>OX333072.1:3882619-4481289 GCA_946863875.1 Alloplasta piceator | reverse complement strand
ATAATCGTTGCCAGTCTTCATTTTTACAACTTGCCCCGAGCCTGTTACAACTAGCCCCAGACATGGGGTAAGTTGTAACAGCTCCCATTTTTTCAAAAAACGTCTGGTGTAAAAGGTGGGTAAAGATTTAAAATTATTTTTCAATTAGTATTAGTGCTCAGATATATACTTTACAAACCCTCTTACTCACAATCTCAAAAGCATACATATTTTAGGTGTTACAGGCCTTTTTCCAAAAACTGTTACAACTAGCCCCACGCTTCCCTACCGCAGTTGGCCAAGGGCGTCTTTTTATTGTGATCTTGCGAAGAACAATAACGCACTGTTGATGTTTTTTTTTTGTTCTTGCAATCCAAATACCATTGTACCGTGATCATCGTAGGAATAATAACAAATAATAATGATGATGAAAAAAAGTTTGCGTTACAAGAGAATGGCGATCGTACGAGAGTGACGCAACGAGTAAACATGAAAAATGAGCGAGTAAGAAACGAGTTTCCCCGTTTTGTTGAGCTATAACCGGGCAATAAAAAAAAAACATCCCTTACTGGAACCGAGTGCACGTCGGGGCTGTTTTTCATTAAACATGATAAAAAATGATGTAATTACAGGAGCACGATATCGCGAGATGAGACTGCAATCTCACTTGAGAAAAAGTCTCTGGAGTGGGGGAAGTACATAGTGATGAAGCGCAACCAGTGATAACGTGGAGGCGATATTAATGTATATATATATGTATATTTTTTTTACCGGTATTCACGGTAAATTTTATAGCTCCCGAGATTGTTCTCGTTTTATTTTTATATATTCTTTGTTTTTTTTTATATCATCTCCCAGTTTATTTCTGCTCTTTCTCTCCGTTGCAATCTCGTCTCTGCAATGCCCGATATTTTCCCGGCTTTCCCTTCTCCACAAATGCTCGCTGCTCCTTTGTCTCTATTTTTCCTCCGTCCACCATAATTTAAGCTCCCCTTCCACTAATCCATCGTCTCGCCCTTCCGCCTTCTCTCGTTCGTTTCGCTCCGTTTCCGTTGCTTCTTCTTCTTCCACCAAAACCAGTTCGTTCTCCCTCGCTGTTTCTCGTGAAAATCACAGGATGTCGTAAGCTTGTAGCTGCGAAAAATAAGACCAAGCTGTGGGATTCCGCATGGAAATTGGGCTGCTTGTATGCCAACAGCGGGGAAAGGCCAAGGAAGACAATGGGGATGGTGGTTACATTGTGCACGACACACCGTTGAGCTCTTTTTGAAATAGACAAACCTCTGAGGGACAGCGTTGAAAACTGCTCGGTGGACAATTTTGATCAAAACGCTACATGAAAAAATTTTAGGGTAGCTGTAGGGTTTCAAAGATTAAAAAAGGGCATTTTTTCTCTATTTTTAAAAATATTATAAGTATATTATTTTATTCAAAATTTTGAGCATATAAGAGCAACATTTAAACAATATTTTATAAAATTTTCCTGGGACTTGGTTTTTCTGGAGACCCTTTTGAAAAGTGTCCTCGTAGTGGCCAAGACAACTCCTGATAGCTTCATTAGAAATTAAAAAACCAAATTTTAGTACATAAGTGTAGCTCGTGATTGAACGAAGGATTTTGGAAAAAATTGGAATTTGAATTTTTTGCAGTTTTATGCAAAACTATAATTTTTTGTACAATTTATACTGCGTATAGCCTCGTAAAATTAGTTGTAATAGTTGTAAAACCTTCGTTCAATCACTAGATAATTCTATTTTGAAAAAAGGACATTTTTCTTTTTTTCCTTATATAATAAATAATTTAATTCAAAATTTATAGCAAATTTAAGAGTAATATCCAAACAATATTTTTGTACAATTAGTTGCAACTGAAAAAAAAACCTTCATCCAATTACAAAGTCAATCTAATTTTGAAGTCTGCAAAACTTCAATAAGATCGGTGCATTAGATTTTGGGCAATCGTGTTTCTCAAAATCTGACTTCAAAAATATTGTAAAAAAAAAACGATTAAAGTCAGTATAGCCTAATGGGACTTTAAGTTCAAAAGTTCGGATGATGGAAAAATGGACAAATTTATTCTTTTACAAAACAGTTTCGAGATTTTGTCAATACTTTGGAAATAATTGTTGAAATATCTTTGAATTTCTCGAATTATTATTTACCAAATATTTGCAAGCTTTTCTAATTTTTTCTCAAATACTATTCGGATTTTCAACTTAACGTTTGAAACTTCAAGTGCACAATTGCCAAAGGCTCTCTCTCTCTCCTTGACTTTGACTCCAATTGACTTGAAAATTTGGGTTTGGAAATTTAAGAGTAATATTCAAACAATATTTTTGTACAATTAGTTGTAATTGAAAAAAAAACCTTCATCCAATCAAAAAGTCAATCTCATTTTGAAGTCTGCAAAACTTCAATAAGATCGGTGCATTAGATTTTGAGAAATCGTGTTTCTCAAAATCTGATTTCAAAAATATTGTTTAAAAAAAATAGCGATTAAAGTCAGTCCAGCCTAATGGGACTTTAAGTTCAAAAGTTCGGATGAAGGAAAAATGGACAAATTTATTCTTTTACAAAACAATTTTGAGACTTTGTCAATACTTTGGAAATAATTGTTGAAATATCTTTGAATTTTTCGAATGATTTACCAAATATTTGCAAGCTTTTCTAATTTTTTCTCAAATACTTTTCGGATTTTCAACTTAACGTTTGAAACCTCAAGTGCACAATTGCCAAAGGCCCTCTCTCTCCTAGACTTTGACTCCAATAGACTGGAAAATTTGGGAAAATATTTTAGGCATATTCCACTGCTAGATAAAAAATGGATATTTTGAAATCCCTCAAGGAAGGATTTTGGATGCGATTTTGGGCGAGAGTGAAGCCGAAAGATTGCGGACAGGAGAATAGGGAATGTTGGGAAGGAGAGTTCGCTGTCACCAAGTATTTGAATACCGCAGGATCCTCAGAATCTTGATATCTAACTCGCCCTCTCACTGAACTTTTCTTCGTGCCCTTTGCTCATCCACCGTGACGAAATTCACCGACGGATATCCGCTGGCTTCGTCCATTGTCAAACTCCGTTCGCCACGAAACTCCATCTCGGACTGGGCAATTTCCCCGAGATTCCCGGCTCTCCATGAGAGGCTCCATCTTGATTAGAGCTGAGTCTCGCACGGATGTCTCCGGAGAGTCCTCTCCTTCGTTCTCTTCGTTTTTCCTCGGTTTGGTCCACCGTTTTCCGCGCAAGGTACGCGCATACGTATCTATCGAGCAGCTCTAATAGACCTCGTTAGAACTTGTTCGGAGTTTTGTCCATCATACCGTGAATATCCGCTTCCGGGGACTGCGGAGTGATAACCGCGGAATGTGAACGTCTTGATGCGCGGCCATCCCTCAGCGTGAAATATTCCGCATCCGCGTTTGCCGTTCAGGGATTTCCGTGGCTTTCGCCACAAATATTCCTCCGCCAAGGAAGACCCGAATGAGGGGCAGAGATAGATAGAGGATGGAGAGAGAGAATTGTGGTGGTTTTGGGGATTGGATGACGCAGACGAAGTGTCCGTAGATGGAGATAACCAACGAGCCATAAATTGCACAAGATGGGCGATTTCGCGCGGAAAAATTCACGTCGAATGCTCGAAGGCGCAATACAATTTTTGTCCGCCGTTACGTATAACCAACTTTTTCTCCAACGACGAGATTATCCCCCGTGGAATCCACGTAAACGCAAACCCCGAAGGAGCTTTTACGTCTCGTGGAATTTGAGCTCCAGGCTAGACGCGCAATGGGACACTTTATTTTATGTGTGTTTATGGAAATCACGAAAATATCGCGACGTTTTTCCAGCTCGCAAAACGACGTTTCTCACGCGTCTGACGTGTTTGTTTGCGGATTTGATTTACCAGACCAGTCCTTCCACGTTGTAAAGGGATTTTATGATCACTCGGAGTTTTTTATTTATTTTTGAGTGACAGAATTTTTGCTTTTGGAAATTGGATTCTTCGGATTGGATTGGATTTGGTATGACTGGGCCTGAGTGAATTGTTCTTAATTTCGCTTTAAATGTTTTTTTTATCGTAAATAAAAATGGATATCTGATGATCTCGAAAAATGAACTTTTATATAAAATTGTTAACATTTTTGGAAAATTCATTATCTTACAAAACCCTTTGTTCAGGCCCTTCTTAACGCTATATTCTTTTATTATTATTTTTAATAATCCGTCCCGAAGACCAAACCGTTCTCTTTGATATTTTTTTAAAACAAGATAATATACATTTTTTTAACATTTTTAATTCTCAAAAATTTATAATTTGCGTAACTTATGACGATAAGAATTTTATAATTCTGAATTACAATTTTTTATAATTTTAGTAACCTTCATAATAGCTTAATAATTCTTTCAATATTTTTAATACTTATCAATCAATAATTGTTATAACTGGGTCATTCCATGTCAAATCGACCAAGAGTTGGAATTGTCCCCTTTCAATGTCGATGAAGTTCGATCAGAAGTTTTTGTTTTTAATAAAACGAAGTTCTGCCGAAGAAAAACAATTTAAACATTTTTTTTCGAAAGTTATGCAAAATTTAAAATGTCACAATTTTTCAAATCTTTCAAGTTTATTTTTTAAATATCTCGAAAACTATTATAGTTACGAAAAATCGCTCTAAATTCGTCTTAAAGAGTATACTTAAGGCTACGAAAAAAAAATATTCCGAAAAAAAAATTTGAAAAATGATGAATTTGGAGAATTTTGAATTTTTAAAAATCGTGATAATATTAAATTTTTGGCTATTTATTTTTATATAATACCTTGTACTGATCTTGAAACATCCTGAAATTTACAGAATGGTGTTATTTTTGTTTCAAAAATATAAATTTTTGAATTTTCGTAAACAACATTTTTTTTTTACCAAAATACTGTTATTTTTACTTTTTTCACTGCTCAAAATTACAAAACGACATGATTGCTCAACTTTACTTGACTGAGAGGTAAAAAAAATTTTTTTTTTACCAAAATTCAAACATTTATATTTTTAAAACAAAAAACACCTTCCTGAAATTTTCAGGATCTTTCAAGATCAGTATCAAGTATTATATAAAAAAAAAATTGAACCAAAAATTTAATGTTGAACTTGGATTCTCACGATTTTTGAAAATACAAAATTCTCCAAATTCATCATTCTTCAAAAAATATTTTCGGATTATTTTTTTTGTTGTAGCCACAAGTATACTCTTTAAGACAAACCCATGTTTTTCGTAACTGTAATAGTTTTTGAAATATTTAAAAAATCTACTTGAAAGATATAAAAAAGTGTGAAATTTTGAATATTGCATAACTTACGAAATTTTTTTTTAAATTTTTTTCCTTTAGTAGAACTTTGTTTTATTAAAAACGAAAACTTCTGACCAAATTTCATCGAAATTGAAAGGAGTTGATTCCAACTCTTGATCGATTTGACATGGAATGACCCAACTATTGATAATAAAAATGTTATAATTTCAAATTATAATTTTTAATAATTTTAATAACTTCAATAATACTTCAAATGTTTTAGAAATATTTTTAAAAATTTACTAATATTTTCATCTTTGAACCTTTCTCACCTTCAGACCTTTTGTATCCTGCGAAATGAGGTTTCTTTTTGTGCAAGAACGTGGAACACGGATAAGGATGATGTATCTCAGCATATATCACACTTGGGAGCTCCGCAAAAAAAGCTTAAACGAACTAAACGTGATCATGTGTGGAAAAAAAGAATTTGAAATCTTGGTTTCTCTCTCTTCAGTCTTCTGTACGTTAATCCTCGACATTGATGACGAATAGTAGACAATATTTATCAAGCCGAGAAATTTCGTCTCTGATTTAATCAACTGCACGAATTGCGGTCGCTGAGAATGGAATCCAGTCATCGGGAAGTCAATCAATGTCCGCTGGACGTGCAAACGAGAATTCGACGACTGTGAGATGATACGAATATAGACACGGTGCAATGATGCTTTCCTCCTATCTATTTTCTATGTACAGTGATAGCGTTTCGATAATAGTTCTGTCTCCGTCGATCGCTTCCGCTTGGTTTTGGAACCTCCGGCGAAAATCAATCCAAGCTGACCGATCCTCGCTGGACCATCTATTTCTCGCCACAGTGCAGATCTCGTATTCCCAAACCGTCTTGTTATTTAATGAATAAATTAAATTAAATTGATAAGTATATAAATTTATTTAAAATAAACAAATCTTCATTTAAATGCGAAACAATTTGGCAACAAAAATTGTCGAAAAAAATTAAAGAAGCTCTGGCATTGCGAATACTTCATATTCTAAATAAGGTAAATGTCCCAATTATTGAACAGCTAACGATCTGGGGATTGAATTCGGCGAGAAAAAAATATAAAATCAAGAAAAAAACCATCACTTTCATGTTCAAATGATAGTTTGATATTTTTACTTTCGAAAAATCACCCTTTAAATTATTTTTTAATGATTTCAAATGAAAAAAAAAGAATAACAATGTGAAGCATGCAAATGGCCCAATTATTGAACACCGGAAGTGCCTATGTCCCTAATATTGAACAGACATGTCCCAGTTATCGAAAACTCTCGAGAATTCTTTTTCCGTTCTGAAAATATTATTTTGGGTACAATATTAAGAAATAAAAGCAAAATCAAACACTTGAATAATCTTTTATTGATCATGTAAAAATATCAAAATCTATATTTAGTCTCTTTTGACAGGTTTTTGGTTCATTCGCATTTGGTTTATTTTTGCTTTTCAACTCGAACTTTATTTTATTTTTATTTTCAGCTTCCTCGTTTTTATGTTCTGTTTTTATTTGATTTTGTCGCAGCTTTCTTGTTTTTCGACTGAAATATCGGAGAGCAAAAAATATTGAACACTACATTCGTATTTTTAGGTTACATCTAGGTTATATTTTCTTTTTACTTTTCTTTTTATGTTTATTGCACGAAAATACAAATAAGAAATATATTTGACGGTCTTAGAGTTATTAATAAAAGAATAAAGGTAAGTTTATTCAGGAACTTACAGTTTTTGTTTGAATAAATCCGATTCACACGATCTGTCACACGTTAACTGTCTCGATGTTTCGATGGGTTTAATGACGCCATCTTGGAGAATTCGAGTGTTCAATAATTGGGACACACTATTTTCTATGTCCCAATGATTGAACACCGTATTTTTTAACAAATAATTAATTTAAAAAATTTGTTAAAAATTGTTATTTGTAAGAAATTTTCTGAGAAACCTGAAACGCTTTTACTTTTTGAGATGCGACAGTTTTTGAATTTTTTATGCCCTTACGCATAAAGCGGCGCCTCTTAGCAAAAGCGATAAGCAGTTACCACGAGACGTCAAATCGGGTCACCGTTGCTGATTAAATAATTTTTTTCTCTATTAATTAAAGCTTTTTTTTCACAAGTAAGGTAACATTTCGATAGCTAAAAGTTCCATATATGTAATGAAATTTTTATAAATATAAATAAATGCATGCAGGTGAATGAGAAATAATGAAAATACAAGATGGTGTTCAATAACTGGGACCTGTTCAATTTTTTTTTTCATACGTCAAATATTTCAGTGATCTTGTTTTCAATGATAGGGGCTGTTTATTGAGACGAGGAGGACAAAGTGATCAAAGCTTATTGGAGATTGGCAAATGTATCGGTCGTGTATGAGCGTTAATCACTCCCTCGTCGTCGACGATGATGTCAGGTTGTCGGTTTCTCGTACCGAACATGCAAATCACGCAATTAGCAAATAGACCTAAGAGAGGGGTGACCAAGAGAGAAGGGTGGAGGTGGACGAGAGAATGCGAGGTTCATTTGCAACGGGGCCAAGTTTCCGTGAAGCGGGCGGTTTGGTTGGCGCGTACGGATCCTGCTTGCCCTCTTCGTCCCCCCCCCCTCCCTTCGTCCATCGTTGATCCTCCCGCTATCTCAGGCATGAAATTGAACTGGGTAAATATATGCTTTGGTGAGTCGTCAGTGTGGTAACTGGTTCGGCTTGCGATCTCGGAGCCGGAGATAGTTTTGGTCCGAGGGGACAATCAACGCGCTCGTTTGTCACTGATATACACTTGAATATGTATATACCTCCAAGTCATATCGACGAGTCTTTGAACCTCGACCTCTTCGATTTTAGAACATTGCAGAAAATGTTCCTTTGGATGCAAAATATTATTTTTTTAAATATATTTTGATAAAATTAGAGTGGAAATCTAATTATAATCGGATTCCCACTGTAATTTTATAATTATGGTACTATAATAGATTTTATTAAGATATTGTATATTAGGGTGAATCGAAAATTTTGAAAATTGTCGGCTATCCTAAAAAATCGAAGATATCGTTGAATTAACGGTCTCAGTACAACGATTCGATTTTTTGACAATATATAGAGGGCGCGCGGAACGTTTAAAAACGCCATTTTTAGCGTTAAGTTCACTTTATCACTGATAAACGGAAACAGATCATTCAAAAAATTCGGAATTTTTTATGTAAGGTGCCCAGATATATACTCTTTCGAACCCATATTTACTGAACATTGACAAATAGTGCATATCTTCGAAAATCAATATTTTCATTATTCTTCAATTAATTATATCATTAAATATTGATTTTTGTCTTCTGAGACGTTTTTGTATTTCTTCCATCTTTTTTCTTGTAAAACTCGGTATCGGTATTTTTTACAATGCAAAAATTGCTAAAAAAATAAATCTTCATTTTTAAACAAAATATGAAAATTGCCAAAATAAAGATTTATTTTTTAGCAATTTTCGCCTTTTAAGCAATACTGATACTGAGTTTTACAAGAAAAAAGATGGAAGAAATACTAAAACGTTTTAGAAAACAAAAATCAATATATAATGACTTAATTAATTGAAAAATAGTGAAAATATTGATTTTCAGAGATTTTTTTTTAATGATATTAACCATTTGTTAATGTTCAGTAAATATGGGTTTGAAAGAGTACATATCTGGGCACCTTGAATAAAAAATTCAGAACTTTTAGAATGATCTATTTCCGTTTATCAGTGATAAAGTTAATTTAACGCTAAACATGGCGTTTTTGAACGTCCCGCGTGCCCTCTATATATTGTCAAAAAGTCGAGTCGTTGCACTGAGATCTTTATTTCAACGGAACCTTCGATTTTTGAGGATAACCAACAGTTTTCAAAATTTTCGATTCACCCTATTATATATAGATACGATTAATTATAATTAACTAATTAATTATTAATATATTAATTATTAATATATTCATAAACCGAAAGTCACGAATATTGTTTTTTTATAATAAGTGAAAAAAACAAATCAGACTGGAAATTTATTCGCTATTTGTTTTAAGAGACAGTATTCTGGTCTAGAATTTTGAAAAAATCGATATTTTTTCTCATCTTTAAAGTTTAGATCTTTGAGAAAATATCCTTGAAAAGAAATTTTTAAATTCCAATAATTTACGGAGCTATCGATATTTTAGTGACGCAGTAACTACGCACGTCACTTCTGACCAAATCGGATTATACTACTTATCTCAACATGGCCGACATGATATCTCAAGTTCTACTCAACCGAGTTACTTCAAATTTGTTATCAATCTTCAATGTATAACGCCCCTACCACATTTGTATCAAAATTATTTTTTTCACTATTGTAAAAAAATTAAAAGCTATGAAAAATAGGGTCGAAAACCGCCTTATTTGTTCAGACAGCCGCCATTTTGTGAAATTTTTGTTTTTCATTTTCTCTGAGGTAAAGGCTATTTCTCGGATATATAACCAGATTTTTACTAATTAAGAATCTTTTTTTCAATTTTATATCGAATGACTAGAAAGGTTGCAATCGTGTCACCCTTTTTCTTAGTCCCAACTTTAGCAGCTTATAACTTATTTAATTTTCTTTTTTTTTCTCGAAACTTTTTTTGTTTATTGTCAAAATATTGATCAATATGTTGTAAAAAAATGGTAAAAATACTTTTTTTTATCGAGCTCGACAAAACGCCCAAAATGTATATCTTTAGACCAGAATACCGTCTTAAGGGACTACGTTTTAAACTTGGCAAAGTATTTATGCCATTTATTTTATCGATTATTATCAAAATTATGAAAATTATTTATTCATTATTATTAATATTATTATTTATTATATTAATTATCAATAAAATGAAGAATCGTTTTTTCAATTGTAAATACAAATTTTTCAAAACATTTCAAAATCTAAAGAATGGTTAGAAGGGAAAATCATTATCACTCCATTCAGGAACATAAGTTTGAATATACTTTGGACTATCGTGAATGCGTCTGCGTCTCGTTGAGGGTTGTGAAAAAGCTCTCTCGTTACTGAGCCAAGGAAAATCGATGCTCCAATTCGATCACCGAGAAATCCATTTTTGAAAATTTGACCGGAGAGCTTGGAATACTTATTGCGCGAAGAAAACTCGTTGAAACAAACTTGGTTAGCGATGAACGATCGTTGAATTAAGAAATGCGCCAATTTCGCTTCTCTGGATTTAGTGGAAGAAGGCGATACGTCGCCAGAAGTTGGGAGTGGAATAATGAAAGATTATTGAACGTAATTGCAAAAGATCACTCTTGGATAATTATAATTTGCCATCGATAAATGAAAATTGTTCAAATTGAGTTACAGAGCAAAACATATTTTCTTATTTCAAAGAACACATTTGTTTATCTTTATTACATGTGGCCAGATACTTTTTTTAATGGCGTTCCATAAAATACTTTTGTAGGTTGGTTACATGAAAATTGTAAATAAAGCTTTGATTACCCAACCTTGAGACATTTATGGCTCAGAGGAGACGAGATAGCTCATTTATACGAGAGTGAATTCAAGATCTCGTCGAAAACGTGAGGACGCAACGACTGCATGGATTATTATGCATCTTCCTTCTCTCTTTATTCCTGTTACGTAAAGACCCTTTGCGGTGTTCCATTACGCCCACGAGTGTCATATTCAACGTTCATTTTGCAAACGCCCTTGGAAAATATGTGAGTCATTCCATGTCAAATCGACCAAGAGTTGGAATTGACCCCTTTCAATTTCGATGAAATTTGACCAGAAGTTTTCGTATTCAATAAAACAAAGTTCTACCAAAGGAAAAAAAAATTGAAATTTTTTTTTCGAAAGTTATGCAAAATTTAAAATTTCACTATTTTTCACTCTGTCAAGTTTATTTTTTAAATATCTTGAAAACTATTATAGTTACGAAAAATCGTTCTGAATTAATTTTAAAGAGTATACTTGGGGCTACGAAAAAAAAAATATTGCGAAACAAAATTTTGAAAAATGATGAATTTGGAGAATTTTGAATGTTCAAAAATCGTAAAAATCCAAGTTCCATATTTTATATTTGGTTTAATTTTTTTTTATATAATACCTTGTACTGATCTCAAAAGATCCTGAAATTTTCTGAGAGGTGTTTTTTTTTGTTTCAAAAATATAAATTGTTGAATTTTTTAAAATCTTGCGAATCTACGATAAACATTAAATTTTTGGTTTAATTTTTTTGATATAATACCTTGTTCTAATCTTAAAAGATCCTGAAATTTTGAGGATTGTGTGTTTTTGTTTCAAATATAAAAATTTTTGAATATTGGTAAAAAAAAATTTGTTTGTTTTTCCTCTAAATTAAGTGAAGTTGCGCAATCATGTAATTCTGTAATTTTGAGCAGTAAAAATTTCAATTAGGGACAATTTAAAAAAAAAATGTTTTTATCAAAATTCAAAAATTTATATTTTTGAAACAAAGACACACCATCCTGAAAATTTCAGGGTCTTTTAAGATCAGTACAAGGTATTATATAAAAAAAATTAAACCAAATACAAAATATGAAACTTGGATTTTTACGATTTTTGAACATTCAAAATTCTCCAAATTCATCATTTTTCAAAATTTTTTTTCGGAATATTTTTTTTCGTAGCCCCAAACTTTTTCGTGGCTCTTTAAAACTAATTTAGAACGATTTTTCGAAACTATAATAGTTTGCAAGATATTTAAAAAATAAACTTGACGGATTTGAAAAATTGTGAAATTTTGAATTTTTCATAACTTTCGAAAAAAAAAATTCTATTTTTTTTCCTTTGGTAGAACTTTGTTTTATTGAAAACGAAAACTTCCAACCAAATTTCATCGAAATTGAGAGGGGTCGATTCCAACTCTTGGTCGATTTGACATGGAATGCCCCATGTGGAATAGCAAAATCTCGTAAATTACCACGAATCCGCGGAAGCTCGTGTAATTAACCCTCAATTAACGCTTTCCCATCGCAAGTTTATTCATGCAAAGCTCGCATTTTCATGACTCGCAAATTGTTTCAATGGTTTTCCTAATTTTTCCTAATGCGCCGCGTTCAACGCGAAAACTTATTTGTTACAAATGGAATTTAATCAACGAATGAGAAGTTTCTAGCGAATTAATAAAAAATGCCATTTAATCAGATGGAATTATGAATAATGTCAACCCTCCATTTTCAATGCTTTTGGCATTTGCGAGAAATCTTATGTCGACAAATGGTGCGTATGACAGATCTCATTTGAAGTTTCGCGTGCCTCGGACTTTCATCTCGTGGGAATCGAAATGTATGTATATTTTCCCCTTCGAATCCCAAAAACGAAACGGCAAGCGAGGGAGGAAGAGTCCTTCCATAGTTCACAGGAGTTTGTCGGATCCCATCGAAAACTTTTCGCCCCTGTGCAACATCATCGCTCGATGGTGTATTTTCATTTCCGAAAGGAGACAAATGGACTGTGCTATCCCGCGGTCAAGTTTTCACACTTTCCTTCTTATTATATATGGGTCATTCCATGTCAAATTGACCGAGAGTTGGAATCGGAATTGTTTTTTTCACCAAAATTCAAAAATTTATATTTTTGAAACAAAAAAAATACTATCCTGAAAATCTCAGGATCTTTCAAGATCAGTACATGGTATTATATAAAAAAAAAACAAAAAATTCAATGTTGATTGTGGATTTACACGATTTAAAAAAAATAAAAAATTCATATTTTAAAAAAAATTAAGAACACCTTTCTTAAAATTTCAGGATCTTTTAAGGTTCGTACAAGGTATTATATATAAAAAAATTGGACCAAAAATTTAATGTTGAACTTGGATTTTCACGATTTTTGAAAATTCAAAATTTTCCAAATTCATCATTTTTCAAAATTTTTTATCGGAATATTTTTTTTTTTCGTAGCCCCAAGTATATTCTTTAAGATGAATTCAGAACAATTTTTCGTAACTATAATAGTTTTCGAGATATTTAAAAAAGAAACTAGAAAGGGGTCGTTTCCAACTCTTGGTCGATTTGACATGGAATGACCCATATGTATATGCATATACTTCCATAACTCCTGGACTTTCGTGCTGTTTCGCTCTCCCTGTCTCTCCCCTTCTCTCTCTCTTCCTGTTTCTCTTTGTACCTCAAAACTCTTTAAGCGGGAAAGCAACTTTTTTTCTTCGCCTTTTCAAAAATCGGTTGTGAGCATCTTGAATGTACCATTCGACCCTCTCTTTCTTAACATAAACCGCTGGAACATTGACGCAAAAACTTTTATCCACTATCACTACACAGAGGCGAAGTAATATTTTCCTGTACCCTAAAAAAAAAAAAGTACTCGGCATATTTCAAAACTTTCATATTCTGAGTTGGATAGGAATGTGTTATTTCGTATTGAAGTTATTTCGGTCGATTCATTCTGAAAATAGGTTATCTTGATACTATTCGAGTATTTTGGGGATGTTTTTTTTAATGTAGTCAGAATGGAGATTTTAGTAATTTTTCCAACTTTTGATAGGCATTTATCATAAAAAATATCATTATTAGGATTTAATTTAGCGTGGGAAGTCTATTTTAAAATATTTACCCTCATTATTATATTAATTCTCTCATTTTCGACATTTTTTTATTTTCAATGTTTTTTGATAATATTGGGGGTGTTTTTTTTTTAATGCGATTAAAATGATAACTTTTTTGTCTTTTCAACATTTGATGAGCAACGATTAGAAAACAATAATGAACACAAAATAATAATAATAATTTCCTCATTTGGTAGGTTTTTCTAGTTTTCGACCATTTTGGAGAGTGGGCATTTTGGCCCACCTCTCCAATATTTGATTTTTCAAGGTTACATGTCAAGGTCTCCATGCATGAACTAAAAAAAATTTTGTTGAAAATTATTTTACGTTTAAACCCCCAATTCTCCCTGAAACCGCCAAATGTTCAACTAATGAATATGCATCATTAGTGTTTCTGCGTCTTTTTCCCTCGCAAATTCGCATTAGAAATTTATCCATCTTGACAAATCTAAAAGTACATCATTACAATTACAAATTACTTCGTATTAAATTTTAATGCAGTCCTCGATGTAACTCGATGCAATTATCGTCGAAAATGTAAAATGCAAAGTACAAATACGCGTGGCCTCGTTATTTTTTAGTGTTAGCTCACGGTTGAAGTGCGACCCTTTTCCTGTGGACCTCCGCAAATTTAGGTGAAACACGAGCTCGTAGCGATGCTTGCAATGCAAACTCCTCGTCTGACTCTCTCTCTCTCTCTCTCTCTCTCTCTCTCTCTCTCTCTCTCTCTCTCTCTCTCTCTCTCTCTCTCTCTCTCTCTCTCTCTCTCTCTCTCTCTCTCTCTCTCTCTCTCTCTCTCTCTCTCTCCCTCTCTCCCTTTCTCTCTCTCCAGCTGTTGAAACTTCCTCTAATTAAAGAGACAGCTGAGATTGAGTAGATACATTACGAGGTTGAGAATTACACGCTATACGTATGACACACGAGTAACATGAACGTCATGAGAATAATGCTCGAATATAATAATGAGTATAGATGGCGCCGAATGAATTAAAAACTTTTGCCGAATTGACGACTCGAAAAAAATTGGGATTTTTTACGATTTTCGTGAGGAAACCAGTCAAGTTTCTCAAACGAATTCTGGAACTTAAGGCGATATTTTGGTCTGAAGAAATACATTTTGATGATTAAAAAATCAATAAATATTCTTACTATTATTTTTTTCACAACATATTTATTAATATTTTGATAATATATTTAAAAAATGTCGAGAAAAATATGAAAATTAATAAGCAGGTAAAGTTGAAGCTGAAAAAGGGGTGTGCTGGCTGAAATATTGCAACCTTTCTAGTCATCTGATACAGAATTTTAAAAAAGACCTTGCGAATTGGACATTTGAACATTGCTTCCTCATCTTTATCCATAGTTCACACAGCTTCCTTTATCACAAAGTATGGCGATCAAATTTGGCTTCCTCATGAAGGAAGCTTTGTTAACTATCGAAAAACATGAGTAATCAATGTGCAAATTTTCCAAATTCTTTCAAATATACCTCTTGCCAAATTTGATTTTTGCCAAATTCAATAGCGAACAACCTCGATCACTATTTTGATTCTGTTCAAAATTTCAGTACAATATCTCGCAAATAGCCGAAGTTAGAGTACGCTATTTTTCAAAAAAACGAAATTTTGATAAAATTTTAATCATTCGATCAATTTTCGCCAAATTTAATAACGAACATCCTCGATAGCTATATTAGCTCTGTGCAAAGTTTCAGTGCAATATCTTCAATATTGCGCAAGTGAGATCGTTTATGCTATTTTTCAAAAAATGCAAAATTTCATAAAATTTTAATCCCTCGATGGATTTTTGCCAAATTCAATAGCGAACAACCTTGATAGCTATACTAGTTCCTTACAAAGTTTCAGTGCAATATCTTGAATATTGCGCAAGTGAGATCGTTTATGCTATTTTTCAAAAAATGCAAAATTTCATAAAATTTTAATCCCTCGATGGATTTTTGCCAAATTCAATAGCGAACAACTTTGATAGCTGTTCTATTTCCTTACAAAGTTTCAGTGCAATATCTCGAAAATTGTGCAAGTTGGAGCGTTTACGCCATTGCTGCAAAAAAGAAAAAAGAAAAAAATAATTTTGATGCAAAAGGTCTTCAAGAATATGCAAAAACAATGATTTTTTCAAAATCCTCGACCAGAATACTCCCTTTATGAGTGTGTTCCCAAGTGTCTTCCCAAAATACCAAATTTATGCCAAAAAATATCCAAAATGTTATGGCTTTTATCCTGCTATTATTATTATTATTATTATTATTATTATTATTATTATTATTGTTGTTGTTGTTGTTGTTGTTGTTGTTGTTCTTGTTGTTGGTGTTATTGTTATTATTATTATTAAGTAGAACAGCTTGCGATCAGATTTCACATGGTTTCTTTATTTTCACTCTTAAGGGGGAGGAAAATTCATTGATTTTTTGGAGTTCGATTGAGCTTGATTAATTGAGAGGGAGCTTTTTCACAGTCTGTACAAAGTTTTTCATCTTCATGAAGAAATGTACGCATACGTCAGCAGGAGAACGAGGGTATGGAATTTTAGAGTAAGGGAGGCTCTTGTCAGAGAAACGTGAGTGACTCTGTGGTGTGTCACCCCCTCTGGGGTGTAAAAGCCTCTTGAGGATTACGTATCTACGTGTCACGGCGATGTTTGTGGGCTCTTGTCCACACCTCGCGTTTCCTCACTTCATTGTCGGTTTCCTCGGAGTCTCACTGCAACCGCGAGGACAGAAATTCGTGTCTTGTTCTGTATCATAGGCTCATCGTCGTCGTCGTCGTCGTCGTCGTTGTTGTTGTCGTTGTTGTTGGATATCGCAGCTTCAGAGACACGTCACCCCGAGATGGCGAGGGAAAAGCGGTCGGAGGTCCAAAGCTAGAGCAAGGGAAGCTCTCGCGAAACAATGCTTTATGCTCGTGAATTCTCAGACTCCCTCGACGACTAAGATGCTGACCTAATTAGTAGAAACGTAGCTTAAATGTAAATGTCCTCGTAGATAAATATAAAGACAGAAGGGGGTTGACATGTCGAGGAAGCTCTCGTGAAGACTTAGTTGCACCCAGAAAAAAGAACTAGTACATTTAACTAAATCCTAGTCAAGCGAAATAAATTTTTTTAGTTGTAGGCCGGCCTAATACAACTATTCATGTCAACGAATTTTTTTTTTTTTGAATGACCTACTAGAAAAATATATTGCGATCTAATAAATTTTTATTTAATATTAATAAATATTATTTCAAACTGAACAAATATGTATTTAAATGAGATAATTTTTTTTTAATATTTAAACAATATATTTTTTTAAACATTTCAATCTTTGAATAGCTACACATATGAAGTCCATAATTTCGTAAAGCTTCGTCTTTTCTTTAACAGAAGGGAAAAAAAAAGACCCGTTTTTATGGGAATCCTTTTCGGGGATTCGACCATCTTGCGTTTTGCCGCAATGTTCAATGTATTGGATATCCATACTGAAAAATAAGAATATCAAATATAAACGAGCTTGGAAAGGATATATAGGCGTCGAGAGGCAGGTTCGCTTGTGCGAGAGGTAGCCACCTGGCGGATTTTTGGGGTACTGACAAATCTGCAGATATGATCGGATGAGATTACGGGTGAATAGGTATTTAGTAACGACGAATAGAATTTTTCTTCAACGCCTGTTTCTCGATGACAGGGAATTCAAATAAATAAATTATAGTGGAAGTAAATATCGCCCAAAATTGGATGAAAAGAAAATTTTCTCTAAAGTAACTAAAAAATCATGCAAATTAGAAATTTGCACATAGCTTCCTCATCTTGAGCGTTTTTCACCAAATTCAACCCTAACCATTCTTATCATCTAGTGTATTTGTGTGAAAAGTTTTAGCTCGGTACTTCTAAAAATGCGGATGTTGGAGCGTTAACAAAATTTTTATAGAAATTTCAAGAAAATTTTTTAAACGAACCGCTCACGCGTTTTTTATGAAATTCGGTATTATTTTTCATTGTTATTGAGTGTATATGATATGATAGATGCAAAATTACAAATGTTAGAGAACTTACAAATTTTTTGCGAAAAAATAAATTTTTTTTCAAACCGAACCTCTTGAGCGATTTTTTCCAAATTTAATCCCAACCGTCCTCATTATAAAATGTATCTGCACATAAAATTTCAGGGTGGTAACTGCAAAATTACGAAAGTTAGACGACTAACAAACAATTTACAGAAAATACGAAATCCAGCCAAATAGACAATTATTTTGCAATATCAAAAAAAATGCACTTAGAACAGGGACATACGTAGTCTACTTGTATACCAAATTTCAAGTCGATCGCCCAAAGCGTTCTCCAGACATATTTATTTAAAGGATAGCACAAAGCGTACACACACACACACACACGTACACACACACACACATATGTCCGGACATTTTTTCTAAATGTGATTTCTCGACGTTTTGGGACATTTTGAACATACTGACATGAAAATTGCGAAAAAATTTTTTTTCGCGAAAACAAAGCTTCCTTTATGAGGAAGCAAAATAATCAAATAAATGATTATAGTACCTACGACTAGATATTTTTTCTGGGTGTGGGATGTGGAATAAAATGGGACGAAAAATCATGGTTACATCCGCAGGGAGGGTAGTAAGAAATTAAGAAAAGTAATTACGATTATTGATATAGAGAGGGGAAAAATAAGGCCATGATTCTAGATTTGCGTGTCTTCCTTTTTGGAGTTAGGTAGGAAAGGAAAAGATCTGGAGAAAGCTATCGTTGGATAAATTTTAATGATCGTTGTTGATTGTTATAATATTATTGCAAGATGAAACTTAGCCAATTTGAGTATATTCATTTTTAATGAATTCCTTTCTTATATCCTGAATCTTAATTCTGATAATTCTCGTCGAGATAGTGTCATTCCCTTTGAGCGGACACGAGCCAATAATCCGAAATCGATATCACGTTTTTTTTGCCCCTCTGCTCTTTCCCTTTCACTCGTTCGAAAGTCCATAAATATGTAAATATTGCACGAGATCGTCAAGGTAATCTGGAGAAATCGAGAGGAAATCTCAACGAACTTGGATAGGAAAAAGAAGAGAGAGAAATACGAGCTTGACTGGAGAATCAGGGCATCGAGTTGCCGCAGGTTGATGCCCCCTCTTGACTCGATTGAAATGCAGATCTTTGATGACCACTCGAAATCGAATAATTAAAAGGAAGTAGCGAGTTTGTTTGGGGATGGGATGGAAAACTTAGAGTGTGATTCTGCGTTGCCCCTTCGCATAACAGAGCAAATTAAAAACAGAGGAAAATTAAATTAAAAATAATTTCCCCCTTTTTTGGTAAAAAATCAGCGTTACCGGAACGTAAAAATTATTTTAAAGAATCCGCTCGAAAACTAACACAAAACTACAACTTTTGTGTGCAGACATTTTTTTTCAGTAACTTCAAGGTTCCGAGATATGTTATAACGAAGTTCCGGTAGAAAAAAAAAATTAATTTGTGTGGTTTCATTTTTTTACCCTAGAACCTCGATCCGTGCCACTCTGGCGATTTTTTCGCGATGTCATCAGATATACTGAAAGACTCTGTAATTTTTTCAGACAAAAAAATGGCCTTTTTTAAATAAAAAAATATCTATCCACTTTTTTGGTAAAAAATCAGCGTTACCGGAAAGTAAAAATTATTTCAAGTCATCTGCTCGAAAGATAACACAAAACTACAACTTTTATGTAGAGACATTTTTTTTCAGTTACTTCAAGTTTCCGAGATATATTCATTTGGAAAAAAATGGTATTTTCTAAAATGTTGAATTAAAAAATCTGAAAAAATTCACATAGAATGCCTTTTAGGAGTACTTTGATATAACCAATTATGGGGCAGATCTGGAATGGTCGAAAAAAAAATGGCTGAATTGACGGAGAATCCCTCATACATGGTTTTTTTTTAACGAATTTCGAATTTTATAAATTTATTAAATTCAAAATTGAATAAATTTGATTTAATTAATTGAATTAAATGAATTTAATTTAATAAATTGAATAAATTTGATTATTTAATACATTTAATTTAATTAACTTAATAAATTTACTAAATTCAAAACTCTTTTAAAAAAACGCTATATAATACATCAGGGAACTGTTGAATACGAAAAACACGATATCTAAGAATTTTTATCCTACTAAAAGTCTTGGCATTAGTAAACGGATGTGAGTTCCAACTTGAAATTTACATCGTGACTTCTCAGATATATACAAAACATGAAAAAAATTGTTCCGCCGAATTAAATTATGCTCTTTTTTTGTAAATCAATTTTTTCGGTTTTTGGCCGAAATTTGAACGAATTCGCGTTTTTTTTCGGAATCGCTGATATTTTTTTCGAAAAGCGCAGGGAATTTCCGATCGAAAGCTACCCATGCAGAAATTTCGATAGGGACACCCTACGTCCCATCAAATCCCTGTCGGGATTCGGCATGGACTCCCCAAAACGGGCGTCCCTATGGGGATCCCTATCGGGATTTGCTATAGATTCCCCAAAACGGGCGTCCCTATGGGGGTCTCTATCTAGGATTTACTATGGATTCCCCAAAACGGGCGTCCCTATGGGCGTTCTTATTAGGATTTGTTATGGATTCCCGAATACGGGCGTCCCTATGGGCGCTCCTATCGGGATTTGCTGTGGATTCCCCAAATCGGGACTCCCTATAAAAATCCAGGTTGCATCGCCATATGGCGTCACTCCCATTTACCATGTCCCCATAAGATTCCTATGTGGATCGAGTATGACGGTCGTAGGTCTGGATCATATAGATGGCGTACTCGTGAGCCGTGCGGGATTTAGTATTATTACCTGTGCGATGCCAGTGAGGTTATGTCGTGTGTTTATTTTGTGCTTTCAATATATTTGGTGATCTGATTCTATTATTGATGAACAACGAAATGAATGAGCGTGAGAAAACTCGCATTCGCGTACAACGATGTCGGAAAATACGTCGGGAAATTAATCTCGAACTGCAACGCCATGCCGAAGCACGTGCTTCAATTCCAGATTAGGAACAATACAAGTTTTCCACCGTTTTGATAACGACTATAATAGTTAATAAATATTTATTATTCATTAAAAATAAATACTTGAGATTGGGAGCTTTGTAAAACCTTTCACAGACTTTAACAAAATAAAAAAATTAATATAAATTCTAATAAAAATTGATTCGGTTCGGTATCCCTACAGGATACCGTTTGGTATCCCTACAGGATCCCGGTTGGGTATCCCTACAGGATCCCGTTTGCGTATCCCCATTCGAATCTAATGGGCGGATGTTACAATCACGATTGGAATCCAATCTGACGTCGCATTAGATCCCGATGGGGAGGCCGGGATGCGCGCCAGAATCCCACCGGATCCCTATCGAAATTTCTGCATGGGTATGGTCAAAGAATTTTTTCGATTCTATTTCGCGCCGTGCTAAAGCTCCGAAGCGCCGAATACGCAAAAAGATTGAAATATAACTTTTGGTGTATTCCAAAGACTTTTATAGTTAGAGATCTGAAAATTGGTTTACAATATACTTTCAGGCAACACTAAAACATACTCGAGTTTCAAGAAAATCGAAAGAGGTCGGCCTCAAAGGGGGTTCCATTGAGCGGGAATACCCCATATGTAATATTACCTCTAAAAGCACCATCATTACGCGTGTTATAGTGCCGCACTATTCGGGAACGTCTTACAGCTCCCTCAAAATGTATATATCTACCAACTCTCTGTATAATGCATTCTTGAGAAGGGAGTCCCGTTTCTGGAAGGAATAAAGGGAAACATTTCAGTGCGGAAGTACAGAGAGCAGGGAGCAATCGTCCGTATGAACAAAAGGGCGTAATTAGCATAAATTTCCCGTCTAAAATCGCTCGAATCGTGCCATTTTTAGCTGGATTTTGACGTCGGAGTTACGATCGCAGAGAGGTCTCTTTATAACGAGACTCGATCGTGAATCAAGACTATGCATGTCAAATGTAATGTTCTACATTTCAATTTATGCTGCGGAAAGAAATTCTGCATATTCGCCATGCGAAACATTCTCGTTTGTCACTGTGCGCTTATGAGCGAGCGCAAAAAGGCGAATACCGAAGCGCGGAGAGATAGGAGCTTTTTTTCCCTTTCGAATCGTTGACACGGAAGATTTTCCGTACCGATGATTTCGCGCTTTCAACGCTTTTAGCCTCATTTCGCACGTGCATGTTCATTCTACGCGAACGTTTGACCCGGTTCACCAAAAATGGAATACTCAAATCCGTACACGCGAAAGATTCGCCTCAATCTTTGCAATCCCACATTCGCTGACTCTTTCAAATCATCCCCCTCATTTCTGAACTATCGAAAAGTATGACACCCGAGTTTGAATCGTTAAAATGCAACGGAATATTGTTTTGCCTTATTTTTTCCCCTCAAGGATGCAACACATCAGAGTTTAGCAGCGTCGAAGCATTTTTAGGGGTTGTTTTTAACGATCCTGGTCTTTGAATGTCCAAGAAAAGTTTAAGCTTAAATAACACAGCCACACAAAATTCAAACAAAATTCGGCCTGGGGGTCTGACTATGTGTACTGTATGTTTTTGGAGTCGCTGAATCCGAATCCGAGGTTGGTTTAACTCCAGCACGTCAGAGTTTGGCTATAAGCACAAAAAATAACACTCCAAAATCAAGATTATTTTTTTAATATTTCGAAAACTATTATAGCTACGAAAAAATCGTTCTGAGTTCGTCTTGAAGAGCGCACTTGTGGTTACGAAAAAAAAAATATTCCGAATTTTTTTTTGAGAAATCATGAATTTGGAGAATTTTGAATTTTTAAAAATCGTTTAAATCCACGATCAACATTAAATTTTTTGTTAAATTTTTTTTCATATAATATCTTGGAGTGATCTTTAAAGATCCTGGAATTTTCAGGATCTTTTAATTTTTGAAACAAAAAAATACCATCCTTAACATTTCAGGATCTTTTAAGATCGGTCCAAGGTATTATATAATAAAAATTTAAGCAAAAATTTAATGTTGATCGTGGATTTACACGATTTTTTTAAATTAAAAAACTAATGGTTTTGAAAAAACAAAAAACACCTTTCTGAAAACTTCAGGATCTTTTAAGATCAGTACGAGGTAATATATAAAAAAAAAAAGATTTATAAAAATTCAAAATTCTCCACGTTTGTAATTTTTCAAAATTTTTTTTTCGGAATATTTTTTTTAGTAGCCACAAGTATACTCATCAAGATTAACCCAGAACGATTTTTTCGTAACTATAATAGTTTTCGAGATATTTAAAAAACAACTTAATTTTGGTGTTTTTGAGGTCATAGCTAAGCCCTGACGTGCTGGGGTTAAGGGAAGGCTAAAGACCCTCTCTCTCGCTCTCACACGACCCCTATGAGCGCTCTCTCTCTTGCACTCGCAAGAGCGGAAAGGCGGGGGGGAGGGTGTTTAGCCTGCCCTTAAGCCAACCTCGTATTCGGATTCAGCGACCCTAAAAACATACAGTGTACATAGTCAGATCCTCAGGCCGAAATTTTTCTTTCTTTTTGTGTGGCTGTGTAATCAGCCTAAATTGTAATAAATAGGCGTAAGTTGAGTATAATTTGAAAAAAAAGAATCGCAATTCACCATCAGAATAGTGATTTCTTATCAATTATCCAAATTCAACGAGCAACAAAAGTATCGAGGAAACATTGAAGATTTTAAACGGGAAAATTATAATTTTTATTAATGATTATTCTATAATTATTGGAAAAAAAATCGTCGGCCCTCGATAAGGGCGTTTTTAGGGTGGGAAGAATATGATGTTCAACTTCGCAACGTTGAAAAACAACGACAATAGGTTTTATCGCCAATTAACAACCCTTAAGGGTGTGTTTTCAAAGTGAAAAATGGTTCAAATGTTCTGTGGGGTCTCTATTAACGATTTAGGATTCTAAATAGACAAAAAAAATTGGGTAAACAATACTTAAAGTCAAGAAGAAAACTGATTTTCGTTGCGTTTCAACGATGCAAACTTCAACATCATGGAAGAATGTGATCCGGAGTGTAAACGAAGAGAATCAACGCGATCATGAACCGTGATAATAAATTGAGCTTGTGGACTAGATTCGCAATGCTGAGGAGGCAAGATTTTGACGTGGCTTTTCTTGCTTGCTGGTGCGAATGAATTGATATAGAAGTTCTCTGAAGGATTGTCGGACGAAGGACAAGGATATCTACTATATATGATGCAGTGAGAATAACTGAGGGAGTGTCAAACGACGAGGGAAAAGAGAAAAGGCATAAAAGCAAGTGGTATCCAATTAGAGGGTGCACTGCAAGCCACCCTTATTTTACTTGCTTTCTCTTACTTTCCCTCTTTCTCTCTCTCTCTCTCTCTCTCCTCTCTCTCTCTCTCTCTCTCTCTCTCTCTCTCTCTCTCTCTCTCTCTCTCTCTCTCTCTCTCTCTCTCTCTCCTCTCTCTCTCTCTCTCTCTCTCTCTCTCTCTCTCTCTCTCTCTCTCTCTCTCTCTCTCTCTCTCTCTCTCTCTCTCTCTCTCTCTCTCTCTCTCTCTCTCTCTCTCTCTCTCTCTCTATCTATCTCTCTCTCTCTCTCTCTCTCTCTCTCTCTCAATCTCTCTCTCTCTCTCTCTCTCTCTCTCTCTCTCTCTCTCTCTCTCTCTCTCTCTCTCTCTCTCTCTCTCTCTCTCTCTCTCTCTCTCTCTCTCTCTCTCTTTCTCTCTTTCTCTCTTTTGGTCTCATTGTTTATATCAGAGACCTCCAGTAACTGGGCTACCTTCTATCCCTTGTTCCATCGCCTATTATCCCTTCCTGTGTTTCTCGATCCTATCGTCCGCGTTTCCATTCCATTCGTCGTTCCTGCACCTTCATATATATGTATATGGGGTGTTCCATCCCAAATCGGATAGTTTGAAAAACTTTTTTTTTATTTCCTCAAATTTGTTATATTTTTGAGTACCCATCAAAAGACCCTTTCTGTTGAATTTGAATATTTTTTTAATTACCCGTTCACAAGATATTTGAAATTAAAAAAAAAAAAACCGCCTTTTTTCGGTTTATTCGTCATAACTTCTTTAATAATAGTCAAAATTACGTGTTTTTTTTTCAAAATTTTTGTTTTCTTATGGCCTTTTCAGAAAAGAAAAACAAAAAAAATATTCTACGTGTTTTCGAACAAGTTTTTTGAGTTTTAAACGTTGTTCCGTTTTTAAAAGTGAGTGCACATTTTGATTAAAAAAAAAAAAATTATTTAAAACTTCGATCTATTCAAAACTTTTAAGACTAGTCCGATCGTGGGCTCTCCGTAATTACTATTTCTTTTTCAATTTTTGAAAATAAAAAAATTAAAAATTTCTATAAATAATTATGAATATCAATTTTTGTTGCTGTATACATTGTATAGTCTTTTTTCATTATTTGGAATTTATTTTGATACTTTTTGATTGTTAACAGGTTCTTAAAATTAATAATTAATCATTAAGTCTGCTTATGAACAATAGTATCAACAGTTTTAATTCATTCACGTATTCTTTTGAAAATCTTACGTATACGATTAATTCCTGAGTTAGAATATTCCTTTGCCAATACGTTTCCGTTGCTCATTGTAATCATTGAATTAAATTTTTGTGTCTCTGGGATTGACTTAGCAGTACTGTATCGCAAATAAAATCTTTGTTTTGCATCTAAATTATGTTTCTCTGGTGAAAATTTGACAGCAATATTTGGTAAACTATTTGGGTTCGATGCGTCATTCAATTCTTAATTGAAGTATTGTTACATGCGCATCGATTAATTATTAATTATTAATTTTTATTTAAAAAATCTGTTGGCAATAAAAAAAAATTAATTCTAAATAATAACAAAATATTATACACTGTATACAGTAACAAAAATTGATATTCATAATGATTTATAGATTTTTTTTTTTCAATTTTCAAAAATTAAAAAAATACAATTTTTGTATTTTTCTCTAAAAAGGCCATAAAAACAAAAATTTGAAGAAAACACTCAATTAGGACCATTATTAAAGAAGTTATAACCAAAAAATAGAAAAAGAACCGTTTTTTTTAAATTTAATATCTTGTGAACGAGTGATCAAAAAAATCTAAAAATGTAACAGGAAGGATCTTTTGATGGGTACTAAAAAATATAAAAAATTTGAAAAATAAAACAAAAGTTTTTCACACTGTGCGATTTGGGATGGAACGCCCCATACATATTATATACATCGGCGCAAAACCAGCATCCTAAAACTCTCTCTCTCGACTTTACATTTCTCTCACTCTTTGATATCCGAGTAACTAGAACCGTGACTATCACAGGTACTCGCGCCCTCCTACCTTCATTTTCTCTCTTTTTTTTTTTTTTTTACTCTGCACTCCCCACGAACATTTCACCGCTTTTAATTTCCCCGGCCCGTGTCCGTAGCCTTGTAAGCTCCGAGTTTTATTCTCTTCCTTTTTCCTTTCTCGCGAAGCCAAGGTTTTTTCTTTCTCCGCCTCTAATGAAGAAAAAATATCGGTTTTTCATTGCCATTGTATCGAGGATGTTCCATAAAATCGAGAAATCACATTTTAATGGATCTTGGAAATGAACAAAAAAATGCACGTACATTCTTTATTCGTGCCCTTTAAAAATGTTTATTTTAACTACGAGAAAAATACTTTGGACTGAAATTTGAGGATGAGTTGATGGGATAAATGGATTTTCAAAAACAACCCTTTGCAGTTGTTTACAATAGCAAAACTTTTCCATTGTATCATCGCCAGAGTCCGAAAACTGGCAAGCTTGTTTTTTCTCTTTTGGATTTCGTTGGGCGAACCTTTTATCATAATTCATTTGAAAATAGAGGAGGAAACAGACGCAGTTCGCTGAATTATAAGGGATGACAAAAAGTGACAAAACTGCAAGAAACGCGAGTGAAAAATGTAAGAATTTTCAAAGTTGGAGTTGGCTGAGATCCCAATTTCTGGACTGCTCCAGATTTTGCGCTTGTGTACCTTCCAGCTTTTCACCGGATCCAGGTCTCATCTCGCTCACCTCTTTACCCCCCGCCGCCCTCCTCTGTCTCGCTCTTTTTCTTATATCCTGCTGAGCATAATAATCGTAAAATCGATTTGCGCCTGACTGTCTCCGCCTCGCGCTGTACCTCAAAGACTGAGCTCTCTGTACCGTCACATTCCCTCTCTCTTCTCTTCTGGGTAGGCTAAGCATAGTTAGCTATATATATATATATATATATATATATATATATATATATATATATATATATATATATATATAACAGGTAGTACGTGAGGTCGGAGGGCGAATATCTCATCAGACTGGCCAGGATTTAATTAAGATGGAAATAACTTCCTCCACTCTTAACTCCCTTGGCATTAGTGAATCGTTCCGATGGTATTCCATCGTTAAAAAATACGTAAAATAGAACCTCAGAACTCGTCTGAGACAGATCATCATTATTATTAAAATTATTATGATTGACGGGTTATTAACGGGGAAAAAGAGCGATTTTTCAAGATTTTTTTCTGTCAAGACATTTTAATTTATTAACGTAAAAATGTATATACATATTTTTTCAACTTTTAACTTCATTGTAAAATTTTTCTTAAAAAAAAATAATGATCCTTGAAATCGCTGTAGCCGATCTGCGGTGAGCACAACATCTCAGGATTGGATCATTCAAAATAAAAAAATAAAAAAGATTTCGTTAATATAAAGTATAATATAATCGAAGGAATACGCAAAATATTTATTTTAAACAAAATGGCGGCTTCTAAAAAAAAATTGATTTTTGATTAAAAGGTTTGCCTTAAATTGTTTATAAAATGGAAAATATTTATCGATAACAAAATCTTCGAATAATTACTAAAAAATATATTCATAAAGATTGTGTGAAACTTTGAGACTGATCGGTTACGCCGTTTCTGAGAAATCTTGCTCACCGATTTTAAGAACATGCAGTTTTGCGACAAATTAAAATTTCAAACGCACTTTACACATAATTAAGGTTTACAAATATGCTTATAACTTCTGAAACATTTGTTGGATTGTTATGAACTTTTCTGTGTCTATCCTTAAATATATGTACCTTACGAAAATAAATTTAATTAATTTAAATTAAATTAATTTAATTAATAAGTGATAAATTAAATTAATTACATCAATTAGTAATAAATTAAATTAATAAATTTAATTAAAAAAAAATACTATTTGCAATTGAGCTACTTTCTAGATAACTCGAAGATTTTGGAATTTTGCTCTTCCGCTCACTTTTCATTACAAAAATAAATCAGTGACTGTTAAATGATCCGCATTTTCCATTTCGTTAAAAAAAAATTTCTCTCATTCAAATCAGGTATACGATCTTGCATTTGAAAAGTTACTGTGCATATGGGGCATTCCAGGTCAAATCACGTGGTCATCGGCCAGACCCCCTTCGGATTTAGTTGCCGAATTTTATTTTTTTGCTTATTTTGCTCCCAAAAAAAGAGGTTATTTTTTTTCAGATTTTGATTACTTGTTTTACCCCATAAAATAATTTTTTTTCCATTACTTTTGAGTAAAATTGAATTACGCCCAGTTTTAAAATTCTGAAATTTTTTGCATTAATTCTATAACTAAAAACTAGTATTTTCATCCTAGTTTGAGAGTGGGCCGAGAATAATTTATATTTTTTCTTCAATTAAACAAAGAAAATTTCTTTACACATTTTGTAAATTAAATATTTGAACGATGGTTTCCTGGAGGATAAAAAAAAAGAAAAATAAATCATCTCTTGCCAAAAAAATTTGTTTCCTATATTTTGATAATATATTTTCTGTATTTCGCTAATAGATTTTCTATATTTTGATAATAGTTTTTTTTGTTAATAGTTAGATAAAGTTTTTATATTATTTTCGTGCTCCCTCCGAAAAGTAATTCTTTTTTTCAATGCCTTAATTAATCGATTTTATCAAATCTATTATTAAAATATAGGAAATCTATCATCGAAATACAGAAAATGTATTATCAAAACATAGGAACATTTTTTTTTACCAAGATACAATTTATCTTTATTTTTTTCCCCTATAGGAAACCATCATTAAAATATTTAATTTTAAAAAATTTCAAACAATTTTTTTTTCTTTAATTAAAAAAAAATATTATTTATTCTCGGCCCACTCTCGAACTATGATGAAAATACTAGTTTTTAGTCGTAGAATTGATGCAAAAAATTTCAGAATTTTAAAACTGGGCGTAATTCATTTTTACTCGAAAGTTATGGAAACAAAATTATTTGATGGGATAAAACAAGTAATCAAAATCTGAAAAAAATAAAATCTCTTTTTTAGACCAAAATATGCTCAAAAAAAATTCGGCAACTAAATCCGAGGGGGTCAGGCCGATGACTACGTGATTTGACCTGGAATGCCCCATATACACTGCGACCTCGATAATCGATACCTCGATCCTTGCAATTGCAGCGTAGTGGGAGAAGCGCCAAGCCAATCGCGTCAGGCCGCCGTCAGCCACCAGCGGCGCAGAGACGGTTCTGCGCAATGTGCGCAACCCCACTTCTTGCAAGAGCCGGTCCCGACGGATTCCGATTATCGAGGTCGCAGTGTATATGGATAATTTATTAGCGCGATTGTGTGAATATTTAATTTCAAAGGATTTTCCACTCTGAAAAGCCCGATGAGGGCCTAAAATTGCGCAAGTCTTATTGGATGCTTCATCTTTGCTGCCAAAGTTGCCAATTTCATTGCTCCCTCGGCACGATGAATATAACGAAGATCGAGTGAGAAAAGGTGAGACGGTGGATTCTTTCTGTTCCCTCTTCGAATATTCTTTCGTTAACTCCGATCACGTTGCGAATGTTTGATGTCGCGCGTTCTCTCGCGCGTCTTGACTATTTCGGAGTTTATCAGCTTCATCGTCTTGCCTCGGCGAAGCGATAAAGTTTCTCAAAGATCGTCATACTCCGTATACATATATATATATACATATATACTAGGGTGGTCCTTATTTAGGCTATGTTGTTTTTTCTGTTGACGATAGTGCTAGATCGGTTTCAAAAAAAAAAAAAATAAAAATGCATACCAAATTTCAGCTCGATATCTCAATTTTAACCTGGCCCCCACGGCAGTCGAAGTTTTGAAGGGGAAATACGTGTATTTTATACGGTCAATGATTTTTACATTTTTTCAACTTGGTTAATATTGATTTTAAAATTTGAAACTTGGCACATATATTGCTCATAGTATAAGGTATCTTTGTAGTATTTTATCAGATTTTTCATCCTCGATTTTCCACATACCCTCCCGCTAAAAAGCTTGGACACATTTGTCGAATTTCACACCACACTAAAAATTTGATTGCGGAGTCAATAAAGAAGATAACTATATTTTCCAAGCGGCGTTTGAAAGAGGACATATTAACCTTCATTTTGCTTTTTTAGAGATTTCTCTACGATTTTTTTCGAGCCCGGTACACACTTTTGAACATGGTCATTGGCCCGGTACGCACTTTTGAACATGGCCGTATAAAATACACGTATTTCCCCTTTAAAACTTTGACTGCCGTGGGGGCCAGGTTAAAATTGAGATATCGAGCTGAAATTTGGTATGAGTTTCTATTTATTTATTTAAAACCGATTTAGCACTAACGTCAAAAGGAAAAACAACATAGCCTACATAAGGACCACCCTAATATATACATACACGTTTCCGCACTCGATAGTTCAACTTTCCGGGCACTCCTCTCTGTAATAGCCATAAGATTTTCTCGACTGTGGTGCAAACTTTTATCCAACAATTCTCGAAACTCCTTGGTTCAATTCGATTTCCCATCTCTATGTATCTCGACCATTCTCTATGAATAGCGTATCTCCAGAGCTGTAAACTTTGTTTCATTCTGTCGAAACTTTCGGAATAACGAATCAAGATTTTTGATACCTACCTTCGATTAAGTAACCGACTGACTCGGACGTGGAAACTCCAATAATAGTCAGCTTCATTATACAGTGCACTCTAATCTTGCACGGAAAAAAATGATCAGTGAAATTTGCTGAGATTCCCATTAATTTTTACAGTTTTCCCCATCAACAGCGCCTCCTGGAAGGACAAACAGTGAAATTTGCATATTTCTTTAATACAATATACAGATGTCACATATGACAAAGTACATGCCCATCAGACGAATTTTTACAGTGTGGAACAGTAAAAATGTACACTATGTGAAACGCTATATTTCTGTTGTATCCGGTGAACTTTTTACATATTTCACATTGTAAAAATTATCCAGGGCCCGTGAAAAAATTACAGTGTACATTGTAAAAATTGAAAAGAACGTAGTATATTTTGCGGTACGCTTTTTATTTTTCACTGAAAATACTGCAATTTCTAAAATAAGTTATAGTGTAGTGAAACGTTTCGATATTTGAATAAATTCCAATTTATTCAAATATAGCAATAAACCGTTATTTATCGTCGCTCAGGCTCATAGCTACGAGGGCTTGTACTTGACTAATTAATCGTGAGATCAATTAATGAAGCGAATCTAGTTTAACCTCACATCCATAAAGAGCACGAGCGTCACCGAAATGCAATGGTGATCCGTTAAGAAATTGTAGTCTTCAGTCCATAGGACTGCTCCACCACAGAACGCGGGTGATGTTCCAACAATTGTATGTCAATTGAGGACGCCGATGTTGGTGATACATCGGACCTTATAGATACTCGGTAGCTCTCTCGCTGGCGCGAGAGGGCGCGCCGTCCGACGCCATCTAGCGGAACTCGGGCGAAATGCAGAGATCGTGACACGCCGCAGGTCGTTCCGTTACAGAGCCACACTGTAAAAATTAAGACTGACGTTGCATATTTTGCGGCGCGCATTTGATTTTTCACTGGGAACACTGCAATTTCTCATTATGTGTGCTTTGAACATTCTACAGAGACCATTGTAAATTTTACATTGTAAACACAGTGGATTTCGTCGTTTCAGCTTGTTATTTCTATTTTTTCATTTTTTTTGCGGTGAACATTGCATTTTTTACAGTGTAAATCAGCATTTATAATGGTTTGAAACGTAGCAACTACATTAAATCCATTAATTACAGTTCCGAACCGTATATTCTGCATTGAATTTAGTAATTTTTTTAATATTACACATGAATTGTCACTGATCAGTTTTTCCCGTGTGCAAAGATATTTCGGTGTCTGCGCAAAATATTGAAAAAAAATTGTCATGTACAAAAATAACCATCTCCATAATACCTACAAAAATATCTTACAAATGTTCGGATACATAAATATCCGGATAAAAATATAATAATAAAAGTAATAATAAGTTAATATCGCTCATAAACTTAAGAATAGCAAAGATAAAATTTCAATTTAAATCTAGCTTTTTGCTGCTAGAAATTTGTCCGTAATTTTGATAATGTTTATAAATTATATTTAATGAGTAATCTGTGATAATTAAATTAATCATTGCAATGTGATAATACACAAGAAAAAATAAATCGAATTTACTTTGTGTTTAATATAACCTAATGTTTGTATGGATAAATACAGAAGTAGAGATTTTGTCGTATTTGGCTATTTGGGAACTAGATTCTACCTTAAGCTAAGATCTGGTTTAAGGTAAAATATGTCAGAACTATTTTCGGATGAGATTTTCTCTTTGAAAGAATACGTCTTCCCTCCAGGCAATCTTTTTCTTATTGTTATTAAAATAGATGGAGCATTCCAAAATAATTTAATAGCACATTAATATTCAAAAAACTTTAATCATCTTGGTTGGACCGTATTTTTTAACTTGAGAAAAAAAGAGAAGAATAAAAACGCAACTGACATGAGCGGAAATACGATCGATGTTCCTCCCTCCAAATCCGTGTAATTTCAGTGGCCCGAAAGTGGATTGAAAGGACAAGAAAGTACACGAGACGAGATAGGGAGAAACAGTCGAATGAAGACACAAAGATGCGACTGAGAAAAGAAGGGAGGAAGTAAAAAAAAAATCACGAAAACGTATAAAACGGGGTGGAAAAATGAGGTTGTCGAGCTTTGCTGAACTCAGGGAAGCTTCTGGAGACATGTCTGCAAAGGGATTCCTGGAGAGAGGAGAAAAGGCTCGGGAAGGTTTGCAGGATCGTGGATGTGTAGGTTTGGGAGGGAAGGTGATACTCTACCGGAAATTACGCTCTCCACAGAGGCAGTGCTTCCGGTTCAGTGATATAAACGCTATACCGGGCCAGACGCCGGAGCAGAGGGCACAAACCAGCTTCTTCTTCTTCTTCTCCAAAGTTTTTCACCCTCTCGCGATCCTCTTTCTCTCCGTAGAAACGGAGATTTTCATCGTAAATTGTTTGTGCCGCGACAATATTTGATCGATGATGATGTATGTACTTTTTTAGCTGTGCTTGAAACTTCCTTTTCCTATCACTGGCAAAAACTCTTCAGTTCTTTTTGCCCTTTTCCTGTTTTCCCTTCAAAATCAACGAAAATGTGATCAGACTATTCAATTTTCCGATGAAAAATCGTAAATTCAGTGAGTTTATTTAGTTTTTTTAATCGGTCAATTGAAAGACTTTGAACGATAACATTTTGATGTCATCAACATAATAATTGATAATTAAATAATTGAATAATAACTGTCTCAAATAATATCTCCGCCAATTGACAGCTCTCCCATTTAATATGAAAATAATTTATACAGCTGTAATTGTGCCATTTTATCCGCCAATAATGAAAATGTTTGAGGCAGGAAGAACTCGGCGTTTTCTTTTGTAATTTGATGAATAAAACTTTCGACTAGCAATGACGTATGTTTGAGCGATGAAATACATTGGGCAACGATCCATCGGGCTCTCGAAAAATAATGATCGAACCGTGAAATATCCGGTTGAGCGATTGCAAATTTTTTTTTTTCAACTGTCTGTCTATATACGTATATGTATGAGGTATTCCTGCTCAACGGGAATCCCTTTTAGGCCGACCTCTTTCGATTTTCTTGAAATTTGAGTATGTTTTAGTGTTGCTTGAAAGTATATTGTACACCAATTTTCAGATCTCTAACTATAATACTCTTTGGCATACACCAAAAGTTATATTTCAAACTTTTTTCGTATACAGCGCTTCGGAGCTTTGGCACGGCGCGAAATAAAATCGAAAAAGTTCTTTAACAATAGCTTTTGATCGGAAATTTCCTGCGCTTTTCAAAAAAAATATCAGCAATTCCAAAAAGAACGAATTCATTTGAATTTCGGCCAAAAACCGCAAAAAAATGATTTACAAAAAAAGAGCATAATTTAATTCAGCGGGACAATTTTTTTCATGTTTTGTATATATCTGAGAAGTCACGATATAAATTTCAAGTTGGAACTCGCATCCGTTTACTAATGCCAAGTCTTTTAGTAGGATAAAAATTCTTAAATATTGAGTTTTTCGTATTCAACAGTTCTCTGATATATTATATAGTTTTTTTTAACGAATTTCGAATTTTATAAATTTATTAAATTCAAAATATAATAAATTTGATTTAATAAAGTTAATTTAATTAATTGAATAAATTTGATTATTTAATAAATTTAATTTAATTAATTGAATTAATTTATTAAATTCGAAATTCTTTTTAAAAAACGCTATATAATACATCAGGGAACTGTTGAATACGAAAAACACGATATTAGGGATTTTTATCCTACCAAAAGACTTGGCATTAGTAAACGGATGTGAGTTCCAACTTGAAATTTATATCGTGATTTCTCAGATATATACAAAACATGAAAAAAATTGTTCCGCCGAATTAAATGATGCTCTTTTTTTGTAAATCAATTTTTTCGGTTTTTGGCTGAAATTCAAATAAATTCGTTTTTTTTCGGAGTCGCTGATATTTTTTTCGAAAAGCGCAGGAAATTTCCGATCGACAGCTATTGTCAAAGAATTTTTTCGATTTTTCTTCGCGCTGTGCCAAAGCGCCGAAGCGCTGAATACGCAAAAAGTTTGAAATATAACTTTTGGTGTGGTCCAAAGAGTATTATAGTTAGAGATCTGAAAATTGGTGTACAATATACTTTCAGGCAACACTAAAACATACTCGAGTTCCAAGAAAATAGAAAGAGGTTGGCCTAAAATGGGGTCCTGTTGAGCGGGAATACCTCGTATATAGATTTGGACTCATTCTCTGTGCTTCAAAATAACCCCTGAACAAAACACCCTGAATGGGATCGACTGTGTGTACTAAAAGCCCGATTTATCAGTTGCAAAAAAACTAGCAAATAAGAGTAGGCTCGTGTTTTTTGTTTATCAAACAACGAAGAATGCGTGCATGTGAAATTTATATTCTTCCCTTTCTCTAATTTGCAGCTGGTTGGTGGCGAATTTGACATGGAGCTGAATTTCGTGATCCAGGACGCTCAGAACATCAGGCATATGTTGGAGCTTCTCGATCATTGTCCACCAAACCTTCAGGTGAGTTTCTAAACATTTTTTTAGCCTACTTCAGTCATATCAAAATTTAATTTCTTTTTTTTAAGAAATTAATCAATATTTTCAGAGACTAAGATCCTTTATTACAAATTGCCAATCTATCTTCAAACAAATTCCATCACCAATCACTATTACAATTAAACCAATCACAAATTAATTAAAAAATCAAATCAATATTAAACGATTTTTTTAGCCTACTTTAGTTTTATCAGAATTTAATTTCTTTTTTTTAGAAATTAATCAATCATTTTAGAGACTAAGATTCGTCATTCGAAATTGCCAATTTATTTATACACACAAATTTCATTACCAATCAATATTACCAATGAATTAGTACTTAATTTTCTTCTATTTTTAATCAACAATAGATACGCTCTGTTACCGTCGTTTCTTTTCTTTCTTTTGAAGCTCCCTTTTTCAATTCAATTCAATACAATTTCAATGCAATTCGGCGAATTTGAGCTCGGATAGTTTCTTCATTCGTTGAAAAGTGTCGTTAATTCGTGTAGAATTTTTCAAAGGAGAAACGAGAGTCTCTCGTTACAAATTACTTCGCTCAAAAGTGGGCCCTCGAGTCGATGGTGTCTCTTCGTTGCGAGAGACACATTTAATTTGCCTCTGATTGAATCGGGAGTGAAATCAATGGCACGGACAGAGTCTTATAACCAAAATGGCGTATCAAATATATTCAACGACAGACACGAAGTGGCCTTTCCGTTCGCGTCGTACCGATTGAATCGACCATCGATTTTATTATAAAAGAGTACCAAAAGAGCCGTGCTATCGAAAAGCTAGTATGAAAAACCTTGCCTCGAGCGTTCGCTTTTCAATTTGAAATACACGCTGTGTTTTTTTCGTTTTTTTTTCGTTCTTTCTTCTGAAATTTCCATCATTCGTTCCATTCGCACTGTAGAAACTTCTACTCGCCAACTGAATAGTTCTTTCACTTTTTTTTTCCTCGTGGAAAAACTTCAATAAAGTCCCATCCGAATGACGAGAATTTAACCTAATCAATATGACTACCTGCAACTAACTTTTAACGAAGCAAAGAATGAGAGCCAATGAATAAAAGAGGAAATTCATCACGTAACCTGATTAAAAATAATTTTGTAAATAATTTATTAATTAGCAAAGATAACAAAAAAATGTAGCCATAGAATTCCCGGAGATATATATTTATTTTTACATAGAGAATTATCCGAAAACATTGAAAGTCTGGAAAACTAGAAAATGAGAGTCATTATTATATTGATAAGCTTAAATGAACTTCCCACGCAAAATCAGATCTAAATAATAACATTTTTATGATAATTGCTCATGATAATTGTAAAAAAAAATGTAATAACGCAATTACAATTGAAATTGACTTTTGTGGAACATTTAATTGTAGAAATGTGATAATTTTCATGATTATAATTGAAATTGAAATGAACATCGAAATTGTGATAATTTTTGGCTTCTGCAAGGTACGAAAAACTTTTAGAACAATAAAAGCTAAAAAGAAAATGCACCCTGAGATAAATAAAGACCCAATTTTTAATTATCATTATTATCCTACGATTTTATTTACTCTATATTAATTATGTATTAATGTCAGTATTTAATGTCCATTTTAAATTCTCATTATTATCCTAGGACTTTATTTACTCTATACACTGAGAAATTTTTTTTTTTTAAATGCAAAAATTTCTTTGTAAAATTTTTAATGAAAAAGTAATGCATTAACCATTACTTTTTTAATGGCTAATGAAATTAATTTCCATTAACCATCAACCATTAAGATTTAATGGTTAATGAAAATGCAAATGCAATAAAAAAAAGTGATGCATTATTTGCAACCCTGGACTCAACCAAATATTTGTTTCTGGACGTTCAACGAGATCATTTTGGTAATTCAACAAAGACACAGTTGAAGTTTCAGTTAAATCGGTTAAATCATTGCTTGAATGGGCAAAGTTTCAGTTCAATCAAATAAATATCTTTGTACCAAATAAATTGTGTGATCGAAAATACGAATTGTTTTTTTGTTACAGCTAAATTTATTTAGTTAAAATATACTGGAAATCAACGAAATATTTCTGTACAGCAACTCAGTAACGTGTAAATTGGACTAAACTGTATCTGGAAATTGACCAAATAATTTCGTTCACCTCATATCTTATGGTTAACCAAATCCATTTGTTGAATTAATTATAGTTTAATTATTTGCAACAAATTAATATTGAATCAACTAAATTTTTTTTCAACTAAATAGATTTAGTTGTTTTAAATGAACTTTTTTCTCAGTCTATTAATTATTTATTAATGTCAGGTGTCCTCTGTTTTAACCGCGTCGTCGATTTCCGTTTTTGCCAATTTTCTATCGCCATGACACTTGAGGCCTTGTCATCGACAATTTTGCATATCCTTTCGCATTATTCAGTCTCACATTGTTTAAAATTTCATGATGGTACCGAGAATGGCACGAGCATAATCGAGAACGAAGGTAATCAAATTCCAGGCTGAAAAGAATAGAAAAAAGGGAAAAATTAACGCACTCTTTGTGTATAAATAGTGTGCAGTTTCGAGGAGATAAGAAGAAAAGTGTACAAGAGCAAAAGAGCGTGATATATGGAAACGACAACTTGTTGTAGAAGAAAGTTGGCTTTTTACAAAGACCTTGTCGTTTTTTCATTGGTAAAAATGCTAAATTTACATGCTCTCAGACAATATATTTTCAATAAATTTCCTAATTTTTATAATAAGGATTCAAGTACTGGCTGGCAATTTTTTTCTTTCAAACAAATAATAATAATAATGTTTTATATCATTTCTGTGAGGTACAGATTTAAAAAAAATGAAAAAATAAATAAATAGCATAAATATCGATGGGCCATAGATGAAGAAAAAAAATTTATTTTTATTTTTCTCAAAAATTAAAATTGGGGTGTCCAATAAAAAATTCAAAATTTTTTATATCGCCATCATAAGGAAACGGATTTTAGGAGCCTCGATTTTGAGATATATATTTTTTTAAATATTCAATATCAGTGATCGGCAAAAACAAAATTTTAGATTTTTAATTAATCGTTATTTACTAAATTAATATTATCATCCATTATTATTTTAGGTATTTCGATAATCAGTAATTTAAAGACCAATGCTACGAATTATTTGGATATTGATAATGAGAATTCTTTGAATTATTCATTATTAGAAAAATTAGTAATCGTATTCTTTAAAATACTTATCATTAAATTGATTAGTAATTGAATTATGTCAAGTAATTAGTAATTGAACTATTTCAATTACAAATCATTTGAATAATTAATAATTTAGATATATAAATTACTAATTAATTATAAATTCCTTCACAATTTAAGTACAACTTAATTACAAATAATTGTAGATGTTATTGGAGTTAACTTGTACAAAAGTTGAAGTATATTTTGTGTACAAGTTTTCCTACAACTTGTATTCAATTACCGGCCGTAGATTTCGACCGACTTGTATCCAAATGTTGCTCACCAAAAACTTACCGTAAACTTGGCGTCAAATTGATTCCAAGCTACAGATGACTAAGTTTTTATAGTACAACACTGGCTATCAGTGTTCCTACTTGACTTCACTGAACAAATTTATAAGCATAAATATGCATTATTAAATAATGCATTATCAAATAATTAATAATTGCAAAGAATAATTAACTAATTTTTTGAAAAGTTAGTAATTAGAAGAATTAATTATCTAATTACTTGGATAATTAATAATTAGAAGGAGCAATTACCTAATTTAAAAAAAAAAACAGTAATTCATCAGAGAAAAATTGCAATTACTCGGTTATTGAGTAATTATTTGATCTAAATTACAAGTTATAGGTTTATTGGATAATAATCGAACATGAATTATCGAATTTTTGAATATTAGAAATACCTTACTGCCTAATTACCGAGTGCCTCAATAATGAGTATTTATTGGAACAATTATAAAATTTGCTAACACAGAGTACTCAGCGGTAATTAAATTGACGAAAGTATCGATTTTGCCGATCACTGCTCAATATAGAGTGAAAGTATTGCACTTGCATTTCCTGATGTGTAAAAAAATTTTTGGGCCACAGTCACTTGTTTTGGGTGACGAGAGAGTGGCGTGGAATTCCTCATATATATATTTTTTTTTACCCTTCTGGTCCATTCGCATTCGTATCACGTATGCCAGGGTCGCAAAATAAAACGCTCTAGGTGCCCAGAGGAGGTTCTGAGCCTCGAAACGTCGTCGTCAAGCGCAACGCGACGACGTGACCTCCTCCTCTTGTGTGCTACCTCCATCGAAAACGAGGCTCCGACAGCAATGTACAGAATTTAACTCGTTCAAACCCAACGTTGCACGCGAATGTTTCTTTTCCACCCTCTTTTTTTTTCTCTTTTTTTGTCACCTCTTCTGCCCAGGCACATCTCGCCCTCCTTTTTCTATGTCATTTTGTTTGCTCTTTCACGGCACAAGGGCACATTCAATGTCGCTTTGGAAAGAAAATAAACTTTCTTTCACGCTTCGGATCTCGTTCGTATCGTACAAAATTGATCTCATGGACTTCTTATTCAGGCTGAACTGAAATTCTGGTGTCGTCGATGTCCTCCTCTTTCTTTTTAGGAACGTGAGCGATTCATTCACGGAAAAAACGACTTAGTTGGTTCAACCAACCAGCTTAGTGCTCTGAGCGCCGGAAGAGAAATTAGTTGGATCAACTAGATAGTTGGTTGAGTCAACTACCCAAACCAATTTTTTAGTTAACACAACTAATCGACTTAATTGTGGTAACTAATAAATAAGGTTGGTTGGTTAACCCAACCAACTATCCAGTTGATCCAACTAATTCGTCTTCTGGCGCTCAGAGCACTAAGCTGGTTGGTTGAAGCAACTAAGTCGTTTTTTCCATGTAGAGCTTGCTTTTGCACCTATTCCGAGGTGCCTACATTTTATTCCTAGAAGCCAGAGTTGGGGGACATAGATGGGAAAGGAGAGAGTGGACACTCGAAATTTAGTGATGTAGAAACGGTCGTTTAGTGCAGAATCTCGAGTTACGAAAGGTAGAGCCAGGAAGGAAGTCGATGGGGTAGTCGCTCGTGCCGGACATCGTAATCCAGTTTTATGACTCTGACCGTTTGGCACACACTTTTTAAAGTCCTGGGAAAGTGCTTTTCTCATCACTGGATTGCGATACCAGAGGATTCAGAGCTTTTACCGTGCGAGATAATGTCAGCAGGTAAGTGATTGGGACATTGAGCGGGATCGATGCTGGCAATAGAGTCAACCTCGAGTTTTCTTACAACGTCTAACAGAGAAGAATTTTTTTGTGAAATTCGCAGAGACATCCGGCTAAAAAAAGAGACGATTGGTGTCTCGAAGAGTTATCCGCAATGTCCGATTTAATAATGTAAAATTCAGCAAGAGCCTCTTAGAGTTGAAGTACTGGTTATGGACAAGACCTGGCCATTATGTTCTAAATTTTATTTTAAAAAACATGTTCTCCCAAAAAATTCTAATGTTTAATTATCCATAGTTACTGAAAAAAGCCTCCACCAATTATTAACATAGCAATATGATAAAATAACCATTAAAACGAAGCATCAAAGAAAATTACCACAACCGGTACATACACTACTATTTCTAACTTAATTTACAAAACATGACATGGTAGCAGAGTTGTGAAAATAGTAATATAAAAGTAATGCATTACTCATTACTTTAAACAATGTGTATTGGACAAGTATTCCATTACAATTAAAAAATTATGTTCAATGGATGCATGTTCCATTACAAATAAAAAAAGTAATGTGTAATGGATGCATGTCCCATTACAAATAAAAAAATAATGTACAACGGATGCGTGTTCCATTACAAATAAAAAAGTAATGTGTAATGGATGCGTGTTCCATTACAAATAAAAAAGTACTGTATAATGTATGCACGTCCCATTACAAATAAAAAACGTAATGTGTAATGGATGAGTGTTCCATTACAAATAAAAAAGTAATGTGTAATGTATGCATGTTCCATTACAAATAAAAAAGTAATGTGTAAAGAATGCATGTCCCATTACAAATAAAAAAAGTAATGTGTAATGGATGCATGTGCCATTACAAATAAAAAAGTAATGTGTAATGGATGCGTGTTCCATTACAAATAAAAAAGTAATGTATAATGTATGCACGTCCCATTACAAATTACAATTTAAAAAAAAAGTAATTTGCAGTGAAGAATATTCCATTACGAATAGAAAAATGGCCGTGCTCCCATTAAAAACTTGCACATTGCTGTCTCATTATTTTATTTCGCTCACTAAAAGTTCATCCACAATTATCACAAATGATCCATAAAGTTAAAAAAAAGAACATGCACATTATTTAGGGATTCAATAAAATGATAAATTTTGTATCAGTAACTTGTAATTTTTAATGAATTGCTTGTAATTATGGACATATAACAGCGTGTAAAAGCAAGTTTAATATAAGGCTGGATAATTTTTGGGGTTGAATACATTTTCGTACGTCATATTTAACGATGAACTGTCTGTTTTTTTGTTTCTTTTTTTTTAACTTTATGGATCATTTGTGATAATTCGGATGATCTTTTAGTGAGCGAAATAAAATAATGAGACAGCAATGTGCAAGTTTCTAATACGAGCACGGCAATTTTTCTATTTTTAATGGAATATTCTCCACTGCGAGTTAATTTTTTTATTTGTAATGGAACATGCATACATTGCACATTGCTTTTTGTATTTGTAATGGAACACGCATCCATTACACATTACTCCCGTAGTAAAAAACTCCATTGAATCGCCAATGGCAACCAATGGTTCTCATACGACTCCATTGGACAATGAATGGGGACCCATTGAGATTTCCGCATTTGTCAATGGCGTACAGGGCTGACCATTGATCAGTGAATGGGTATCCATTGAACATCAAATGCGGATGAACCGAATGATCATCATTACTCAATGATGCTCATTGGAAAACCAATGCGGATGAATCGAATGATCATCATTACTCAATGATGCTCATTGGAAAGCCAATGCGGATGAATCGAACGATCATCATTACTCAATGATGCTCATTGGAAAGCCAATGTGGATGAATCGAATGATCATCATTACTCAATTATGCTCATTGGAAAGCCAATGCGGATGTATCGAGCGATCAGCATTGCCCAATGGTGTCCATGGGAAGGTAAATGCTGATGAACGAAATGATCCGCTTCACCCAATGATGTCCATTGGAAAGTCAATGTGGATGAACTGAAAGATCGGCATTTCCCACAGATGTTCATTGGAACCCGAATGCGGCTAACGATGAAATGATCAGCATTTACCAAGGATACCCATTGAATAATAAGTAACTACGAATTATACAATGATCAACATTTATCAATAATGTCACTTCATTGATGACGGATCGAATGATGAGCAGCATTCGTTAACGATGTTGCAATCCATATTCGAGTTTCAATGCTGAACAATTGAACCCATCGATCGATGAGAATTTTTCCGAATGCGATATTTCTCAAACGGCGGTGAATTAATAAAATTAAGTAAGAGTAAATGTCGCTGATTCTCATATATGAACCAAATATTTTCTTCAATTGTAATAAATGCTGATGATTATATCGATGATCAATTAATACTAGCATAAGCTCGGAAATTATTCGAAAGTAATTTAAAAAAAATATATTATAAGTTGCTCATCAAGTACGCGTACGTTTGGGATTAATGATTTTTAAAACCGTTTATTTTTAACATATACACATAATTTTATCAGTCCTTCTTAACCCGATTTGTGAGAGGAGAAACGTATATACTTTCATTATCAATCGTCATCTGAATACACTTACAATCTATTTTCTCAATTCTGAGCTTCAATCATTTCTATTAAATGTAATAATATATATAATGCGTATATAATTATTGGTCGTTATGCTAATATTAGCATTATGATTAACCTTACTTACTGATAACTTACATCATTTGATTATTTAATGCGTAATTCCATGTATATATAGCAATCATATGAAAGAATCTCCATTGATGATCCCATTTATTCCCCATTGTCTACAAAAACCAATGGAGGTGAATGGCGAATTAACTAGGGAGATTGTCTCCATTGAATCCCCATGGGATAATCCCCATTCCGTTTCAAATGAGGAATTCAATGGCGAAAATGTGCTTAGAAAATTCGGCCTTCATACCCATTGGTTTTGTGGGCAATGGGGAATGAGTGGCGAACAGCAATGGAGATTCTTTCGTATAGTAAAAACTCCATTCATTGCCATAGAAAAATCCCCATTCATTCCCCATTGCCAAAATAACCAATGGGGATGAATGCCGAATTGCCTAAGGGGATTGTCTCCATTGAATCCCCATTAGATAATCCCCATTCCGTTTCAAATGGGGAATGCAATGGCAAAAATCCCCTTAGGCAATTCGGCATTCATCTCCATTGGTTATTTCGGCAATGGGGAATGAATGGGGATTTTTCAATGGCGACGAATGGAGTTTTTTACTACGGGCTTTTTTATTTGTAATGGAACATGCATACATTACACATTGCTTTTCGTATTTGTAATGGAACACCCATCCATTACACATTATGCAGTGTAATGGGTAATAAATACAGTAATACAATATCAAAGTAATGCATGATTTACAACTCTGCATGGTAGTGATGTTGCGTAAAATTTGTAATGCTACAAAATTTGTATCCATTAGTTCGTAGAATTCTCGGAGCTGTGTGAGTTCTCCATTTTTTTGAAAATCATAATCTTTGGCTCAACGTGATCTCGTAATTTAATTCGGAACTTGAGATCCAACCATGCACGAAAAACTGACTATATAAACAGTGACGTAGAATAGGAAATTCGAAGGAGATCGGAAGCGCGGCGGTATCGCGCTAAAGAATTCTATTCCCGTACGAATACAGGGTGGAGCCATCAGGGAGCTTCGTCCCATTCCCATCCTCGATTCTCGTGGGGATCTCTCTTGGGTGACCCGGATATACTTTGCTGGCTGTTACTGTACAACCTTTTCCTTCCTTCCTCCCCCTTCTCGCTCTTCCTTCTCTCTGATCCTTTCATAATCGCCAGCAGTTTCCACGGGCACGCTGGAAGAAGCCTCTCAGCGATCTCCTCGAAAGCTGCCAGGTCACCGCTTCCCCGTTTTCACTCGAGTAAATAATCCTCTTGCTAAAAGCTGGTGGGAAAAATCCGCTTCGACGCTGAAGCGCAACAATGACCCATCGAGAAAGAGAAAGAGAGAGACGTCGCTAGTTGGGAAAGAAACTTTTGTCTGTCTTTCCAAAGTATTTGTAATGTTCGTTGAAGCACTTCGAGGTAAAAAAAAGATTAATCTTGATGAATTCTCGATTAAATAAGAGATCTTGACATTGAGATGAAAATATATTAATTATTAAATTTTCTGTGAATTATAAATTGCCCGAAACAAACTCTTGAATTTATTCAATACTTTTTTAAAAATATTCTCAATACTCTGAAGAGAAAAATTTAATCCAAAACCAAACGTGTATTGATTCGTTTTATCGAACATGGTCATTAAAGGCAAAATAGAGATCATCAAGAATCATCGAAAAAAATACAAATTAACAAAATTATTGTGATTGGCGGAAATATATGTAGATTTAATAATGGGGCGGGATCCAACGTCGATAAGTGACCGGCCGAGTTTGACATGCCGGAGACTTGTAATCTGGCAGACTTCCCATTTTGTAGGGTTATTAAAACGTTAATGTTTAGCAAAGATGTTTCACTTTAGACTTGTTAATTGTTAGTGATATTACGGTATTGTTTTATTCTGGTAAAGTTATAATTATTCTGGTAAATAAACAAATGGTTGAGCTGCAAATCTGCCTATTTTGCTCTCCCTTCCCCTATACGTTTTTTATTTTCAAAGCAAAGTTGATGTATTCATAACGGAAAAAATGAACGAGAAACTTCGTGATAAGTGGCATACCGAGCTCGTAAAAACGATTTTTCAATTCATTTTCGTTTCACGTCAGCCAAAAGCTCCGAAATATATATGGGGTGCTTCACGCTAAATCTTACACCATTAAGCTCTTGCATCTCCGATTTTTTTTGAAAATTTTGTATGTTTTAGTATTGATTAGAATAGGCCTCCATGATTTTTTTCAATTTTTTTTTGTCGAACCGTTTTCACGATATCGATTTATCGATCCCATTGTCTACTTAGGCTTGAAAGTTTTGAAAGAATAACAGTTTTTTACAACAAAAAAAATTAAGAAAAACGATCAGCACTTGTTTTTTGTAAATCAACAATTCATATTTAACACCTCAAAATCTTATAGAAATAGGTTTGAAATTTTTTTTCAATATTCTTTATCAAAAGTTCATACGTTTAAAAACAAAAATTTTGAAAAAAACGTCCCATTTGGCCCATTTTTCGCAAAGTTATGGACGTGTAAAAAAGAAATAGCGTAACTTTAAAAAAGACGAAATCGTGAAAACGGTTCTTCAGAAGAAATTTAACAAAATCATGGAGGCCTCTTTCAATCAATACTAAAACGTAAAAAAATGTTCAAACAAATCGGAGATGCAAAGCAAAAGCTGAATGGTGTTAAATTGAAAAATCGAAAAAAATAGATCTTATCGTTACCCCATTATTTACTTAGGCTTAAAAGTTGTGAGATGAATGACATTCTTTTCCAAAAAAAAATTAAGAAAATCGGTCATTAAGTGTTTTTTGTAAATCAACAATTTATGTTAAAAACTTGAAAATCTCATAGAAATGCGTTTTGAAATTTTTTCGATATTTTTTATCAAAAGTACGTTTGAAAACAAAAATTTTGAAGAAAGGAACGTTCCATTTCGCCCATTTTTTGCAAATTTACGGACGTCTAACCAAAAAAGTAGCGTAATTTTTCAAAAATCGATATCTTGAAAATGATTCGACAGAAAAATTGAAAAAAATCGTGGAAGCCTCTTTCAACCAATACTCAAACATAAAAAAATTTCAAACAAATCGGAGATGCAAAATCTAAATGGTGTTTGATTTGGTGTGGAACGCCCCATATATATGCTAGAAACTGGTGCGAGGAAAGCAAAAGGATGCAATGGATTTCGCGAGTCGGTTTTGGGAGAGAAAAAGTTTGGGTAAACGCCTCTCGTCCTGACGTATACGGTTTAAGAATGACGAAGTGCAGTGGCTGATGGAAGAGGGAGACGATGAAGGAAGCGAAAATCTTATATAGCCCCGAGTTTACGAGTTTTGTGAGGTTTTCCGTCGAGGTGACGCGTTCGCAGATGCTTCGAGACATTTTCAAATGTCGCAAAGGTATACCAAGATTTCCCTTTTTCTCCCTCTCTCTCTCTCTCTCCCTCTCTCTCCCTCTCTCTCCCTCTTCTCCCCCTCTCTCCCTCCCTCTCCCTCTCTCTCCCTCTCTCTCCCTCTCTCTCCCTCCCTCTCCCTCCCTCTCCCTCCCTCGCCCTCGCTCTCCTTCTCGCTCCCTCCACTCCCTCTCTCTCCCTCCCTCTCCCTTTCTCTCCCTCCCTCCCTCGCCCTCTCTCTCCTCTCGCCGTCTCTCTCCCGCTCTCTCCCTCTCTCTCCCTCTCTCTCCCTCTCTCTCTCTCTTTCTGCGGTTTTCACGACGCAAAAAGTTTCGCCAAGCCGCGATATACACACTCGCGGTTGGTGAAGGGCAAATAGAAATTATAAACTACTCGAGTGAGAAAAGCTGCTGAAAGTCTCGTTCCGCGTTGGTCGGGTGATGCGGTTAAGCCCATCTTCTTATATATCGGTGGAAAAGTTTTTCTACGTGAAATCCGACCGAACTAGCAGCGAGAAAAATGAATTTAACGATTAAAACAAATTTCCCTCCGTGGTAAATAAAATTCATTGAAATTTCATGCAAATTCCGCAAATTCATTAATCATTCATCGCGCCCGCACTTCGCGCGAAATTTTATAAAAATGAATCAACCTTTCTTCGCGCGATAATTGATTTTTCAAACACGTGACCTCGGGACAGGATGAAGGAAAATTATACCGAGCAATTAATCATCGAACGTCGTCGCTGGAAGGACCAATCACTGTGGTGGTTTTTTACACGATGAGCTACTATTTTTTCCAAACGGTAAATCCGCGATGAAGTAGAAACGGATTACGAAAAAAGAAAAAAAAACAAATTTTATCGCGAAAGACCGTAATCCGGTAAAATCCTCGTTCTATAGATCGAAGTACGCGAAGCAAAACTTTGCTGTATATACGAAAAAAAAAAATAATACTCGGTATTAGTGTAGTCGTTCTATACCGGGTGTCCCATTTTAATCTTACAGTTGATTTATTTCGAAAAATATTGCTCCGATAAAAAATTGAGTGGGATGAAACTTTTAGGGTTCAGAGGGGGACGTTCAAAAAATTTTTTTGTTTTGGTCCAAAATTCAAAATGGCGCTGTTAAGATGGCTGACATGTTTTTTTTAATGGAAACATGATTTTTTTTTTACCAAAAAATTTTTCAGATAAAATCTAACATCTTTTGTAGGAATATTTTTTTTATAGCCCGGATATTTTAGACTAGATCACCATTTTTGACTATTTTAGCGTTATGCAGCATAATGACGAAGCCGAGGAGGTCTTCTAAATCCTCCTCGTGAGTGTTTTCTGAAATCTTCTTAAAGGTGTTCGAAGATTCCACCATTTCACCATTCCACCATTCCACCATCATGGTTATCCCGGATAATACTAAAATAGTAAAAAATGGTGATCTCTTATGGACTGAATAAAAAAAATGTTCCAACAAAAGTTGTTAGTTTTGACTTAACACATTTTTTGGTGAAAAAAAAATCATGTTTTCATTGTTTGAAAAACCTTTCGGTCATCTTAACACCACCCCTTTAAATTTTGGACCAAAACAAAAAATTTTTTTGAACGTCCCCTTCTGAACGCTGAAAGTTTCATCCCACTTAATTTTTTATCGGAGCAGAATTTTTCGAGATAATTCAGCTGTAAGATTAAAATGAGACACCCTCTATTATGGGCTGTATCAAACAAATATTACTACAAAAGATGTTAGATTTAATCTGAAAAAAATTTTGGTGAAAAAAAAAATCATGTTTCCATTTAAAAAAAACATGTCAGCTATCTTAACGCCACCATTTTTAATTTTGGACCAAAACAAAAAAAAAATTTAAACGTCCCCCTCTGAACCCTAAAAGTTTCATTCCCCTCAATTTTTGATCGGAGCAATATTTTTCGAAATACATCAACTGTAAGATTAAAATGGGACACCCGGTATAAATGGAAGCTTTCAGGCAACCGTAGAAAATGTTCATAAAGCCCGTATAAAAGCAAAGCGGAGAGTAGTCTACTCTGAATCCACAAATCTTGGATCTAGTTCGAGAGACACTGTCAAATATTTTTTTTTAGAGCAGAAAAAAATTCATCCTTTTATTTTTCCATACTTGAAGCGAAAAAAGTATGTATATCGTGAGCAAAAAAAAATATTGTAATGTCACTCGAGATACTTCTAGCTAAATTTTCTCTTTTTTGGGATCAAGTACTTTTTTTGAGTGGTTGAGTAATAATAGTAATAATAGTAATATATTAACATATTAAATTATAATGTATTTATTCTATAATATATGGGGCATTCCAGGTCAAATCACGTGGTCATCGGCCTGACCTCTTCGATTTTATAGTTGACGAATTTTTGTTAGGGCATATTTTGGTCCAAAAAAAGATATTATGTTTTCCAAATTTTTATCACTTGTTTTACCCCATCAAATAATTTTTTTTCCATAACTTTTGAGTAAAAATGAATTTGGACCAGTTTTAAAATTCTGAAATTTTTTGCATAAATTCTATAACTAAAAACTAGTATTTTCATCTTAGTTTGAGAGTGGGCCGTGTATAATTTATGGGGTTTATTTAATAAAATAAAATAAATTGGTTCACAAATTCTGCAAATTAAATATTTCAATGATGGTTCTCTGTAGGATTAAAAAAAAAAGAAAAATAAATCAAATCTTGGTAAAAAAAAATTTCCTTTATTTATATAATATATTTTCTGTATTTCGATCATGGATTTCCTATTTTTTAATAATAGTTCCTTGATAATGGTTAGATAAAGTTTTTATATTGTTGTGGTGCTCCATCCGAAAAGTAATACATTTTTTCAATGCCATAAATAATCGATTTTATGAAATCTATTATCAAAATATGATGAAAATACTTTTTTTTTGTTATAGCTTTTATGAAAAAAATTTCAGAACTTAAAACCTAGTCCAAATTCATTTTTACTCAAAAATTATGGAAAAAAAATTATTTTATGGGGTAAAATTCTTTAAAAAATTACTTCTTTTTTTGGACCAAAATATGCCAAAGAAAAATTCGTCAACTGAATCCGAGGGGGTCAGGCCGATGACCACGTGAAGTGACCTGGAATGCCCCATATACGATAAATATAATATAATATAAATACTAGAAATGATAGTAATAATAATTCGAATCGCATCTTGAAAAGAAAAAATTGTTTAATAAAAAAATATTTACTCTAAAATCTGACATCATAATATAAAAGTGTTATTAACAACAAATGGTGGCGGAATAATTTTGTTTCCGCCAAAAAGAATTTGTTTTCACAATTCTGAAATGAAGCAACTAAAAATGCACCTCATAAAAATGTTCCTGAGGACTTTCGGGGTGATTTTCAATCTGCGATGAACTATTGTTTTTTTTTTCTATAGACCCAACCGAACAGAGTTCTAAATCCATATTTCCATGGATATTTAAAGAAAAACCGAAAATCAATTCGACATATTCACTTTGGCGGATCCAGGAACATCTTCTTCCTTGAAGCACAGTCAGGATAAGTCAAGAGAGAGAGAGAGATTATTGATTGATTGATTATTTATTTATAATGCCTTGGGTATGCCTTAAGGCAAATGGTGATACAAGAAATGAATACAAAATCAGTACACTTGAAGTATAAAGTATTAAACAATCGAGAAACATCATAAAATTACTATAACATAAAATTGCAATTAAAATTAAATTAATAATTATGACACAGCAACAATAGTCTGTGGTTGCATCAGTAATAATGATAAGAAGATGCAAATAATATACATGGTTCCGTATTGACGGTGTGTGAGCGACAACGATTATGTCAATTAAGGTACATCAAGATCAAAAAGGAGAGAGAGAGAGAGAGAGAGAGAGAGAGAGAGAGAGAGAGAGAGAGAGAGAGAGAGAGAGAGAGAGAGAGAGAGAGAGCGAGAGAGAGAGGGTTAAAGTCTTCCTACAGTTGGGAGTCGCAACTGCTTTGAATAATATGCGAGTGGAGAAGAGGCACTTTGCGGAGTGCAAGCAAAGCATGGGGATGTTGATCCGGGAGGATGCTTGGGCGTAAACGAGCCCGTCACTTCCATCATCCCGACGACGTTTAGTAGCGGTGTAGCTGTATAATCCTCCACGAGATGTGCAGCACATATATGTAGATACTTCTGGTTGCCACTTCGCCTCGTCTCCGTTTCTTGCATATATATATAATATATCAATCTATATAGCCAAAAGCGTGGGAACATCGAGAGCAAAGACGCCCTTTGCAGGACACTTTGCCAGGCAACGTGCCTCGATCACGAATTCTCACCTGAAATGTTAATGCCCTTAAAGGAGTTTCCACGTTGCTCCAGGAGGTTTCACGCATGCGAGTATCAGTTATATATCGCTACAGAGAGACTTCATGGATATAGTCTCATAGTCGTATCGTAAAATTACCTTCAGAGAGAAATGGGCGTCCCTATCGCTCTATGCCTTTTTCTCTACCTTACTCCGTCTCGTTCTTGGGTACAGACTTGTGCATATCCAAGCACAAGCTTCACTTTGGCATTCCCCTACGAGCGATCGTGAAAAGCAATATACTCCCTTGTATACACGGTTTATTAGGCACGCATAGCCTCCATTATTTCGTGAATTCAGAATGGGCTAGATCAGGAACAAAGCTTTTGTATATATTATTATCATCGTTATTGTTGTTAGATCAATGGCTCTTCGCATCTCCATACTCATACATCCTTTTCCTTTGTCATTCCATCTTCGCCTTCAATTTTTCAACATCGAAAAATGGGTGACGTTCAACGTTGAAATGCAACGACAATAGGTTTTATTTTCAATTAACAACTCTTAACGATGTGTTTTCAAAGTGAAAAATGGTTTAAATGTTTTTAGGGGTCTCTATTAACGATTTAGGGTTCTAAATAGACAAAAAAGAACTTGTAAACAATAATGTTCAACTTTGCAATGTTGAAATGCAACAACAATACGTTTTATTTTCAATTTAAAACCCTTAAGGATGTGTTTTCAAAGTGAAAAATGGTTTAAATGTTTTTAGGGGTCTCTATTAACGATTTAAGGTTCTAAATTGACAAAAAAAACTCGTAAAGAATTATGTTCAACTTTGCAACGCTGAAATTGCAACGACAATAGGTTTTATTTTCAATTAACAACCCTTAAGGATGTGTTTTCAAAGTGGAAAATGGTTTAAATGATTTTAGGGCTTTCTATCAATGATTTGCAACCTTGAAATGCAACGACAATAGGTTTCATTTCGAAATCACAACCCTTAAGGATGTGTTTTCAAAGTGAAAAATGGTTTAAATGTTTTTGGGGTTCTCTATTAACGATTTAAGGTTCTAAATTGACAAAAAAAAACTCGTAAAGAATTATGTTCAACTTTGTAACGTTGAAATGCAACGACAATACGTTTTATTTTCAATTAACAACCCTTAAGGACGTGTTTTCAAAGTGGAAAATGGTTTAAATGATTTTAGGGGTCTTTATTAACGATTTAGGGTTCTAAATTGACAACAAAAAACTCGTAAAGAATTATACTCAACTTTGCAACGTTGAAATGCAACGACAATAGGTTTTATTTTCAATTAACAACCCTTAAGGATGTGTTTTCAAAGTAGAAAATGGTTTAAATGTTTTTCGGGGTCTCTATTAATGATTTGCAACGTTGAAATGCAACGACAATAGGTTTCATTTTCAAATTACAACCCTTAAGGATGTGTTGTACAAAGTGAAAAATGGTTTTAACGTTTTTAGGGATCTCTATTAACGATTTAGGGTTCTAAATAGCCAAAAAAACTCGTAAACAATTATGTTCAACTTTGCAATGTTGAAATGCAACGACAATACGCTTCATTTTAAATTAAAAACCTTTTAGGCTGTGATTCCATAGTGAAAAATGGTTTCAATGTTTTTAGGGGTCTCTATTAACGATTTAGGGTTCTAAATTGACAAAAAAAAACTCGTAAAGAATTATGCTCAACTTTGCAACGTTGGAATGCAACGACAATAGGTTTTATTTTCAATTAACAACCCTTAAGGATGTGTTTTCAAAGTAGAAAATGGTTTAAATGTTTTTAGGGGTCTCTATTAATGATTTGCAACGTTGAAATGCAACGACAATAGGTTTCATTTTCAAATTATAACCCTTAAGGATGTGTTGTACAAAGTGAAAAATGGTTTTAATGTTTTTAGGGGTCTCTATTAACGATTTAGGGTTCTAAATAGCCAAAAAAACTCGTAATCAATTATGTTTAACTTTGCAATGTTGAAATGCAACGACAATTAGTTTTATTTTCAATTAACAACCCTTAAGGATGTGTTTTCGAAGTGGAAATTGGTTTAAATGATTTTAGGGATCTCTATTAATGATTTGCAACGTTGAAATACAACAACAATAGGTTTTATTTTCAATTAACAACCCTTAAAGATGTGTTTTCAAAGTGAAAAATGATTTGATGTTTTTAGGGGTCTCTATTAACGATTTAGATTCTAAATAAACAAAAAAAAACTCTTCAACAATTCTTAAAACTGCTGAGGGGAGGAATTTTCTGCTGACGATAGTTTTGGGATTTAGACGCAATTTTTTGGATCTCGGGCATTTCACGCTATTGAACCTTCGCTTATTTTAGAGAAACTTCTTCATAGTCACATCAATATTGATCATGGGTCCAGCGTGAACATAATTCTGGAATAAGACTTGCAAAAAATTCTGCCAAGAGTAATTGCTATTGCAACTAAGAATTTTTTTCTGTTCAGCTTTTACTGCCAATAATTGTTACGAAGTTATCTTTTTCATGGTGACGTTTATTGTCACACATGTAAATTCGATTTTTATCTCTCTCTTGCTCATGCAGTCACTCCTATCTGTTCCCTTGTGTCTTTTTTACGCAATTTCAACTGCGAATGCTAAAAAAAATGTTAACAATAATCAATATCACGCTGTTAACTTTTTATGAGCGTTCGACATGACGCCAATTATCCATTCATTATCAGACCTTTATATTTTTTTATTATATAAAAAGAGACTTATCGCTCTTTTTTCCTCGTTAATGGCAAACATGACGTTCATACGCAACGTGAAATTTTCCTTTATGGAATCTCTTTTTATTTCTCACATTGCTGTATTCGTTCATATTCGCACAGAATTCTAATGCAATATTCTACATCTCTCTTTCAATATATATATATGTATCCTATCATGCCTTCGAGAGGACAATAGAGACTAATGAAGATTCCTTTTCACGGTTTTTCCTTCTCGCTCATCATGTGTTTACTCTCACGCTGTTTGCCTCCCTTTCCCTCTCCTCTCTCTTTCTTTCTATCAGTTAACCCCACACTGTAAAAAATGTTATTAAATTTAATATACAAAAGTATATTAAATTTCAAAAATAAGTATATGAAATCGAAATTAATATACAAGGTATCGGAAAATTAACAATTTCATCTTAAATTTAATATTTGTATATTAAAATTAAAAGAGTGAGCATTGAAAATTAATATACCTGAATATGAAAATAGTTTTTGTATACTTTTTCGCAATTTTCAAATACATTATTGAAAATTAAAACACTTATTTCTTAAAATTACAATCAACCATTGAAATTTTTTTTCAATATTGTAATGAAATTTAACAAACAGTATAGGGAATTTCAATAACAAGTATACGAACTCGAAATTAATATACATGGTATTGGAAAATTAACAATTTCATCTTAAATTTAATATTTGGATATTAAAATTAAGAGATGAACGTTGAAAATTCAAATCCCCGTATATTAAAATGGTTTCTATATACTTTTTCGCATTTTTAAGATACGTTATTGGAAATGAATACACTTATTTTCTAAAATTACAATCAACGTCAGCGGCCGTGCTAGTTGACGCATCCACCACTATGCGTCGCATGCGCTCGACCTCTGTGCCCAGGCGAAATAGGCGTATGACGGTGTTATATACGGGACGGCCAGCGTGCCCAATATACTTACCTGGCGCAGAGGTTATACCGTGATGATTAAGGCGGTTCCTCTAGGGCGAAGCTCTTCCATTGCACTTTCGGTCGAGCTGACCCTTGCGAATATCCCTACAATGTGGATATCTCGGGTGTACAATTTTAGTTGCACTGTAAGAAATTTTTGTATTAAATTTAATAAAAAAATATGAAGTTTTTATGCATATACAGGATACTAAATTTCATATACAATGTGTACAGTAATATTCCAATATAAGTATATGAAAAATCAAATAACTTCTTTGAATTTTAATATACAAAAGAATATTAAATTTAATATCTTTTTTCATGATTCTGCTTTAAAAATCATACTATGTATTAGAATTTTAATATACGAACGTATATTAAAATTAATATACTGTATATGCATAAAAACTTTATATTTTTTTTAATTAAATTTAATACAAAAATTTTTTACAGTGCAGCTATAAAATAAAAAATTTTCACCCTCCTTCTGTCTCCCCCGATTATTTTTCTCTCTACAGTCGCCACACGGTCATTTCCTGTTACTCAAAATAACAAAGTTTCGAATGCAGTTTTGCCACCTGCATAGTTGGTTCAAAGCAGCCAATACTTTGTCAAGTCTACACGTGACTGGAATACGGTCTCGGATTAACGAACCAATCTGGCGCGTTCAGGTTTTATACCTCTCGTCCAGGGTTGCAAATAATGCATTACTTTTTTTAATACATTTGCATTTTCATTAACCATTACAATTTAATGGTTAATGGAAATTCAATGGATAATGGAAATTATTTCCATTATCCATTAACCATTAACCATTAAATTTTAACGGTGAATGGAAAATATTTCCATTAACCATTAAATTTTAATGGTTAATGGAAATTAATTTAATTAGCCATTAAAAAAGTAATAGTTAATGCATTACTTTTTCATTACAAATTTCGCAACCCTGCTCTCGTCACTTTTTCATTCCATTCTGAATGCAACGTACATGCATGCAGGATAATCTGCCTCACTCGAGCAGTGAAATGATTTTCTCAAAGAATGGAAAAGTTCAAAACTTTGGCGTCCTTTCTTTTCTACTGATAGTTGAATTATCTTATTTCAAAGTTTCACTGCTGATGGAGAATCATGGGTACTTTATTTCACGAATAAAAGTTTCAGTGCTATCAGTCGACTGCTTTTCAACCGGAAATTCCTAGAATCCTAGCTTGGAGAACCGGTTGGTTTTTTTTATTTCCAGATTTTTTATTCTTAAGGCGGTATTCTGATAGAGACATACATTTTGGGCGTTTTTTCGACCTCGATATTAAAACAAAAAAATATTTTCACCATTCTTTGTATATTGTCAAAATGCTTATTAATATTTTGGTAATAAGCAAAAAATATAATTCCGTTAATTATTGGAATTCAAAAATTTCGTTTCGAGGATATATTCCTAAAGATCTAAACTTTGAGGATATGCAAAAAAAAATGTTTTCAAAATTCTAGACCAGAATACCACCTTAATACAATTTCTTCAATCACCCTCACAAATCGCTGATTGGATTCAATTTTTGTCCGTCTCGTCTGGTTATTTTGAGAATTAAATAATGTGAATTATATGATAGCGGGTCATGAAATTCGGTGGTGCACTTAGGGGAGGATACTTGATATACTTAATAAACCCGGTAGCAGAATCTCTACCGCGAAGATAACAATTTCCAAGAATCTCATGCAAAACGATGAGAAACTACGATTATATTACAGTTGTTTTGAATGCATTATGCACTTAATGTGGATACAGTTGAACCTCCCTTATCTGATCTTGGGAAAATCCGCTTCGAGGCAACGAGCTCGTTGAGGTAAGCACAAAATAGTTGTCTTCTACCACTACCATTCTGTGCAGTTAACCTGATGAATATCGACTTTTGAGTTTTTTTTAAGTGGTTTATATATACTCCGGCATAAGATTTTTTTGCTTCTAATACATTTTTCCCGTTCCCGTAGTAAAAAACTCCATTCGTTGCCATTGAAAAATCCCCATTCATTCCCCATTGCCAAAATAACCAACGGAGATGAATGCCGCATTGCCTAAGGAGATTCTCGCCATTGAATTCCCCATTTGAAATCGAATGAGAATTTTCCAATGAGGATTGACTTCCCCATTTGAAACGGAATGGGGATTATCGTATGGGGATTCAATGAAGAAAATCCCCATAGGCAATTCGGCATTCATCTCCATTGGTTTTTGTGAACAATGGGGAATGAATGGCGATCATCAATGAAGATTCTTTCATATAGTAAAAAACTCCATTCGTCACCATTGGAAAATCGCCATTCATTCCCCATTACCAAAATAACCAATGAAGATGAATGCCGAATTGCCCAAGGACATTTTCGCCATTGAATTCCCCATTTGAAATCGAATAAGGATTTTCCAATGAGGATTGACTTCCCCATTTCAAACGGAATAGGGATTATCCCATGGGCATCAGTCGGCAAGAACTTCTTGCATGGATTTTTTTCACACCGACTTCTGCTAATATTCCGTGCTCACACTCGTCTAAATAAGCATACTCTTCGCATAATCCGTATGGGAGTTCAGCGGGTTGCCGTCCTGCGACATCTCGCGCCAAGTCTCGGAACTAACGTGACGCGGTTTCCAATGGACATCTTTGGGTAATGCTGATCATTCAGTTCATCCGCATTTACTTCCCAATGGACATCATTGGGTAAAGCTGATCATTTCGTTCATCAGCATTTGCCTTCCAATGGACACCATTGGGCAATGCTGATGGCTCGGTCCATCAGCATTTGCTTTCCAATCGGCATCATTGAGTAATGTTGATCATTCGGTTCATCCGCATTTGGTCCAATGGACGTCATTGGGCAATGGTGACTTTTCAATGGATATCCATTCACTGATCAATGGTCGTTCCTATACGCCATTGAAAAATGCGGAAATCTCAATGGGTCCCCATTCATTGTCCAATGGACTCCTATGAAGACCATTGGTTGCCATTGGCGATTCAATGGAGTTTTTTACTACGGGTTTACTTAAATATGGGCCTGATGAATAGTTCATTTGTCTAATATTTGAATAATTTTTTTTTCTTATATAGATTTATTGTAACCGAAGTTTTGCTATAAGCGAGTTTAAACTGTATGATGTCTTGGTTTATCTCGTAGTATTCTCTCCACTTTGGGATGAGAGTAGCTTCACCATTAAACGTTCAAAACGAGAATTCTCTGAACTTATGAAAGTTGGCTTTGTATCCTGACTCTGCAGGATGCTGTTTTATCGTTTGAAATGGTTCGGTTATTGTGCGATAATATGAGCCTCTCGACTGATGACAGGCCTTACATAATGCCTCTTATAATAACATTTGCATTGGTTATGTTTAGTTGGGTCCAATAGTTCTCTACGATTTTGTTAAGGATGTTGAGTCCCAAATCGCAAATAATGAGAAAATTCTGAAAATATGGTATGTTTTTGGATGTATTATTTAAGAGGTCGTGTACAAATTTCACGACGATTAGGAAGCTCGTTATCGAACAATTAACATTAACAAATTAAATTAAATTAAATGTAGTCTTATGGAAACTGATATAACTTTGCGATAAGTTTTTTTTTGACCTCTCAATTTTTTAATATCTACACTATTTTGAAAGGAATGGAAACAAAACGAAGTTTATTGATAAATTTTTTTTTATTCGTTTAAAAAATTATTCTTAACGAAATGTTAATATTTTAATAACGAGCTTCCTAATCGTCGTGAAATTTTTACACGACTTCTTCAATACTTAATACAAAAACATACCAAATTTTCAGAATGTTCTCATCATTTTTCATTTTAATCCTTAAGGAGGTTGAAGTAATGATGATAGAATTCTGAAAATTTAATCTGTTTTTACATGAAGTATTAAGGAGGTCGTGTAAAAATTTCACGACGATTAAGAAGCTATTTATTGAACAATTAACATTAAAAGATTTCATAAGGACTCAACATCCTTAAAATGGTGAAATATTCGTGATTCATGGAAATTCAGAAAATACGAAATTCAGAATACGCTTTATAAGATCCTTGATTTTGAATTTCACGTACAAAAATTACAAAATTCAAGATGGAGGCCTCGGTAAGACTGTGGCAGGAAATAAGAGAATAGTTTGGTTTCTGATACTAGTCGGTTCTAGAAGGTTATTGATTTAGAATTGTTTCAATGTTTATCCTTACATTTCTCAACATTCCTTTTATATGAACAATTATTTGTATGTAATACCTTGAAAAAAATGAATAATTATTTGTAAATTTATTTACCGATTTATTTATTTATTGACTTCGCGACCTGCTTCTTGAATTTTGTTATTCTCGTGCGCAGGGTTGCAAAATTTTTAATGAAAAAGTAATGCATTAACCATTAACATTCAATGGTCAATGAAAATAATTTCTGCCCTGCCCATTACAATGTGATGTGTAATAGAAAAAATTTCCATTACCCATTGCAATGTAATGTGTAATGGACAAAACTTTGATTGCAATTCTGGGAATGGAAAAATATAGATAAATAAATTATTGCAATTTTGCATTACAGTTTATTGACTTAGGAGTTAGGTTTTAAGGTACCTTAAATTCTAAAAAGCAACTATATTATAATTATAAAAATCTAAGTCCTAAGTCAATAAAATGTGATGCAAAACTGCAATAATTTATTCATCTATATTTTTCCATTCCCAAAATTGCAATCGAAGTTTTGTCCATTACACATTACATTGCAATGGGTAATGGAATTTTTTTCTATTACACACTACATTATAATACATTGTAATACATTGTAATGGGCAGGGTTGCAAATAATGCATTACTTTTTTTAATGCAATTGCATTTCCATTAACCATTAAATTTTAATGGTTAATGAAAATTATTTCCAATAATCATTAAATGTTAATGGTTAATGAAAATGCAAATGCATTGAAAAAAGTAATGCATTATTTGCAACCCTGCTCGTGCGGATGTTTCTGAAAAATTGAGGGCATTTTTTCACTCGTTAAATTTTTCACGTCAGACACAAATTTTTCGAACATCGTATTCTCGCTCTCATCGTGAAAGCAAAAAGATATCAAAGCGCGCTTTTCCTCGAACGGATTGAAAAAAATGTCCTGCCGAAGGATTTTTGCGCCGCACACAAAATGGGTCGAAGAGGGAAGAACAGCAATGCTCTTGGAAATGGGAAAAAATTCAGATGTCGCTGCTTGTAACGCGGCTCTCTGAATCCCAGAATCATATTCGAGGGTGAAAAAAGCTATCGGAGAACTGTCCGATGCTGGACTGGATGTCAGATTTGAAATCGCGAGAGAAAATAGGATTCTTACATATTTTAGCACGATATATATTTTTCGAGAAATAAAATAACTCGAGATTCTGAATGACGACGGTCAAAATTTTTTTTTCAAAATTACGAGAAAATAGAAGGAGAGGAAATGCCAGAGATAAATGCTAGGCTTTGGACTCCAGGGAAGCTTTCAGCTCTTTCCAAATCAGCAGAAAAATAATTCGAATAAAAAGCTCAGATTATCAATAAGTTTTTTCCCCTGACGATGTAGGAAAATAAAAAATTGATGTTTTCAATCCTTTTTATCCTTTTTTTCGTTCATTTCGATTTTTGAAATTCGAATTTTTTGAAATATCTCTTGTTCATTCTAATTTCGCAATTTTGAGTGATAGCGGTGTACAAAGCATAGAGATTTTCGTTCTCTGATGGCGTGAGGAAAAATCGGGCAAGACAGAGACGTGAAAGAAAAGAGAAAAAACAGGAAAAATGAGAACGCGGGAGCTTTGCGCGTGTCGGAGATTACGAATCCCTGCTTATGCAACTCACGTTTTCCGCTCAGAATCCGTTCCATTATTACACATCTCCGCGCTGGTTTACACGTATTTTTTTTCTTCTTTCGGAATTTTATATTCCCGTTTCGCGTGTGTGTGTGTATTATCCGCGACGCATTTGTTAAAGCCCCCAGCTGTGACGCTGCCGTGAGAAAACGAAGCCCATCACGTGCCAACCAAGCAGCATGTATATTATATTTCTCGACAGGAACGAACAGATTACACCTTTATCTGGAATAGTAAAGCGGCCAGAAAAGTGTCAATGTCGTGCTCTCCGATTTTTTAAAAATTTTTTTTAATGGGCTTAAAGGGAATGGAGTTAAAAAAACAAGTCCATTTCTGACTTTTTTTTTACTTATGTATTGGGATGATGAGGTCCAGTTTTTGCACAAAGTTAGTACATGGTCTTGAAACATTATACCTTTTTTCTCATTGCAAAATATGAGTCATTCCATGTTAATTCAACGACGTTTTGTCAGTGACCCCCTTCGATTTTTGTTATTTTTTAATATATTATTATACATGCAAAAATCCATGTAAATTGTTAGCTTTCTATCCCGAAGTTATTGATTTTTGAAAAAATGTTCTTAAAATAATCATAACTTCTACAATAACACAGATATTCTAACTTGCTAAGAGGTCATTTTTTTGTTTTTCAATGTACTTTTTGAAGAAAATATCGAAAATTACGGGAAAAAAAAATTAATGTCTTTTCGGCTGTTTTAAGCTGAAAAATTTGATTTTTTTTTACTTATGTATTGGGATGATGAGGTCCAGTTTTTGCACAAAGTTAGTACATGGTCTTGAAACATTATACCTTTTTTCTTATTGCAAAATATATATGAGTCATTCCATGTTAATTCAACGACGTTTTGTCGGTGATCCCCTTCGATTTTTATTATTTTTTAATATATTATTATACATGCAAAAATCCATGTAAATTGTTAGCTTTCTATCCCGAAGTTATTGATTTTTGAAAAAATGTTCTTAAAATAATCATAACTTCTACAATAACCAAGATATTCTAACTTGCTAAGAGGTCATTTTTTTGTTTTTCAATGTACTTTTTGAAAAAAATATCGAAAATTAAGGAAAAAAAAAATTAATGTCTTTTTGGCTGTTTTAAGCTGAAAAATTTGATTTTTTTTTCAACGGGATCCCTTCGATTTTTTTCAAAAAAAAATTATAAAATTCTACGTAAAAAAAACAAAGTTTTTGAGATTTTATTGAAGATAGGATTCGAATAACTTCGTATTAAAAAAAAAATCGATTTTTTTTCGTAATTTTGATCTTTTTTCCTTCTATGACTACAATAGTTGATTTCAATCATATTAAAATAAATAATTTAACTTCTCTCACATGTTTCCTTCGTAAATTATAATAATCAACATTAAGAAATACAATTTTTATGCAAAAACATTGAATAACGTTCATCACGTACTTGAATTGTAATTCTTAATGTTAATTATTATAATTTACAAAGGAAATATGTGCGAGAAGTTAAATGATTCACTTTAACATCATTGAAATCAACTATTGTAGTCATAGAAGGAAACAACATCAAAATTACGAAAAAAAAATCGAAAAAAAATGTTTTAATAAGAAGTTATTTGAATCCCATCTTTGGTAAAATCTCAAATTTTTGTTTTTTTACGTAGAAGTTTATAATTTTTTTTCAACAAAATCGAAGGGGACCCATAGAAAAAAAAATACAATTTCTTAGCTTAAAACAGCTAAAAAACATTAACAAGATTTGTTTCTTAATTTTCGACATTTTGTTCAAAAATTATATTAAGAAACAAAAACAATGACCTCCTAACAAATTAGAATATCTTGTTTATTGTAGAAGTTATGATTATTTTCAGAATATTTTTTCAAAAATCAATAACTTTGGTATGGTTTAAGATAGAGAGCTAAAAATTTACGTGAATACTTCTTTTTGCATGTATAATGGCATATAAGAAAATTTTAAAAATTGAAGGGTGTCACCGACAACACGTCGTTGACTTGATAGGGAATGACGCATATAAACAACATAATTATTTTAATTTAAATAAAACTAAGTCACCGCACTGGATCCCTGGTCTACTTCGCTAAAATCGTCATACCTTGGTCAATTTTTGGAATTTCGATAAAGTCTTTGTGAAAAGTTAAAGTTAAGACTCCAGGCAATGAGAAAATATAAATTGACCTAAAATCGATTATTTTTCAATTTTGTTATGTGGAATTTCATTCAAATTCCCTTTAAGACTACTTTTCCTCATACTTTATTAATTTAATTTTAATTATACTTTTGTAATTCTATTTTAATTCAATTTAATTAAGAGGTTATCCAAAGCCTCAAGAATTGAGGCAGAACTCGCTCTCTTCAAATAATATAATTCTATCTTTATAAAATTAATATAATTCATCAAACAATACAGGGAAACCGTTGATTAATCGTAAATCCCATCTCTAATTCTATCATAATAATTATTAGCATAATTAATTATCAATTCAGTCAGCTAAATGAAGAATCAATTCTTTCAACCCTTTAAAAAAAACTTGTCTCTGTACAATTTTTGTTTTTGCCATTATTTCTCGTTTTGATTTAAGAAATGTTGAGTACGAATACTCTTTTTTTTTTTTTTGCGTGACACTTTAACCCCCATCTTTAACCTCCCTCTTCCTCGCAGCCATTATTATGCACCCTTCGACGTCATACTGACTAATGCGTCTCGCTCGTTCTTCGTTCTTTTTCCGATTATTTCTCGGCAACATCACGAGCAGACGAAAAACTCTGGGTCGTTGAAAAATGTACACGTAAAAGCCAGCAAAAAAAGAAACCCTCAGCCTCGATTTGGACTTCTTATAAAGAGCGCTTCGTGCGTCTAACGGGCGTTACTGTTTGTATTGGTCTTGTCAGTCCATTAGTAGAAATGGTCTACGTTTTGTCAGACACAGACGTACTTCGCCAAACATTTGAAGTGAACAGATATTCAACAACATGGAAACGAAACACTCCAAATAATACAAATGGCTTTAGTCATTTAACACTCGATTATGTATTTATTATTATTATTATTATTATTATTATTATTATTATTATTATTATTATTATTATTATTATTATTATTATTATTATTATTATTATTATTATTATTAATAGCATAAGGAAAGCAGTCGATGAACTTAATGAATGGCTTTAAATTTGTCCACAAAAAATGTTTAGAGAATAAAAATATTTTTAAAAAAAGGACGACAGGTAAGTCCGGGAAGAAAAAATCTTCTCCATCTTCTTGAGAATTTATGGACGGCAATTTCATCAAAGAACGAAATAAATTGGTATTAATGAGAGAACGTTCGCGATTCGGGCGGAGGCGGATTTTATATACGTTTCTTGAAAGACAGCGTCGCTTAATTTCCATTCAAGCCTCTTCATTCCCTCTCGCGTGATTCGCTCGTTCAACAGCACTCGATCTTGAGTACTCTCGTGAAAAATTTCACGATCTTAAGATTGAGGTGAACAAATTCAAGAATATAAGGGGATTTTAGAATTTGCAAATTGCGATCTTTGAAATTGATTTTTCAACTTTTAAGGAGGGAAGCTACTGTAAGGGATGAAAATATTGTTAATGTTTGACAATTTTTTTTACAACTGATTGTTAAGGATTCGATTATTGTTATTTTATTCGGTATAAATTCAAATATTTCATAGCAATTTTAATTGTAAAATTTAAAAAATTTAACAAAAATATTTTATTAACTATAGTCTTATTTATATCTTGATGAAAGGGTATTGAAAACTTTAATTATAATAAATAAATATTTAATCGCTCATTTATTTACAAAATGGCGACAAATTCGAGGAAGTTTTACAAATTATCCGCCAAAAACTGTGCCTTAAGAAGTCTCAACGGTTAGATAACACACTTCGTTACTCATTCATTAAAACCGAGGCGTTTGTCTAACTTATCGGCCGAACAAATATTTGGGCGGAATTTCATCCACTTTGAGGAACGGTATAAGCTGCTGGAACTTTCCATGACGGTCGTTCATCCGGAAGTTGATTGAGGGAACTTATGGAGGGCAATTTGTGGAGCGTGATCCCTCTTTCTCTCGTTTCCTCCCTCCCTCGTTGTCATTTTGTCTCTCGCAGTGATCGGCAGTATCGATTTTTTAGTCAACGATATTGATTTTATTAATCATTTTTTTGAAAAATTTATAATTAGTCAAAAAATATTACTAATTTGTTATAAAAATTCGTAATTAGCGGAAAAATATTAGTCATTTTTCTAAAAAATTTGTAATAAGTGACAAAATATTTCCAATTTTTCTAAAAAATTAGTATTTAGCGACAAAATATTTCTAATTTTTCTAAAAAAATTAGTAATTAGCGAAAAAATATCATCAAGTTTTTTTCTAAATATAGTAATTGGTAAGGAAGATATTACTAATTAATAATAAAAAAAACAGTAAATTGTAGAAAAGTATTGTGTATATTTACGTACTTGTATGTAGGGATTGAGTCATATGGTTATAAGCTCAAACAACTCGATTAAAAAAGTTGTTTTATTTTTTATAATAACTAGATCTTTTGAATATTTCACACATTAGTATTTATTGTATCGAATGTCATACGATATCACATAAGTTATTATTAATACGAATATTCAATCAGTATACCTACTAAAAAATGCATTGATAATTTTTTTTATATATTACTTTTTTCAAAATTAATGTAACATTTTTCCACAAATTATTTATTTTTTTGGTTATTTAGCAATATCTTTTTCGCTAATTACTAATTCTTGGAAAAAATTAGTAACATTTTATCGTTAATTATTCATTTTTTTGGAATAATTAGAAACGTTTTGTCACTAATTACTTATTTATTAGAAAAATTAGTAATAGATTCCCGCTAATCACTAATTTAAAAAAAAATTACCAATATTTTTTTGCTAATTATTAATTTTTCGAAAAAAATGGATAATAAAAATAGATAGATTTTTTTTTGCCGATCACTGGTCTCTCAAGTCATCCGTCAGCGTCGAATGTGCACAACACAGAGATCGGCAAAAGAAAAATGTTAGATTTTTAATTAATCATTATTTACAAAATTAATATTATCATCCATTTTTTTAAGGTATTTCGATAATAAGTAATTTAAAGACCAATATTACGAATTACTTGGATATTGAATATGTGTATTCTTTGAATTATTCATTATTAGAAAAATTAGTAATCGTTTCTTTAAAATACTTATCACTAAATTAATTAGTAATTGAATTATGTCAATTATTGATTATCTAAATAACTAGTAATGTATATATCTAAATTACTAATTATTTAAGTAATTAGTAATTGAACTATTTCAATTACCAATTATTTGAATAATTAATAATTTAGGTAAATAAATTTCTAATTCAGTAAAAATTCTTTCACACATTAAGTACAACTTGACTACAAATAATTGTAGATGTTATTGGAGTGAACTTGTACAAAAGTTGGAGTATATTTTATGTACAAGCTTTCCTACTTAACTTCACTGAACGAATTTACTAGCATAAATATGCATTATTAAGTAATGCATTATCAAGTAATTAATAATTGTAAAGAATAATTAACTAATTTTTTGAAAAATTAGTAATTGGAAGAATTAATTATCTAATTATTCGAATAATTAATAAATGGAAAGAATAATTCACAAATTTCATAAAAAGTTAACAAGTAGAGTACTTGAGTATTTAATTACTTGGATAATTAATAATTAGAAGGAACAATTACCTAATTTAAAAAAAAATCAGTAATTCATAAGAGCAAAATTTTCATTACTTGGTTATTGAGTAATTTGATCTAAATTACAAGTTATAGGTTTATTGGATAATAATCGAACATGAATTATCGAATTTTTAAATATTAGAAATACCTTACTGCCTAATTACCGAGTGCCTTAACAATGAGTAACATTTATTGGAACAATTATAAAATTTTCTAACACAGAATAATTAGTGGTAATTAAATTGACGAAAATATCGATTTTGCCGATCACTGGCATAACATGACAGAGAAATGTGAGAAATGACTGAGATGTAAGACACTCGAGGTCTCGCAAAAGCGATCGTCGTCGTCATCGTTCGTCGTAGCGGATGATGCTGGCGAAGGACCGCAAGAAGGAAACGTGGGCAACGACGTCAATATGCTGATGAGAATTTAGTTCCACGTCACGCTTCTGTGGCGCCTTGTCTGGGCTTTCCTCTCCCTCTCTTTTGGGACCACCAATGCGGTTGCTATCCTATAGTTATGTCCTAGCTCGAGGCTACGGTTGCCCCATGATCCGTCTGGAAAGCCGTCGATCCTCCGTCCCATCCCTCCAAAAAGCATCAACCCCTATGCGGCGGCATAAGCATCGACCCCGAACACAGCTTACCTCGATCCTCTCGATATTCACGCGATAACTATATATAGCCTCTTCTTCGATGCATCGCCCAAGGAGAAAACTATCTCTCCGACGTTTCGTCTAACATACATTCCGTGCCTCGATTCTTTACCTCACTTCACACCACTTCACATCAAGCTTTTTGCGCTTATATTCCTGTGCCAGACTGCATTACACTCCCCTTTCCTCGGCCCGCCTCGTACTCACTCACCGGAAAATTATTCCGTGACGACTTGAGACGACCAAAATTTACAAGGGCGGAATTTCGTCGATACGGGGCTAAATATGCGTTTTTTTTATGATGTTGAAGTTTGCATCGTTGAAACGTAGCGAAAGTCAGTTTCATTCTTCGTTCTAAGTGTTGTTTGCCTGTTTTTTTGTCCATTTAGAACCCTGAATCGTTAATAGAGACCCCACAAACCATTTAAACCTTTTTTCGAAAACGCATCCTTAAGGGTTTCTAATTGAAAATAAAACCTATTATCGTTGCATTTCAACGTTGCCAAGTTGAAAATCATCTTTTTTTTTATCACATGCGTTGGCAGTAGAGTCGAAACTTAAGAGAGAAAGATGATCTTGATCTTGATTCTTAGTGGAGCTTTAAGGGGGGAAACCCATATAAATGGTCGAAGATGACGAGGAATTTCGGGATTTTTTTCCAACGCAACTACCGGACCAATCGTTTTCAACTTTGGAGGCTATTTTATTGTACATTCGCAGACTTGAAAAACATTTTTTTCAGTCGAAAATAAGGATTCATCAGTAGCCTGCAACCAATCGTTGCTGGACGAATTTTTTCCGCGATGTCGAATTGCGGCAGCTGTAGTTTTTTTGTTTTTCATCCGAAACAAAAAAATCAGAAACTTCTACATTCTATATGAAAGTACGCTGTCGATGAACCAAGAAAAAGTTTCTAAAGTTGAATATTGTAATAATGGCGGCACTCAGATAAAAGAGATCGAATTTTCACCGAACATTTTTATGCAAAAAATGATTGTTAAATTATTATTTTTTTTTAATGGAGCTTTATCGACGAGGGTTTGCAATTATGTGTCTAAAAATATTTGATTGAAATGAATCGGATGAATAGTTTTTTTTTTTATCGCTGCCACAAATTGCGAAAATGTAGTTTCGACTAAATCGCGTTTAAAAGTTAATCAAAATCTCTGGTACCTCAAAAAAATGTTTTTCAAGTCTTCGAATGTACAATAAAATAGCCTCCAAAGTTGGAAACGATTGATCCTGTAGTTGCGTTGGAAAAAAATACCGCAATTCCTCGTCATCTTCGACCATTTATATGGGTTCCCCCCTTAATTCGATTCTTGTATTCTTCAGCCTTGACTTTAATTGTTGAGCTTTAAAATTAATGAATTAATTAAATTAATTCATTTCTTTATTTAACGAATGAAATTTGAGGAAAATGAATGCCAAGAAGGAGCCGTTAAATTAAGATTAAATTGAAGGGGAAGACCAGTGTGAGGGGTGAAAAATTTGAGACGTTTGAGAATTTTTTTCAGAGATAAATTAGTAAGTGGGTCGGGTTATTATTATTTTATGAAATATTTTATTATTTCATTAAGTAATCTTTATTTTTGTATTTTTAGATATTTTTATTTTTATTAAGTATTTTATAAAGTATTGTTATTTTATTATCTGAAAATTATAATTTATATAAATTAAAAAAAAATATTTCTAATTTTTCCATAAAAATTAGTCATTAGCGAAGAAATATTACCAAGTTTTTTTTCTATAAATATGGTAATGGGTAAGGAAGAAATTACTAATTAATTTTAACAAAAACAGTAATTTGTAGAAAAGTATTGTGTATATATTTACGTACTTGTACTTGTACGTATAATCTTTATTTTTGTATTTTTAGATATTTGTATTTTAATTAAGTATTTTATAAAGTATTGTTATTTTATTATCCGAAAATTAGAAAAAAAATTATCAATATACGGATGATATCGTTAGGGGTAGTTGTTCTTTTTCATTATTTATAAAATGGCAACGAATTCAAATTTTTCCATTTTTAAGGGCCTTTTTTATTGAAGCAGGCTGTGAAAACAATAATTTAAAAAAATTCTGCAATCGGCTCATGAGTTTTTGAGTATTCGCTGAGACAAAGTCGAAAGGTGTTATTTTGAAAAAGAAAGGTTTGGAGTCTTCGTTACTTTTGCCTGTAAAGTGATTATAAGTTATTGTTAATCAATTTCTAGAATTTGAATTTAAAGTTGTTCCCACATATTTTTGAAAAAATATATATTTTGAGGAAAATGCATTGACATTTTTTTAATTACTTTTTTTAAATGGTTTTCCTTTTTAACGAAATTACAGCTCTGATGTATATTTTTGTTCATGCAATATAATATTTATTTTTCTATTATTTTTTTATGAATTAAAAAATTATTGCGAATGCACTAATGAACTTTGTGCAGTTATTATCGAGAATTGAGTCTTTATCCGCGCATTGCGATTCATATTCTTCTCGTTTGGCATATTTTATGTTCAGTTTATTCACGTTCGCGTTGGTAGAATTCAGAGCCTGTTGTCGGGGAGACAGAGAATGAAAGCGGGAAATGAGAGATGACGAAGTTTGCCACTGTTATTATAAGCTTTTCACACAGTCTTTGCACCGGAAGTTTACGTAAGAAATACAGCGAAACGTGAAGTTTAATTTTATTCAGCCCTGCCTCTCACAGTTGGAATAATTCATTAGAGAACGTCGTGGCTGAGATGCATGTATATAAGGCGCGTGCATTTCCTGACATTGGGCATTCCCCAGAGAATTGCGATCTCTGCAGAACAGAGCTTTGGAACTTGCCAACTTTATTCTGGGACCTTGCCCATCCATCCAGAATGTTTTATGGGTTTGGTGCATAAACATTTTAAACTTTGAAGATTGTTAAATAAGATCTGCATCATAAAAGATACTTAAATATCGATGATACGACTTTAAACACGAATTCAATTCGATTTTGAAAAAATTCGATTAAACAAAAGTTTGGAACATTACTTGATGATATTTTTCGGACATGATAAATTATCAAAAAATGATTAAATGTGACTAAGGTAAATGTCCCAATTATTGAACAATCTGGGGATTGAATTCGGTGAGAAAAAAAATAAAATCAAGAAAAACACCATCGCTTTCATGTTCAAATGATACTTTGATATTTTTACTTTCGAAAAATCACCCTTTAAATTATTTTTAAATGATTTCGAATGAAAAAAAAAGAATAACAATGTGAAGCATGCAAATGTCCCAATTATTGAACACTGGAAGTGCCTGTGTCCCTAATATTGAACAGGCATGTCCCGGTTATTGAACACTCTCGAGAATTCTTTTTCCGTTCTGCAAATATTATTTTGGGTACAATATTAAAAAATGAAAGCAAACTCAAACACTTAAATCATCTTTTACTAATCATGTAAAAATACAAAAATATATATTTAGTCTGTTTCGAGAGGTTTTTGGTTCATTCGCATTTGGTTTATTTTTGCTTTTCAACTCGAACTTCATTTTATTTTTATTTTCAGCTTCCTCGTTTTTATGATCTGTTGTTGTTTGATTCTGTCGCAACTTTCTTGTTTTTCTACTGAAATATCGAAGAGCAAAAAATATTGAACATTACATTCGTATTTTTAGGTTACATTTAGGTTATATTCTCTTTTTACTTTTCTTTTTATGTTTATCGCACGATGATACAAATAAAAAATATATTTGACGATCTTAGAGTTATTATTAAAAGAATAAAGGTAAGTTTATTCAGGAACTCACAGTTTTTGTTTGAATAAATCCGATTCACACGATCTGTCACGCGTTAACTGTCTCGATGTTTTGATGGATTTAATGACGCCATCTTGGAGAATTCAAGTGTTCAATAATTGGGACACACTGCATTCTCTATGTCCCAATGATCGAACACCGTATTTTTTGTCAAATTATTAATTAAATTTTTTTTCAAAATTGTTATTTGCAAGGAATTTTCTGAGGAACCTGAAACGCCTTTACTTTTTGAGATGCGAAAGTTTTTGAATTTTTTATGCCCTTACGCCTGAAGTGGCCCGTTTTAGCAAAAACGTTAAGCAGTTACCACAAGACGTCAAATCGGGTCACCTTTGCTGATGAAATAATTTTTTTCTCTATTAATTAAAGCTTCTTTGCACAAGTAAGGTAACATTTCGATAGCTAAAAGTTCCATATATGGAATGAAATTTTTATAAATTAGTAAATTCATGCAGGTGAGTGAGAATTAATAAAAATACAAGATAGTGCTCTATAATTGGGACCTGTTCAATAATTGGGACATTTACCTTAATATTTTTTGACAAAGGGAGCAATTTAACTCCATAAATATAACCTTTAAGACTATTTTAGTTAAGCAAGCTTTTTGCTAATTGTTATACTTGAATAAATGATAAGAAGTCCGCAATTAATTTATTCGCATTCAAATTTGACGTAGTTTGAAATTCTTGCAATCTTAACCTAATTTTGAAACATAAATAATATCAAAAGAAAGCGCGAAAAACTTTTCCCTAAAAAACCATTATAAATTCATCAACTCTGGCATTATTTATTCAACGTAAACAAACGGTAATTTCGCTTGAGTTCTTACACACATTTTCTTCTATTAATTATTCGTTGACTGTATAAAGAATTCAGCATCCATCGCCGGGAAAACTGTTTTGGAATCTCGACGTCTTTTTGAGAAACTAATTTTCTCAGTCGAGAATATTGCGTTCATATATATTATATCTAGATATATGACGAAAATATCATCAGAAATCTTGACACTTGGTTTTTGGTAAGAAAGAAATATTCGTTGAATTTTTAGATGGACTGAATTTATTTTTATGCGTGTGGCGAGAATCACATAGGGGAGAGAAACGTTGTGCAAAAATTGCCATCGCGCGAAAATTTTCTGAGGGTTGAAGAAAACATTTTATGCAAATCTCGAGGAGCGAATCGCCCATTTTCCCCGATGAGAAAAGCAAAGCCTTGAATAGCGACACAGTGACTCAAAACTAGGTTTTTTTATTTATAAAAATTTGCTTCTTTTTTTCGTTATTCCACTTTGAGGGGGAAAGCTACTTTAAGGGGTGAAGAAATTGTCAATCTTTGAGAATTTTTTTCACATTCATAAATAATGATTACAGTAGAGAATTATTGTTATTTTATTCAGTATATATTCAACTTGTTTCATAATAATTTTCATTGGAAAATCTTTAAAATAAATAGAGATATAGATATTACTTAAAGCAAAAAAAATATCAATATCTATATTCATTCTTTGATTATTTACAAAATAGCGAGAAATTGATGTTTTTTCATTTTTAAGGCCCTTTTTGGATTCAAGCATATTTTAAAAAATGTCTAAAATCGACTACCTACAGATTTAACCACTGCGATGACAAAAATTAACAAAAAAAAATCTTTAAAAAAAAAATGAAAATATATTGAAATATTTGTAGGGGGCTACTTGCTACTTGCTCTCACTGAAGTGATTGTAGCTGATCAGTCAATTCTGAAAATTTCGATTTAAATTTTTACTTGTTTTTAAATATATGTGCCATTCCAGCCCAAGTGTGTAAACCCGTGACCCTGACCCTTTCGGATTTATTTGATTTTTTTTCATATGATCGCATTGAGTCTAAAATACACCCTCATAATTGTTTCAGATTTTTCCAATCATCCCTTATTTCAAAAAAAAAAAATTTTTTTAAACGCTATTTTTTTAAAATCTAAAAAAATTCTGAAAAAACCGTGACAATATATCAAATTTTTCAAGCTAACACCCGTAGTGGGCAAATTTTTTTTCTGTGTTTTACGTGATGGATTTAAAAAAAAAATTTTTTTTTAAACGCCATTTTTTTAAAATCTAAAAAAATTCTGAAAAAACTGTGATAATATATAAAAATTTGCAAGCTATCATCCGTAGTGGGCAGATTTTTTTTCTGTGTTTTACAAGCTATTAACTTTCTCAAAATTCCAAAAAATTCTCAAATAGCTCACCTTAAGCAGATACTCAATTTGAGTACCAAAATAATTCAGTATCTGCTCAAGGTGAGCTATTTGAGAGTTTTTTGGAATTTTGAGAACGTTAATAGCTTGTAAAACACAGAAAAAAAAAATTTCAGAATTTGTTTAGATTTTTTAAAAAAGGCGTTTAAAAAAAAAAAAATTTTTTTTTCAAATCCATCACGTAAAACACAGAAAACAAATCTGCCCACTACGGGTGATAGCTTAAAAATTTTACATATTATCACGGTTTTTTCAGAATTTTTTTAGATTTTTAAAAAATAGCGTTTTTTTCAAAAAAAAATTATTGAATCCCCTATTTCAAAAAAAAAATTGTTTGAAATAGGGGATGTTAGGAAAAATCTGAAAAAATTATGAGGGTGTATTTTAGACTCAATGCGATCATAATATGAAAAAAAATCAAATAAATCCGAGAGGGTCAAGGTCACGGGTTTACACACTTGGGCTAGAATGACACATATATACCTTAAAGAAAAGCAAAATTGTTTTTTTGTTCAATTTTTACAGTGCCTTTCCTTTTGAATAACGTAGAGTAAATCAAAATTAGAAATTCGGTTTCATCTCATAAACTTTTGTGAATTATCGCCTCAGATTCCATCTCGTCGAATATTATATCATTCCAAAGGGTGTGTATAATGTACAATAATATACAAGTATACCACGGATACGTCCTCGCTCGCCTCTCGCTCGTGGATGCAGTTATCGTGTTGCCGAGCCACTGAATTTCGTTCCTAACCAGCGAACCAACTCTCCCTCGTGTCCCTACGCGCATAAATCGCGAGAATAACGCTCTCGCTTTCCAACCGTCGAACACGTAATTCGCGTTTAATCCAACGACCTTCTGCACTGCACCTCCGGAGCCTCGGGACCAACTCGCACATTTATGAATTAACTCACAGCTCACTCGTCTCGGGTGAAACTCTAATGTGTAGTTTTTCACCCCTAGATACAGAAAAGCGACAACAAAGTGTGTCGATGTCAAAGAATGGGAGAACAAATTAGATGTGGTACCTTAAAAGTCCTGAAAAGTCCTGGAAATTGACTGGAAATAAGTGGAAGTCCTGGTTGAACAAAATCACATCCTTGAAAATCCTGGAAAGTCTTGAAAATTCATTAGAAATAAGTAAAAATCCTGGTTGAACAAAATCACGCCCGTGAAAATCCTGAAAAGTCTTGAAAATTCATTAGAAATAAGTAAAAATCCTGGTTGAACAAAATCACGTCCTTGAACGTCCTAAAAAGTCTTGGAAATTCATTAGAAATAAGTGGAAATCCTGGTTGACTAAAATCTCGTCCTTGAAAGTCCTGAAAAGTCTTGGAAATTCATTGGAAATAACTAGAAATTCTGGTTGAAGAGAATCATGTCCTTGAAAATCCTGAAAAGTTTTGGAAATTAACTGAAAAGAAGTGGGGTAATTATTTAGTTTAGGGACTTTTCCGAAAATCGATGGGAAAATTTTTGTTTCGCCATGCCCTCACTTATTTAGTTATAAATAACGATATTCAGGTGGGGGAAACCGAAATTGTCTATCAACAAATTTTTCAACAGCGAAAAACCGTAAAAAATAATATCAGATTTTTGAAAAATTTCGAAAAATGATGAGAATTTTTTTTCTTTCCATGAAATATTGTATTACATCATAGTAAGTAATATTCAGTTGGAGGAAGGTGAAATTTTTCATTAACAAATTTCTTACAAAGCAAAAACCATTTCAAAAAATGGTAATTATTGGGAAGTGCGATTCATCGGAAAGGCGCAACCTAACATTTTTTTTAAATTATATTCTATTAGTTAATGACAAAAAAATGAACATTAGTTCGGGGGAGGCGAACTTTTTATAATTTTGTGTAAAGAAATAAATGAATAAAGGAATTTAGCTACTAGAATAGACCCGTTGCAGAATTTCTGTTGCTTTTTATCAAACCCAAAAAAACAACAGAAACTCTGCAATGGGGATATTTATTCTAGTAGCTAAATTGCTTTATTTTATTTTTAAAAAAAGAAAAAGAAAAATATAAATATTAGCTCGGGGGAGGTCAACTTTTTCTAATAAAAAATTATAATAATAAAGGAATTTAGCTACTAGAATAGATATTCCCATTGCAGAGTGTTTGTTGTTTTTTGGGTTTGATAAAAAACGTTGGATAAAAAGAAAAAAATTATAAAACCAACTTTATATATATATATATATATATATATATATTTATCGAACGTTTTTTATCAAATCCAAAAAACAACAGAAACTCAGCAACGAGGATATCAATTCTAGTAGAAATAAGTAGAAATCCTAGTTAAATAAAATCACGTCCTTGAAAGTCCTGAAAACTTTCGGAAATTGACTGGAAATAAGTGGAAATCCGAGTTCAACAACCCACGTCCTTGAAAGTCCTGAAAAGTCTCGGAAATTAACTGGAAATTAGTGAAAATCTTGGTTGAACAAAATCACGTCCTTGAAAGTCCTGAAAAGTCTTGAAAACTCACTGGAAATAACTAGAAATCCTGGTTTAACAAAATCACGGAAATATAAATCATCGTGAAAATTAACTCACTGTGCGTATTATACGAGATGAGGGGAAGATATTCTCGCAAATCTTGAAACCTCTTCAAGCTCATTTCCCACTTCCATCAATTATCCGGTCTGACTTCGCGAATACCGCATCGCCCAATCTCACAGCTCCTACATTAAATTATCGGGATTCCACGAGCAACCGAAGGAGAAAGGCACATGAGGAGAATTGTAGTCTTGCCCGAACCTGCATCAGACAGAATACAGCCCTTACACACCATCAGCAGTTTCTGGAGCTGACGCTGTCTGCGCAACCCTTCTCTCTCTCTCTCTCTCCCTCTCTCTCTCTCTCTTTTGAGAAAGATAGGAAGGATGCAGAGACAAACAGAGAAGGGAATTCTTGCTCAATGCATTCTATTGGAATTCATCCTATTCTGTCTGTCCGCTCGTGACGACAGGTCGATTCGATCTTCTCCAATCAACCGCTGACATCATATCCCCAAAGCCTCTAATCTACGCGCAATTTCCATCGTCATTCAGCAAATTGCGCTCCCGATAGCTTTCCAATAGCTTGAAATGGAAATCCAGGATCACTCAGAAATATGTCAGAAGAAATTTGTTGTAATTCGAAGGAACTTGTATTTTCTTTAGTTTAAATGTTGTTTTGCTGGATTCCCCAAGTTACGGATCAGCAGAAGTCCATTTGAAAATACACCGAGAGAAAAAATTATTTAATTTGAGAATATGAATTTATTTATTAAATGAAAGTATTAATTCGATTATTTATTTATTGAACCAAGAAAATCACTCTTCATTTAAAAAAATATTTTCACGGATCTATTACTCCATTATATTAAACTCTTATTTAATAGTATCAATTAAATGCATGATAGGTTTGATTAAATTTGTATTCATTGGATTAATTACATTGATCGCATTATAAACATGAGATTATTTGTATCTAAAAAACGAATTCAATACGAAATTATTTTTTTCGAAAAAATTATTGTCTTGCAATCAAGTCATTATTGTTTTAATTCAAAAAATATTTTTATTTAAAAAGATTTGATTGAATTTGTATTCATTAGATTAATTAAATTTATCGCATCATAAACATTAGATTATTTGAATCTAAAAAACGACTTCAATACGAAATTATTTTTTTCGAACAAAATTATTTCTTTACAATAAATTCATCATTATGATACTTCTAAAAATATTTCTATAGTATTTTCAATATTTATTAGATATAAATTTGATTGTGATTATTTTAAAAGAAGCTGTAGTAAAATAAATAACACATTATTTTATTCCAATAGAATATTTGTTTGGAATGATTAAATTTTTATTTCCTTCAAGCAAAGAACTATCATTTCTATAGTATACTTTAATAGTATACATTAATTGTTAAAAATTAAAAATCCTTTTTTTTTTATGTTTTCTTATATTCGAATCTTCATAACTCCTAACTTTTTTCAAGTGCATAGTAGTAGTCGATAGCGTAATAGGTAGTGTGTCAGGTAGTCAGGTAGGATAGGTATGAAAGTAGGTAGGGTCGAGGGTTCGAATCTCGGTCGGACAGAGAAATTAGATCGGAGAATTGGCGCAGATTTGTCTTTTTTTCTATTTATCTCTTTTTGGGGTCACTAAACTATGCATATAAAATTATTTGGCAAGGGCTATATATTTTTTATAAAATGTTTAGCAACAATTGATAAACACGCATTTGATTGAATCAATCATTTTTCCTGCTGATTCGACTAATTAATTTGTTGATTCAACAAATTTTTTTTCTCAGTGCTTCCTGTATTAAAAGACATGCATGTTTTGAATGATAAAATGTGTTCTTGATTCAAACAACATATTACATATAATTGTTGACATATTGTTAGATTCAAGTAAATTTGTTTATTGAAACAAAAATTTATGGAATTGAGTGAAAAAAATGAACCAAGTAAATATATAAGGGAACCAATCTGATATGTTTTGGCAAATAATGAAAAAAAAATGATTTTTTGCCTTTAAAACTTTATTTCATTGGTTTTAGTAATTTTTTCTCTCAGTTTATCCTTCCCCATTAATAATCTTTTTTCATTCTTTTTTCGATTTTCAAAAATCGATTCTAAAATATACAGTCTCATACGACGATCAAGATTTATTGCTTTGCTTTGTTCTCGTATGTGTATGTGAATTTGTACTTCGTCTCAATCAATCAACATCGACTGAGCTCCAGCCTGAATCTGGAATTCCGGAAGCTGCACATATCGCAGTCTCTCTCTATCGCTTTCGGCTTTAAATCATTTACGGGCATTGCCCGTGTATTCGCGTACAGCAATTCACTCTGGATTCTCGTTCTCTCGCAGCCACGGCCTTTATATCTCGACCTTCTCGCGGCTTCGGTGTTCGCGTTTGCCAGCATTTGTACGTGGAAGCGTTCTCTATCGTAACAGGAAACGAAAGAGACTGAGGTTGTAGCACGGGGGAATTGATTTAGGGCTAGAAGGAACTTGTAGCAAACGACGAGACCAAAGAGAGGATGCTGAAAACTTGAAAGCGCCTGGGATTGCATCTGCGAAACGATGAATATAGATATATTCGATGGACCGAAGGAAAATGTCTCACGTGTGTCAGAGTTTGAGTCTGTTTTCTTTATATTTATTATTTTTGCAAGCTCTCTATTTTTCTTTTACGAATGTACCTTTTAGCTACGAAACGAAACGCATTGAAAAAGAAGAGATTTTTTTTCCAACATTTTTCAATTTTTCAAACCTTATGGTCGATTTTTGGCGATTAAACAATTTTTCTAACGCCGCCCAAATCCAAGATATTTGGGCGATCATTGCACCATTCTCTTCGTTATTACACGCCCTATCGATTAAAAAAAAGAAATCCTCGAATCGATAAAGAGGACCGGAGTTATGGCGCTTTATTATAAAATATCGGTTTTTCGACGTTTTTCAAAACTCGGTCGAATGTGAACAAAATGGTTATAGGCATTTTTAATCATGATCCATAAGGAATTTACTAATTACAAATAACATATTCATATTTCCAAATTCGATCGAAACTGTTAATCGAAATGAAATTTCCAGTCTGTGCTCACAAATAATTGAGAGTGGATTTGAAAAGATTAATTTATTTAGTCTATTAATTCAATGTACTTGGTTTATTAATTAATGCGATTAATTTTTCGAAACATTGGTCAAAATTAATTAATTTATAATTAGATATTGCTCCGCTATTTTTTTCTCCATTCACCCAGAAAAAAGATCTAGTATATTTAACTAAATCCTAGTCAAGCCAAATAAATTTTTTTAGTTGTAGGCCGGCCTAATAAAACTCTATTCATGTCAAAGAAATTTTTTTTTTTTGAATGACCTACTAGGAAAATATATTGCGATCTAATAAATTTTTATTTAATATCAATAAATATTATTTCAAACTGAACAAATATGTATTTAAATGAAATAATTTTTTTTTTAATCTTTACACAATATATATTTTTTAACATTTCAATCTTTGAATGTACAGCTACACACATGAAGTCTACAATTTCGTAAAGCTTCGTCTTTTCTTTAACAGAAGGGAAAATAAAAAAGACCCTTTTTTATGGGAATCCTTTTCGGGGATTCGACCATCTTGCGTTTTGCCGCAATGTTCAATGTATTAAATCTCCATCGTGAAAAATAAGGATATTAAACATAGACGAGCTTGGAAAGAATATACACTGAGAGAAAAAATTACTAGAACCAATGAAATAAAGTTTGAAGGCAAAAAATTATTATTTCCTTATTTGCCAAGACATATTAGATTGGTTCCCTTATATACTTACCTGGTTCATTTTTTTCAGTCAATTCCATAAATTTCTGTTTCAATAAACGAATTCACTTGAATCTAACAATATATGTTATCAATTATATGTAATATGTCGTTTGAATCAAGAACACATTTTTTTATTCAAAGCATCCATGTCTTTTAATACAGGAAGCACTGAGAAAAAAAAATTGTTGAATCAACAAATTAATTAGTTCAATCAACAGGAAAAATGATTGATTCAATCAAATGCGTGTTTATTAATTATTGCTAAACATTTTATAAAAAATATATAGCCCTTGCCAAATAATTTAATATGCATAGTTTAGTGACCCCAAAAAGAGATAAATAGAAAAAAAAGACAAATCTGCGCCAATTCTCCGATCTAATTTCTCTGTCCGATCGAGATTCGAACCCTCCACCCTACCTACCATCATACCTATCCTACCTAACTACCTAACACGCTACCTATTACGCTATCGAGTACTACTATGCACTTGAAAAAAGTTAGGAGTTATGAAGATTAGAATATAAGAAAACATTTAAAAAAACCAGTTTTTTCATTTTTAACAACTTATGTATACTATTGAAGTATACTATGTATAGAAATGATAGTTCTTTGCTTGAAGGAGATAAAAAACTTCATCATTCCAAACAAATATTCTATTGGATTAAAATAATGTGTTATTTATTTTACTACAGCTTCTTTTCAAATAATCACAATCAATTTTATATCTAATAAATATTGAAAATACTATAGAAATATTTTTAGAAGTAAAATAATGATGAATTTATTGCAAAGAAATAATTTTGTTCGAAAAAAATGATTTCGTATTGAAGTCATTTTTTAGATCCAAATAATCTCATGTTCATGATGCCATGAATAATTTTCTTAAAAAAAAATAATTTCGTAATGAAGTCGTTTTTTAGATTCAAATAATCATCATTTTAGATTCAAATAATCTAATGTTTATGATGCGATCAATGTAATTCATCCAATGAATACAAATTTAATCAAATCTATCATGCATTTAATTGTTACTATTAAATAAGAGTTTAATATAATGGAATAATGGATTCGTGAAAATATTTTTTTAAATGAAGAGTGATTTTCTTGGTTCAATAAATAAATAATCGAATTAATACTTTCATTTAATAAATAAATTCATGTTCTCAAATTCAGTAATTTTTTCTCTCAGTGTAGGCGTCGAGAGGCAGGTTCGCTTGTGCGAAAGGTAGCCACCTGGCGGATTCTCGGGGTACTGACAAATCTGCAGATATGATCGGATGAGATTACGGGGTGAATAGGTATTTAGTAACAACGAATAGAATTTTTCTTCAACGCCTGTTTCTCGATGACAGGGAATTCAAATAAATAAATATAGTTGAAGTAAATATCGCCCAAAATTGGATGGAAAGAAAATTTTCTTTAAAGTATCTAAAAAATAATCAAATAAACGATTATAGTACCTACGACTAGATCTTTTTTCTGGGTGTTATAATAAAATTATAGCATCCCTTATTCATTCATTTTCGTGTACACTCCTTTCCAGTTCTCTCCAACGACTTTGCTCCCTCCCCTCGAGAATTTTCATGCCGTCATTACCTTTATCCGCCTACCCTCGAACCCTCTTCCCAAGTCATTAGTGGTTTAGCGAGGATTTCATTCGCATAGCATACATTAGCGTCTCGCGAATTTTCATCCCACTCGGTTCGTGTGACATCGCAACTCGGCGTGACTCTCCCACCTTTCGTTTCTTCGCCCTTCCGGAGCAACTCGGAAACGCTTTTAATTATGTAAATTCGGGTGTTTATAAGTGGTTGGATCGTTTGAAATTACAGCGGGACCCAGCAGAAGCTCTATAACATAACAATAATCGTATCAACTAATTTCGTTGTATTATCTTCGACCAAAGAACGGTCTAATAGTCTTTTCGGAAATTGACTGAGACAATCGTGGCCGGAGGAAGGTTTTGCGAGAACAGCTGTTGTTCAAACAGCACGCTTGATTATTAGAACACCATTTAATTCTAAAACCACCTGAAACGATCCTTCCAATTATTTGGATAAACCTTGAGTAAATATTTGTGAAAATTTTGCCAATAAACTGAATCGAGGTCAATCTTATTTAAAGCAGCTATTTTTTCGGACCTTTTTTTGTCGATCATTAAAACACAATCTCTGAATTTTTACCACACATTTATTAACATTTTTACAGTCCCCCATAATTTTGTTAAACAAAAATAACGAGACAAGCAAAAATATCGAAAATTAAATTTTTTGCACGGTTTTGAAAATCAATTTCCAATTTTCGTCATTCATTTTCGACTTTATCAGCTTGAAGAAAAAAAAAACTATGGCAGATATCGGAAATATTCTAGTTTGGCTGAGAATTATGGATGACTATATTATCATCAAAATTGGAGTGAAATCCGTTCAATTGATTTCGAGACATCAGGGAAGCCAATTTGAAAATACAGTTTCGACGAAAATGGTCCTAAAAGTTCGTATTAAAGAATTCATATAAAAAAGGTTATGGAATTCATATTAAAAAAATGTTAAATATAAAAAAATGTTATTTAATTTTTGCAAACAAAAATTTCGGCTTTTTGGACATGTCACATGAGATTACTGCCTCAATAATTTTTGCGGACAATAAACAAAGGTAATTCTCAAGGTTTCAATTAAATTAACGCCCTTTTTTGTACCTCTTTGACACACCCCGCGTAAAAAAAAAGAATCTTTGAAAAGATCTTACAAAGATTCTTTGAATCTCAGAAAGAATCTTAAAGAGATTCTTAGAATCTTGGAAAGAATCTTGGGAAGAATCTTGAAAAGAATCACGGATACGATCCGGAGCGGGATTCTTTTAAAGATTCTTTCCAAGATTCTAAGAATCCTTTTAAGATTCTTGCAAAGATTCTTTCCAAGATTCTAAGAATCTTTTAAAGATTCTATCAACGATTTTTTAAACGATTATTTCAAAGATTCTTTTATCGCATCGGATGAAAATCTTTCGGAGAATCTTTAAAAGATTCTTTGCCACAATGAGGTTTTTTCGAAACCTTACGAAAAACTAAAAACTGACCAATTCGAGTCAATTTTCGAAAAAGAAGAAATTTGAGAAAATCGAAAAACTTTATTTTGGAAAAGATAGAAAATCAAAAATAAAGATGACCAGCATGGCCAAATTCCGTTTTAACACGTCGTTAAATCTTGGAAAAATGCATTCAAAGGAACTTTGAAAGATTAATTGGAAGAATTTTAGAAAGATTTATTTAAAGAATCTTGAAAAAATTCATTTAAAGAATCTTGAAAACGTTCATTCAAAAAATCTTGGAAAGATTAATTGCAAAAATCTCAGAGACTAATATAAAAAATCTTGTATAAGCAGGTCGGTCGGGAGAATATTGGAAATAATTTTGTTTTTTCCAACATTTCAAAGATTTTGTAAATGAATTTGGTCATGATAGTGTTTTTTATTTTTGATTTTATATCTTTTTTCTAAATAAAGTTTTTCGATTTTCTCAAATTTCTTCTTTTTCGAAAATTGACTCGAATTGGTCAGTTTTTATTTTTTCGTGGGGTTTCGAAAAAACCTTATTGTTTCAAACAATCTTTTGAAGATTCTTCGAAAGATTCTCATCCAATGCGACAAAAGAATCTTTGAAATAATCATTTCAAAAATCTTTGGAAGAATCTTTTTAAGATTCTTTCTAAGATTCAAAAAATCTTTGTAAGATCCTTTCAAAGATACTTTCCAAGATTCTTTCAAAGATTTTTTTTTCTACGCGGGACTGTCCTGCAGTATTCCCTTTACCTTCTTCCTGAGGTGAAAAAGAAACGAAAGTACCTTCGGTATTAATTGCAAAGGGCGTTCTAACGAAAAGTTCTTTAAAAATTCCTTTCCCAAAGCACTCGCGACTCCCCGAGGGTCATCTCTCGGGTTAATTCCATTTCATCCAGCGTTCGCGTTTTTCCTTCGAGCCAACTGACCCGTTGCGGGATACACGCGGTTTTTACCATGTTTTCCTTTTCTTCCCTCTCGCTCGCCCTTATTTTCCCAAGTGCAAAATGAAAAAACCGAATGGTTTTTCTTGTCAGTTCATGTTGGCATCAATTTCTTCCTCTCGAATGCAATTATGAAGGGTGCAACCTCGTTAACATTGGGTTGCCTGACCAGAGCTATCCGAGAACATGAAAATGACACTAAGGCCGACCTCAAGTGTTTTTTTTTTTTTTTTTACAAGGAAAAAATAAAATCCAGAGACTAATGGCTTCCGGCGTCGAGCAAAAAGCTTCTCGGCTTTTTTTCTGCATTGTGAAAGAGTTCCATAGGACAGGCGTCTCACAGATCGCTACATATTCAACCCACTTTTTTCTTTCCCGCCCTCGTCAAAGAGATCTCTTTTCATCACGAAAAATCACTTAGACGCTTCTGCCGCACGATGCTATTATTCAGCTTCAACGTTTCGCTCCGTTTGTACTCCGTCATTTACTCTCACACGTGTGAGCTTTTTCATGCATACAAAGTTACGACTAATTATAACCAAACTGCTTGGAGCTTGAGTCATCAAGATGCGCGTTGGCCGATATAGGGTTGGCGTTGTAGTTTGTGGATTTTCGTATAATTATGTTTTTGTTTGCTCGAGCTTTAATCCATGAAGAGTAAAACGCGCATCAAGCGCATCGTCGACGAAGTTATCGAGCTTGCAGCACGAGAGACCCGACGAGTCTCTGAAAATACGCCTCATTGTATATTTTCATGAACAGGGTGGTCCGTTCAACTTGAGACACCGAAATAACTCCGAATCAACCCGGTAAATAGAAAAATCCCGAGACACGTCGATTAAAATCAAGAATCAAATGGCTTTCCTACTTTTTCATTGAGTAGACCATTTCAAGGTCATATCAAGGTCAAGTTTTTTTCGTTTTCACGGTAACATATTTTTCTTAGTAGCATTGTCTTATGCGCGTAAACGAAATTTACAACTCTTGTCCGTAGTGTCTTTTCATGGTCGTTTTCAAGGTCACATCAAGGTCAATTTTTTAGTTTCGTGGAAACTTATATTTTTTTATAGCAGCATCGTTTTATACGTACAATAAACCATATAACTCTTGTCCGCAATGTTTTTTCATGGTCATTTTCAAGGTCATGTCAAGGGCAATTTTTTGTTTTCACGGAAACTTATATTCTTTATAGCAGCATCGTTTTATAAGTAAATGAAATATACAATTCTTGTTTGAAATGTTTTTTCATTGTCGTTTTCAAGGTGATTTCAAGGTCAATTTTTGTCGTTTTCATGGAAACTTATATTTTTTATAGCAGCATACTTTTATACGTAAAACAAAAATACAACTCTTGTCTGCAATGTTTTTTATTTGACCAATGTAAGTTTCCATGACGAACAAAGTTGACCTGGATGACCTTGAAAACGTCCCTTCAATAAAAAGTGAGCAATGCTTCATTCAAATTGACTTAATTCAAGTCATATGGGACACCCTGTATATTGCCTCATAGTAATAAAAAATAGACGTCGTTTGAAATCTAATTACATTGTTTTGAGATTACTTGATTGAAATTAAATGCTCCTTCATCATGAAGATTGCAATTGGGGACAGTTTAGGAAGTTGCAATGTCAACTTATTACTCAAGTTTTTCCCTCGGCAGAGTTTATTAAGAATTTAAACTCAGGAAAAATGTAGAAGAATTCTCATCGAATACAAACTGAAGGAAAGTGAAGTTTTTAAATTTATACTGAGTACTTAAACAATGTATGGGCTTCTTCTTTGTCTGGGACAAAATCGGATCGAGCTTTGCACGTCTGTACATGCGCCATTCATATTTTCTGGTTTTACATATCGCATTTCTCTCTCTCTCTCTCTTCTTAAAAAAACAAGAGACGTGCGTGTGCATTGCAAATATACATCCGCACATACGTATCCATTCTTCGAGATGGAAAAATCTCTAATACCTGACAAGCATGCGTCATACATTTACATGGGGTAATCCACGTCGATTAAACAAACGTCTTGAATTTTTTCCTCTCAGAAGTATTTCCAGATTTCTACTAAAATTGCACATTCGGGAAAAAGATTTATTTATTTAAATATGGCCCTGATAAATTAGAAATTTGACCCATATTTTAATGAAATTTTATATATTTTGTATAAATTTATTTTAACTAAAAACTTTAACTAACTCACTTTGCTCGGTGCACTCTCATATTTTCTAAAATTTGTTCTATTCAACCTATAATTAAAAAACAATTCTAACCAAATGAAACTCCATAACTCGGAAAAATCCACACTCGCAATTTTACATTATAAAGATTCAAGGATTATAAATTCGGTATCGGGTAATAAATTAAATAAAACAAAGGTAAAAGTAAAAAAAAATCAAAGTGGCCTCATGAAAATCTCAGGAAAAATCTGGAGGCAAATTGTAGAGAATTGGTTGAAACGATGGTTAAGTCAGCGTGGAATGTCCGCTACCTTTACCTGAAAAATTCTACTATTCAGGACGACTCGAGTCTTCTCACGAATGTGAGATAAAGCTTCTTTTTTCCGTCTCTATATATTCCCTTGCGCTTGCTCTATATTCATATATATCTATTCTTCAGCACTCCCACTCCGGTAGGTTTCATTTTCATTATCAGAAAAGCATTTTCCCGAAGGACACTTTCTCAACTTCAATACCCCCTCCACCCTTCCTCCCTTATCCTCTTATAGAAACGACGATCTTTATCCTCCTTTTTTCTCATATACATTCCCATTCAATTTCTCATTGCCATGACGTTTTTTATGTCAAAAAAAAATTACACGACGACGATGATAAACATCTTTTTTCTCCAGTCCCGTTTTATTGATTTGTTTTTCGTCAACTATGATTACATCGTCTCACGGTATTACATTGATGGAACAATTGGATTAAGTGTAATTATTAGGATCGACTGGGTTAAGGTAATCGACCTCTGTAAAGTCAGCAGAGACAAGCCTCCAAAATGAATTTAAATTATAACAGAATTAGGTGCTTTTTAGGTGCTAATGGTGCGCAATTGGAACAATTTGTGCTCTTTTCATTTTCCGACTAATTTCATTTCAAAATTTCTCTGCTAGCTTAATGTCAAGTTAGCAGAGACCCATTATGGTTAACAATTTTTCTAAAATATAATAGCATAGGAATTGAGTGCTTTTAAACCATATTTAATTGAACTTCAAAGTTTGAGCAATAATATATATATTTTTTAATGAATTTGGGTCTCCAATCGCGCGATCCCTTACTTACCAACAGCCAAGCGACTGAGTTTTTTCATTGAGGCCAACCCCAACGTCGGTAAGTTACCGGCTGAGTTGACAAACCGAAGACTTTTAATTTATCAGGTTTATGAATTTTTGTTTAGGTCCTTATTATGGAGTTACAGGCCACTATTTGAATTTTTGAATAAAAAATGGGTAAACAAATTCAAAAAGTGGTCTGTAACTCCATAATAAGGACCTAAAAAAAAATTCTCAAGCTTGTCAAATGAAAAGTCTCGGATTTGTCAACTCAGCCGGTAACTTACCGACGTTGAGGTCGGCCTCAAAGAAAAAACACAGTCGCTCGGCGGTCGGTAAGTAAGGGATCGCAAGATTGAAGACCCAAATTCATAAAAAAATATATATATATTATTGCTCAAACTTTGAGGTTCAATTAAATATGGTTCAAAACTCACTCGATTCCTATGCTGTTACATTCAACTCTATAATCAGGACCTACAAAAAAATGTGCCGCACTCAAGCAATCCGGAAAAGTGTTACGAAGAAAATAAGACGGGTCTTATCCTAATAAAATCCGTCAAGTGGTTTAGTCAGGATCGTGCACAGCGCAGGGATACTGCAAAATTGATTTATGAGAGAACCGCTGCACCTTAAGGGTTCCAACTAACGTCAAAAATTTGTAAGCAAAATGATGGACCATTGGTCAGGTTTACACGTTTTCAACGAACGATGTATATGATAAAAAATCGGCGTTTTGATGCTGACTCGGTCCCCTTAATTCGTTAATCAACGTCATTATATACATATATATGTACATTAGGGCGATTTTTTTCGACTTTTTTAAATTTTCATCCCTCCCCACCTAAAATGCTGTTGCATATGTCTAAAAGAAACTACCCTGAAAGTTACAGCCCTTAATATTAATATTAAGTACTCGCCCTTCGCGTGAAAAGATTTCCCATCTAAAATACACGTAAATAAAAAACTTTTTTCTTCAAATTGCTATAACTCCACGGCATTTTATGCTATTATATTGTCCTTGGTCGCAACTTACGCAGAATTGAACGTTCTTCAAAAGTGTCCTGAGCAGCATAAGTGTAATTTACACTGGTGAGATGGTACGAGTCACTAAAGTTGATTTTAACCCACACTTCTCGTTTTTTTGCTGTTATTTTTGAAATGATCAGCGTTATCGAAAAATTGCAAAGGAAAGTTTTGTTGGAAATTTAATTTCCTACAAAAAAGGTCCTTTAGACCTACTTGAGAAAATTGATATTTCTTGAGATATTGGACCTTAACTTGGTTTTGGTATACAATTTTTATGGTTTATTGAACCAAAAGTTTCAATTTTTTGATATTCTATATCATATCACCATATCACATATCATATCACCAGTGGCGAAATGATATAAGTTTCTTTCAGACATATGCAACAACATTTTAGGTGGGGAGTGAAAAAAATTAAAAAAGTTGAAAAAAAAAAATCGCCCTAATGTACATGGACGTACGAATTTCTCGAGGGATCGTGCATATATGCAGATACGTAGTGGAGAGGGGCACAAATTGGTGAATCTGAAACAGATGAACCCATCTATGGCTCTCTGAGGGAGACGCTGCTAAGCGATCGAACCAGGGCGACGCTGCGTGTGATGGCTTCTCGCTCGATCGACTCCCAATCGGGTTGTCAAACCCTCCCCGTATTCGACCACAAGGAGGTTTTGGGTTTCCCCGAGCGAATGGATATCCTGCAGGCGGGCCAAATTCTGGCTGTGTCCTGAATATATCGTATGTTATACGGATAACTGGTTTCGCGGCTCAACTGTGTCCGTGTCTGCATATATTTATCGATGGAAAACAGATCGTCGGCCTCGTAAACACAACAGAATCGTTCATCCGGAGCCTCCCTGACAATTGTTCCGATAGTGCGATGACCAACCCTCAAAATGATTTCAGAAATGCTTTCATTGATTTAATAAGAATATCGGCGAAAAGTTTCCGGACAACACTTCAAAAAAAGTCTGGAACGTTTTTTTATGCCATCTCGCCGAAAGTCAACTTGGACTAATTTAACAAGCGGCATTTTAAATGGGAAGAGTTCGGCTTCATTTCCCGATTTTTTAATTATTTTTGCAAATTGTTTTTAGATTTTGACTCTATTTTGGAAACAGCTGTTTTTCGCCTTTTTCCCTCCCTTCAGGAGCACTTATCTTCTAGAAGAATTTTTTTTAATACATTTTTAAGATTGCATTCATAAAGAGGAAAGTTTGAGCTTCAATTTCCCTTTTTTTCATAACTCTGAGCGATTTTTTTTCCAAAGTTATTCTGTTTTTTTGTGAAAAAAGAGGAAATTTCAAGAATCCCGTATAACACGAAAATAAAGAGGATTCATGAAAAACTTCAAGATAGCAAAAAATTGCGTCTGTTTTCGTTGAGTTGAGAGGAATCTTTCAGATTCTTTCCAAAATTTTGTTTTCTCATGTAGAGGCTGTAAAAAAAATAAGGAAAAAATTTGAAAAAAATCCAATGTGTTGAAAATGGTAAAATAAAGTATTTTTCCCTCTTGAAATTCTATCAATAATCCCATAGTTCTCGAGTTATAGTAATCGAATGATCAGAGCTCCGACCCAGAAAATGAGAAAAAAAAATTTCAGGAAAAAAATCTGAAAAAATTCCTCCGCACTCAACAAAAACAGACGCAACTTTTTGCTGTCCTGAAATTTTTCATGAATCCTCTTTGTTTTCGTGTTATACGGGATTTTTCAAATTTCCCCTTTTTCACAAAAAACAGAACAACTTTGGAAAAAAATTGCTCAAAGTTTTTAAGGATGTTGAGTCCCCAATCGCAAATGATGAGAAAATTCTGAAAATTTGGTACGTTTTTGGATGAATTATTTAAGAGGTCGTGAAAAAATTTCACGACGATTAGGAAGCTCGTTATCGAACAATTAACATTAACAAATTAAATTAAATTAAATGTAGTCTCATGGAAACTGATATAACTTTGCGATAAGTTTTTTTTTATCTCTCAATTTTTTAATATTTACACTATATTGAAAGCAACGGAAACAAAACGAAGTTTATTGATAAATACTTTTTTTATTTGTTTAAAAAATTGTTTTTATCAAAATAATCATATTTTAATAACGAGCTTCCTAATCGTCGTGAAATTTTTACACGACCTTTTAAATACTTCATACAAAAACATACCAAATTTTCAGAATTTTCTCATCATTTTTCATTTTAACCCTTAAGGAGGTTGAAGTAATGATGATAGAATTCTGAAAATTTAATATGTTTTTACATGAAGTATTCAGGAGTTCGTGTAAAAATTTCACGACGATTAAGAAGCTATTTATTGAAAAATTAACATTATAAGATTTCATTGGGACTCAACATCCTTAAAAAGCGAAAATTGAAGCTCAAACTTTCCTCTTTATAAATCCAATCGTAAAAATGTATTTTAAAAAATTGCTCTAAAAGATGGGTGCACCTGAAGAAAGGGGAAAAAGGCGAAAAACAGCTGTTTTCAAAATAAAGTCCAAAAATGAAAAAAAATAATTAAAATGCTGCCGGCGACTTCCGGCGAAATGACATTGAAAAAAAACGTTCCAGACCTTTTTTGAAGTTTTGTCCGAAAACTATTCGCCGGTAGTGTATTTCATAAATGAATGAATTCTTTTTAACCCTCAGACATTTTTGTAAATATATTTTGAAAATCCAACAAAGATTCGGCGTAAAATCTCTTCCAATGTGCGAATAAAGATGGACGCGGACGGCGATTGGATCGACGAGGGTAAAAACACGAAGAAAGGCCAGAGAAATAATTTCCTCCTTTTCACTGCGAGGCTTGAGTCGCGTGGAACATTTATTCAAAACATCTTTGACGTTTCGACTATGATCGAGCGTCTTTTTTCGCGAACGTATATTTATCTGACAACTTGTGTTACCGAATCCACAAATGTTCGAGGGTGAAAAAACCGGGAGAACGAGAAGGATCGAGGGGAGAAGAGAAATGCGTCGCGGAACTTCAATTTCCATTTCGAGGTAGCGTGGAAAAGGCCTCCGAGAACGTCGGATTTTTCATGATCGATGGCGCTTCATCGAGCTCCCGCGATGCGTTATACAATTTTTCGTCAACGCCGATACTTTGGCTTGGATACTGAACCTTTGGGTCACAGTCGGAATGTGAATATGAAGGAAAATGTTTCGAGAAAAAAAAATTGATGTAGTATGCTAATTTTGGCTCGGGGAAGGAGTCGCGGCGATTTGTCTGGATTAAGGGGGTTTTATCGCGACGGAACGCATTTTTAGTACAGTTTTATAAATTTTAAAAATGTTTTTGAGCGTCAGATTCAATCTTGCTTGAGATGAAAATATAGAATCATTGAGAAAGAACCCAGAGGAATTTTTTTTAACTTTTTTTATAAACAATCATTAAATTGGCTCACTTCGATCTGAACTAAAATCATGTAAGATTTTAATAGTCGAACAAACTTAAAATTCGAAACTCCTCCATTTAAATTTTATCTTAATTTAACATCGAGGGCACAAACTTTTTTGTCAATAGGATCTTTCCGAAAAAATCCCCTGTTATCCCTGAGGTAATTTATTAAAATAATCTAAAATTTAACATAAAATATTCAATGATCATTGTTAAAAAAATTTAAAGTTAATTTTGTTTAAAAATCACCCCAATTAAATAAATTATAATAAAAAATTAATCAATATACATTTTTCAATTATATTATGTAACAAAAATCTATAGTCTTTTCGTATTGTAATTTTTTTTAATAAGAAAATTCAATTTAATTTGGGAGTAATCATTTTGAGATTTTTTAAAACTTTTTTTACTTTCTGTCGTTTTACGAAAAAATATTACAACCGATTTAGGGAAAAAGTTTCCAATTTCTTCTAGAAATAACTTCCATCAAGTGATTCTCATTTCAATCGAGCAACTTGTATCGCTGATATAAATAATTACCGTCTATGAGGAGTTCTTTTTCAACCGGGCCACTTTTTCTTTCACCGTCTCAAATTTTTTTCAAAATCTACCAGTTTCAAATATTAGTCAAACGGAACGTCTGTGATTTTTTAAAGATTTTTTTAGGCGTCCGTTCAAGATTTTCAATTTTTCATTACGAACACTGTATCTCAAAAAATATTCATCAAACAAAAAAAAACATAAGAATAAAAACTTATTTATTTTTTCCACTTTATCGAAAAAAATTAAAATCATAATTCTTCTGCATTGAGAAAATGGAAATTTGGCCAAAAAATGAGAATAACATTTTTTTAAACCTAATAACACACTTTCGATTTCGGTACAAATTTTACAAGATGCCTGTCATTGGGTAAAGAGTCTGCGGAAAAAATTTCAAAATGGCACCTGCAATGGTTACGATAAGAAAAAAATAAAAATCCTGCGAAATCTCCTAACCGCATAAAGATTTCGCAGAGTTTTTTTTCACGTCTGTCATTGGGTAAAGAGTCTATGAAAACAATGTCAGAATAGCACTTGCAATGGTTACGATGAAAAAAAATAGAAACCCTGCGAAATCTCCTAACCGCATAAAGATTTCGCAGGGTCTTTATTTTTTTTTCATCGTAACCATTGCACATGCCATTCTGAAATTATTTTCGCAGACTCTTTACCCAATAACAGACATCCCGTAAAATTTGTACCGAAATCGAAAGTGTTTCACTAGGTTTAAAAGTATTTTATTCTCATTTTTTTGCCAAATTTCCATTTTCTCAATGCAGAAAAATTATGATTTTAATTTTTTTCGATAAAGTGAAAAAAATAAAAAAGTTTTCATTTTTATCTTTTTTGTTGTTTGACGACTATTTTTTGAGATAGTGTTCGTAATGAAAAATTGAAAATCCTGAACGGACGTCTAAAAAAATCTTTAAAAAATCAGAGACTTTCCTTTTGACTGATATTTCAAACTGGCAGATTTTGAAAAAAATTTGAGAGGGTGAAAAAAAAAGTGGCCCGGTTGAAAAAGAACTCCTCCTATATATTATTTTCCTTATATACACATATACTTCTATATGTGCTACTTATTATAATCCAATCAATAATGAATTACCAGCGAATAATCATTCTGTATTAAAGCCCACACATGCGTGCAATATTTTGCTCGAAAATTTGTATCGTGTTTTAGCACTTGGATTTTCGATGCATCGATAATATTGGTGTATATATAATGAGGGTATACGCGTTATGATACGTTGATAACTACAAGTACATGGTGCTATCCAATTTCCATACTCGTACTGGTGTAAACAACCATATAGACTATAGAAAGAGGAGCAAAGAGAGAGGGAGGGAGAAGTTGTGGTTGAAATAGCAAATCATCCGATATTTCTATCGAAAATTCCAAACTAAATTACCAATTAGCGAGAAATCAGATGGAAAAATTAAAAATAATGTTACGGTGAATGATTTCTGATGATGTTACTACAAGATAAAATTTTTGGGATACCCTTTTTCAAATACCAACATTAATATTCCATTGGAAAAGCTCGGAAAAGTTGCGCCCTACTATTTTTTTTATCAAAAAACTATTTAAAAAAATAAAAATCAAGTAAAATCTTTCCTAAATCACCAATAAGAATGTTCAATCGAGGAGGCTCAAAAAAATAGTGCCCAATTTTTTTTTTTTTTTTGCAAAATCCTACCGAAATCGACCAATAATTGGAATCGACCCTTTTCAAATTCGATGAAATTTGGTCAGAAGTTTTCTTTTATCAAAAATGAAGTTCTACCAAAGGAAAAAAATTAATTTTTTTTTCCGAAAGTTACTTATGCAAAATTCAAAACTTCACCATTATTCAAATTTTTCAAGTTTATTTTTTAAATATCTCGAAAACTATTATAGTTACGAAAAAATTGTTCTGGGTTCATCTTAAACATTCACAACCTACATTAAACATTCTAAAACTACATTTAAAAACAGTTTTCGAAAAAAAAATATAAAAAAATTATTGAAACGCATCTTCATCGTTTTTTTTTTTTTTTTTTTAGATTTTTGGAAAAGATCGAAAATTTCTCGATGATTACCATTTTCAATTTTTGTTTTTTATTTTTTTTTTCAAGTTTGGAATTCCACTGAGCACTCAAAACTTTGCAGAATGTTGTTATGAGAAATAAGGCTAGTTGAAAGAAAGTTTTTTTTTTCAATTGGAAAAAAAAAAAAAAATCGAAAAAACACCACTCTGAAAAAATTTGAGGATTTGCAGAAAATGTCAAAGTTTGATAATCAAAAATGGTAATCATGGAGAAATTTTCGATTTTTTCCGAAAATCTAAAAAAAAACATGAAGATGGGTTTTTATCATTTTTTGCATTTTTTTTCAAAAAGTACATAAAAAAAGGAAAATTTTGAAAAAAAAAATTGTCCCGATACGTCAAATTTTGAAAAAGTTACAGCTATTTGAAAAATAAAGAGCCAATATTTTTGAAAAATTTATAACTTTTTATCGGCTGGGTGTAAAAATTTGAAAAAATTCTGAAATTTTTTTTTTTTGAGAGGATAAAAAGAGATAAAGAAGTTTCAGCCAAATCGAAAAGGATCGGGTTCTAAAGTGGTCGTTTCGGTGTGGAATGCCCCAAGGGATATCCACTATTTCGCATGCACTCTTACGTATAACGTAGTTTAGTTTCCAATGCAATTTTCCGAGCTGTGTCCTCGACATCCGTACGGCTCCTCCGTGGCGTATATATAGGAATGCTATCGTGGCGGGAAGCGAAACTGATCGTCCATCAAACGCGAATCATTTTGTCCATATATAGATTCCCAATAATGGGTATATCTAAATATATATCTATATTAGACTGATTCAAAAAAGCGACTATTTTTTGTTTTTCGACGAAACGCATTAAATACTTTCGGGAAGGTGAAAAAAGATGCCTGTTAAAATTAGAGCTCTTAATAAAAAGATTTAGAGGTCCCTCTTCGCATATTTTTATTTCCCATTTAAATAACACGGGAAAGAAAAATTTCAAAATTTAAAATTTTATATCTCGGCTTCAAGTCGATGCACCAAAATGAACAATACATATTCTTGTAGGGAATTGAATGCTCTACAAAAAAGATCTCTTATGAATTTTCGATAAACTCACTCCTTCAAAAGTTATTCAAGGTTAAATTTAAATATAGAGTAAATTTCACTTTTTGTTTTAGTTTCCGGCAAAATGTTGAAACTTATTACTAAATATTGTAAAATCTTTCCTGAAACAAAAGTTCAAATTGCATTAACATAAATTTCTTATTTTTTAAAGAAATTACCAACACAAGTTCACCCATATTCACAGTCTAATATATTAGAACGCGAATAACTTTTGAAGGAGTGAGTTTATCGAAAAATCATAAGAGATCTTTTTTGTAGAACGTTCAATTCTCTACAAGAACGTGTGTCGTTCATTTTGTTGCATTGACTTGAAGCTGAGATATAAAATGTCTAAGTTTGAAATTTTTCTTTCCCGTGTTATTTAAATGGGAAATAAAAATATTCGAAGAGGGACCTCTAAATCTTTTTATTGAGAGCTCTAATTTCAACAGGCATCTTTTTTCACCTTCCCGAAAGTATTTAATGCGTTTCTTCGAAAAACAAAAAATAGTCGCTTTTTTTGAATCAGTCTAATCTATATCTATATATTATATATAGATATATTTACGATAGCATCAAAGCGCGCCGTCTCTGGGGCCGGAAAAGCTCACGGATACACGGATCATCCATTTTGCAAACATACGATCCTGTTTCTTTTTCCGAATGCCCACATGCAGACGTTTCAATGAATCACAGAAATATCAATTACACCGCGCAATATCGTTACAATTCATTGTTCGAATTATTCAATTCAAACGGATTCAATTTTCCTTTATTTTTTTCTTCAACAATCGTTTCTTCATTTCCCGTTGGAGGAAATGTCAAAGGAAAATAGGACTGAATGATTCTGATGAAAATGTGCATCGAAGAGAAGAGCCGAAAAGGAATAAAAGACGCGGACGTCAAGACAAATCCGGAAAATCTCATTCCCAGCTGATTTGACCCGCACAAACTTTTACGGTCCTTCCTTCAATCCTTCATTCCCATCGTTTATGAACCATATACAAAATGGCCGTTTGAGCTTTGCCAATCATCAATGCTTCCCCTGCCGCAAACTTTTTCCCGTCAAACTGTGGAAACTCTCTTGAGTCCCCTTTTCTCGTGATCAAATCAAAGTTTTCCGATAGAGCGCGGATTTTGTGCTTTTGGTCCAGCCGACTTGAGGCAATAATCCTTTCGCTCGATCACGCACTCTGAGGGGGAGAAATACGTGTCTCCAGCGAAAATCCCTCAAATTTCGTACCCAAAGGATTTTCTTTGTTTCTCAAAGCGACTCGTCTGATTTTCTTACCTCTGCCATGAACAAACGGTGAAATTAAATGAATCGTTTTATTCAGGAGTATCAATATTCATCTATTTAATCATATCTTCTGATAAAACAATATTATCACCCTTAAAATGAGGGTTGAGTATTTGTTACCGAAAAAAAAGCGTTTCAATATCTCTACATAAAATTATTATTAATATATTTTTATCATTTTGATATACAAAGACTCACAAGAGTCTCGTGCTGTTTCTGGCATTCTTATTTCAACCCTTAAAATAAGGGTTGAAATATTGGCAACATTTGTTACATAGAATAACAGCGTTTCAATGTCTCTACATTAAAATCAATCTCTATAGAACAACAATTCTTCCAAAAGACTGGGAACTTGTAATCTGGTGGGCTTGTAAAATCCGGGCTACTTTGACTTTGGGGGTTACTTTGTTGGTTTTTGGGGCTACTTTGGACGAGCAGCAAAATACGGTAAAAACGTGTGCGCAGTGAACCCTCATGACCTTGTGGGGTGAAAGAGGGCGTGGGGAGTGGGTAGAAGAGGAAAAAAAGTTATTCATAAACCAGGTACACAGATATGTGTAACAAGCCAAGATGTCCGAACAATCGATGATGCCATTCCCATGAAGGGAATAAAGAAGGGCAAGAAGAACGATTCCAACCTCTGTTACATCCGCGAGGCCCGAATTTCAAGTCACAAGTCCTACCCTAAGATCGAACTTTCCATGGAACTCAAGTTGGAACTTAAGATCGAACTTAAGTTCCAATTTAAGATGAATCGTAAGTTGAACCAAAGTGCCATTATAAGTTCATACTTAAGTTCAAATTTTAGCACGAACTTCAGATAGATCTTAAGTTCAAATTTAAATTTCGTTTGAAGTTTGAACTTAAGATCCATCTTGAGCTTGAACTTAAGTTTGATCGCACTTAATTATTTTCACAACTCATTTAAAATAACACGGTTGAGGGAGGCGTTGAAAGAAGTTTGATCGAACTTAAGTTCATGCTCAAGATGGATCTCTAGATCAAACCTCAAACCAAATTTAAGTTCGAACTTAAGATCGATGTGAAGTTCGCATTAAAGTTTGAACACAAGTATGAACTTATAATGATACTTAAGTTCAAACTTAAGATTCATCTTAAATTTGAACTTAAGTTCGGCCTAAAATTCAAATTGGAGTTCAATAGAAAGTTTAATCTCAAGTTTGATCTTAAGAACTTAAAATTCAGGTCCAAGTATTTGGTATTTTTATGTAAAATATTTCTTCAATAAAAATGACGAATTGGTCGTCAAAAATCGTTGTTTTTCATTTAATTTCATGTACAATGTATAAAATACTATTGTTTTTTATCAAAATGATGTCAAAGCTGCATTTACGATGTGGATCTTTGACATAAGTTGCATTTCAATGCCTCTCCAAAGTAGCCCCACACTCGGGGTTACTTTGGCTTTTTTTTCTCAATATATAAAATTGTGAGGGTCTGGTGGGGCTTGCTGTTGTTATACATTTTATAGCTAAAGGACACATTTTTCTGTTCGAGCAAAAAAAATTAATTTTTGACGTTAAAAAAAAGTTACGACCAAAAAACTTCCAAAACACGAACAAAGTAGCCCCGTTTTACGGTGGGTTTGTAAAATCCAAGCCCCGACAGTTTTTTTTTCTAAGACAATTATTATGGTGCTGGGGTGTAATTTACTGGGCTAATTATTCGACAGAGATTAATCAGGCCAGGCTTGTTTGGGTGGGGGTCGAGGAGTTGACTAACCAATATTTCGAACGACCGAAATCCCGAATTTTACGATCACGAGCGTTGGAATAACGAAGCGCCGAAATCCCGATCGCCAGAAAAGAGAAAGTCGCGAGAGCCGCCCCACATGCGTAAGAGAGAGAGGAGGCGCATCTCTCTCTCTCTTACGCATGGGGCGGCTCTCGCCGCTTTCGCTTTTCTGGCGTTCGGGATTTCGGCGCTTCGTTATTCGAACGCTCGTAATCGTGAAATTCGGGATTTCGGCCGTTCGAAATATTGGTTTGTCGACTCATCGACCCCCACCCGCTTGTTTATTACGGATGATGAAACCCTTCGATTTTACACGTTAGAGTTGTATTTTGGTAACGATACTATTATACAGAGTTCCATCATGGAGAGAATTTATTTTCCTCAGAGAAATAACCGCTAGAGCTGTAAATTGGCTCGAAAATCGTCAATTTTCATCGCTGCTGCGTACGCCGACAGAATTTCAAATACATTTTTTCCACGATGTAACGGACTGAAAAATCGACTAATGGAGCTTCCGGCATCCATCAATCACCGAGACTTCCTTACGGTTCAGAAAAAAAAATCATAAAATCTGCGATGAAAAATGCGCTGGAAAACGTACGGCGAGTGTAGCTCGCGCTAACGAGCGCCGGAAACGGCGGAATAGAGTGACTCAGGCCCTTAATACTTTATCGGATAACATGGATTTTCGAAGGTTAGTGCTTTTGTCGTAATTACTAGTGGACGCGCGAGGTTCGGTTGTCTCAGGAGAAGACAAAAAGTGGTAGAGAGCGAGAGAGAGAAACGGGCATGACACTCGAATTTTCCCTGCAAACTTATCTCGTTACCCGTGAGTTATCTAGCCGCTAATTGTTTGCCGTTCTCTCGTTTCTCCACGTACACTGGACTCGGTTAAGCGTAATAGCACGAACAGCCCGGAATTCGGGCTACAATGTATATGGGTCATTCCACGTCAAATCGACCAAGAGTTGGAATCGACCCCTTTCAATTTCGATGAAATTTGGTCAGAAGTTTTCGTTTTTAACAAAACGAAGTTCTACCAAAGGAAAAAAATTAATTTTTTTGTTATAGTTATAAAAAATTCAAAATTTCACCATTTTTCAAATCTTTCAAGTTTATTTTTTTAATACCTCGAAATCTATTATAGTTACGAAAAAATCGTTCTAAATTCGTCTTGAAGAGTATACTTGTGGCTACGGAAAAAAAAATATTCGAAAAAAAATTTTTGAAAAATGATGACTGGAGAATTTTGAATTTTCAAAAATCCTTAAAATCCAAGTTCAGTACTAAATTTTTTGTGCAATATTCTTTTTATATAATACCTAGTACTAATCTTAAAAGGTCCTGAAATTTTCAGAAAGGTGTTTTTTGTTTTTTCAAAAACATGAATTTTTTAATTTTTAAAAATCGTGTAAATCCATGATCAACATTAAATTTTTGGTTGAATTTTTTTATATAATACACTGAGGGAAAAAATGGCTGAATTTATTAAATCGGCGGTTACGGTCAGCGGAACGAAATTTTGGTTAGAACGAAAAAAAATTTGGTTACTTCGAACACATTTTGGTCCATTGATGCAAATATCTGTTGAATCAATTTGAAATTTCGTCGAACGAACTCAAATTTCGTTTCACCGCCCGTGACCGCCGATTTAGTTAATTCAACTTTTTTTTTCCTCAGTATACCTTGTACTGATCTTAAAAGATCCTGAAAAATTTTCAGGATCATGTTTCAAAAATGTAAATTGTTGAATTTTGGTAAAAAAAAATTTTTTTTACCTTTTAGTTAAATAACGTTGAGCAATCATGTAGTTTTGTAATTTTGAGCAGTAAAAAAAAGTAAAAGTAACAGTATTTAGGTACAAACAAAATTTTTAAAAATCAAAATCAAAAAATTTATATTTTATTTATATTTTTGAAACAAAAAAACACCATCCTGATCATTTCAGGATCTTTTAAGATCAGTATAAGGTATTATATTTAAAAAAATTTAATTAAAAATGTAATGTTGATGATGGATTTACACGATTTTTAAAAATTCCAAAATTCATGTTTGTGAAAAAACAAACCCCTTTTTTCAAAATTCCAGGATATTTTAAGATCAGTACAAGGTATTACATAAAAAAAAATTGAACCAAAAATTTAATACTGAACTTCGATTATCACGATTTTTGAAAATTCAAAATCATCATTTTTCAAAATTGTTTTTCACAATATTTTTTCTTCGTAGCCCCAAGTACACTCTTTAAGACGAATTCAGAACGATTTTTCGTAATTATAATAGTTTTGGAGATATTTAAAAAATAAACTTGAAAGATTTGATAAATTGTGGAATTTTGAATTTCGCATAATTTTCGAAAAAAAAAAATTAATTTTTTTCCTCTGTTAGAACTTTGTTTTATGATAAAAGAAAACTTCTGACCAAATTTCATCGAAATTGAAAGGGGTCGATTCCAACTCTCGGTCGATTTGGCATGGAATGACCCATACAGTAGATTCATCGGTGTATCGTCTATGAGCGAACAAACGGGCGTAACTCGGGTCAAATTGCGTCGCAGATTGCGCGGAAAATGGCTTTCTTTTTTTTCCCTGGGAATCGATACGTGTTTGCCACTCAATTTCTCTGCTTGGTGTACGTATATCCAGAAGTACGTGAGCGAGGCCAATGTTGTTAGAAGAGGAAATTAAGACGCGGAGTCTCTCGATGGACCGACAGGAGGATATTGAATCTCCGCAAGTACTTCGAGACACTGAGTAATTTTCCTTTCCGCTCTCTTCGTCATGTTCGTGCACTTTAGAGAGGGAAAATGGCGGTATTACCGCGTTTACAGAGGAAATGAAAATTAATTGACATTCCGGTCGTGGAAAAGAAAACGTTGAAGAGCGACAGGGTGTCCAGCGGTCAGGGAAATGTGGAAAACCGGGAATTGTCAGGGAATTTTATGGGTCTGGAAATATCAAGGAAAAGTCAGGGATTTTTAGAATTTTTCGGGAATTTTTCCAGCAGCTCAACTTTTTCAACTCAAAGGACAATTTATGATGCCATTAATGTAAAAGGAGGTCTTGAAAATTTCGTCGTCACAAAAGGTGTGATCCATACAGCTCGCCATTCTTACACATGGTACAAAGAAAATGTGGCAAAACAAAAAAGAGAAAATAATAAAGAAGAGGAGGCTCGAGATGCTAAAAAACGATCAGCTAAAATGGTCAAAGAATTGGAAGCCAAAAAAAGAAAGTTCTCGACGATGCCGTAAAAAAACAGCTCAAACTGACGAACAAATTAAAGAGGTGACAAAACTGTGATTTCGATACCAATCTGATTCCATTATTAATTGCAAAGCAATATAAATTTCATATTAATACATTCTTTCATATTGCCATGATAATTTAAAAAAAGTTATCGAATGTTTTGCTTCGACTGAGATCTGTATTCTAACTCAAAAAGTATTGATAGCAATTCCAAAGATATAAAAATATATTTAATATAACTTAAGTGAAAAATGTGACTTTTTACTAGTCCAGCTGTTTATATCTAATAGAGTATTAGGTACGATAAGGATTCGTAGTATTACTACAAATCAGTGATCGGCAGTATCGATTTTTTGGTCAACGATATTGATTTTATTAATCATTTTTTCGAAAAATTAATAATTAGTCAAAAAATATTAGTAATTTTTCTAAAAAATTAGTAGTTAGTGAGAAAATACTTCCAATTTATCCAAAAAAATTAGTAATTAGTGACAAAATATTTCTAACTTTTCGGAAAAATTAGTAATTAGTGACAAAATATTTCTAATTTTTTCAAAAAAATTAGTAATTAGTGACAAATATTTCTAATTTTTCTAAAAAATTAGTATTTAGCGAAAAAATATTTCTAATTTTTTCAAAAAAATTAGTAATTAGCGAAAAAATATTACTAATTAATTTTAAAAAAAACAGTAATTTGTAGAAAAGTATTGTGTATTTTTACGTACTTGTGTGTACGGATTGAGTCATGGTTATAAGCTGAAACAACTCTATTTAAAAAGTTGTTTTATTTTTTATAATAACTAGATCTTTTGAATGTTTCACACATGAGTATTTATTGTATCGAATGTCATACGATATCACATAAGTTATTATTAATACGAATATTCAATCAGTACCTATTGAAAAATACATTAATAATTTTTATTTTATTTATTACTTTTTCCAAAATTAATACAACATTTCTTCACAAATTATTGATTTTTTTGGTTATTTCTCGCTAATTACTAATTCTTGGAAATAATTAGTAATATTTTATCGTTAATTACTCATTTTTTGGAAAAATTGGAAATGTTATGTCACTAATTACTTATTTATTAGGAAAATTAGTAAAATTTTGTTACCAATTACTAATTTTTTAGAAAAATTAGTAATATTTGTTTGCTAATTACTAATTTTTTGATAAAAATTAGAAATATTGTGGCACTAGTTACTAATTTTTAGAAGAATTAGTAATATGTTCCCGCTAATTACTAATGTTAAACAAAAATTACTAATATTTCTTTGCTAATTATTAATTTTTCGAAAACATTGGATAATAAAAATAGATAGATTTTTTTTGCCGATCACTGCTACAAATCCTAAGTTACGAAAGTATAATAAATATAAATGAAGCGTTAAATGTGCCTATTAATGAATATTAAAAAAAAAACAGTATTGATTAAAGCAGGTATTAGTTGAAGGGTACATTATTAAACTTTGATTGACACGTTCATCCCTGATTGCCGTATATAATGTAAGATGGCATTGTTTGGAATTTTATACTTGGCGAGCAAATAAAATGTGCTTCTTTCGATATTGGGTATTTTATTTGTTTTATTTTTTTATTTCCAGGTAAAAATATCCAAGACTTTATGATTCGATAAATTTAATTGTCTCGCGTAATAAAAAAAATTAAATGCGTTACTGAAAAATTGGTCAGGGAAAAATTATTTTTTGGCTCTGGAAAACCGGGAAAAGTCAGGGAATTTTTTTTAATGAGTCTGCTGGACACCCTGAGCGAAGAAAAAAGGAATCCTCGTCTCTGGGTCGCGTTCTCCGGTCCATTATTGCACCGCAGAGAGACCGACGAAATCTCATTTCGAATTCGTTCGCTCTTCGGAGTGTTGAAAACGCGCTCTGGACATGTGGAGCTCGTAGAATTCTCTCTTGATCCGCAAATGTTGAACGCAGTCGCCAAGTTTACCGAGCTTCCTCGTATATTTGTCCATCTCCCTCGTTTGACCGAGGGAGATGGAAGTGCAAATTCCGTCCTAGCTGCTATCAGTTTCAACGTCAATCGACTCCATACACAGTTTGACTTGCGTCTCCATTGGACAGGATGTACACGAGATTCACTCGTCGAAAGGATACATACCGACGTTCACGCGCTATGAGAGGAATGGCAAATTGGAGTGATCACGGACGAGAGGTTAACTTCATTCCGTTGATTTGTCCTGAACTCGGTGACGAAGGTATGCGCTAATTTCTGGAAATTCAGGACATCAGTGTCAATGTGGATGAAAAAAAAAACCAACGGTGATTCATGGATCATTAATCCAGCAGAGATCGGCAGTAATTGTATTTTCAGGCGCATTTTCGGAAAATATTATCAATTTTTTGAAAATTAATAATTTTGAAATCGAAATTTTCAATTATATTTTCAGTTAATGGAAATAAATAAATTTTCAATTATCCAAATAATGGACAATTGGTTGAAAAATAGTATCAATTACTCAGAAAATGGGGGTAATTGGTTTGAAAATATTTTCAATTATCCGAACAATTGGTAATTGGTAAAAAAACAATATCAATTAATCGGAAAATGGGTAATTGGTCTGAAAATATTTTCAATTATTCGAATAATCGGTAATTGGTCGGAAAATAATATCAATTTTTCAGAAAAATGTGTAACTGGTCTGAAAATATTCTCAATTATTCGAATAATCGGTAATTGCCAATTGGTAGGATAATAAAACAAAAAAAAAAGACCTAGCAAGTTAGAATATCTTGGTTATTGTAGAAGTGATGATTATTTTAAGAATATTTTTTCAAAAAACAATAACTTCGGGATGGAGAGCTAAAAATTTATATGGATACTTCTTTTTGCATGTATAATAACCAGAGATCGGCAGTAATGATATTTTGAGGCGCATTTTCGGAAAATATTATCAATTTTTTGAAAATTAATAATTTTGAAATGGAAATTTTCAATTAACCGACAATGGTTAATGGAAAGAAATAAATTTCCAATTATCCAAATAATGGGCAATTAATCGAAAAATAATATCAATTACTCAGAAAATGGGTCATTGGTTTAAAAATATTTTCAATTATCCGAATAATCGGTAATTGGTAGGAAAATAATATCAATTTTTCAGAAAAATGGGTAATTGGTTTGAAAATGTTCTCAATTATCCGAATAATCGGTAATTGGTCGGAAAATAATATCAATTACTCAGAAATACAGATAATTGATTAAAAAATATTTTCAATTCTTCAGAAAAAAATTAATATTATTTTTCGACCAATTACCGATTATTCGAATAATTGAAAATATTCTCAGACCAATTACCCATTTCCTGATTAATTGATATAATTTTTTTACCAATTACCGATTATTTGAAAACGAGACGAAAAAGAGTCGTTGATAGAGTTGAAAAAAAAATTAGTTCGATACTTGCCAGGAGGTCATTCGAGAAATTCAATTGTACCGAAAATTTTTGCAGCTCGCATTTAATTTTTTTATTATGTTTTATTTTTTAAAATTTTTACCAAATTAGTCGGGTAATTGAGAATATTTTCACGTCAATTACCCATCTTTCTGAAAAATTGATATTATTTTTCGACCCATTACCGATTATTCGAATAATTGAAAATATTCTCAGACCAATTACCCATTTCCTGATTAATTGATATTATTTTTGTTACCAATTACCGATTATTTGGATAATTGAAAATACAATTTTGGATAATTTCAATTTTTCCATCAATTGGTATTCGCATAATTGAAAATATTCTCAGACCAATTACCCATTTCCTGATTAATTGATATTATTTTTTTTACCAATTACCGATTATTTGGATAATTGAAAATACAATTTTGGATAATTTCAATTTTTCCATCAATTGGTATTCGCATAATTGAAAATATTCTCAGACCAATTACCCATTTCCTGATTAATTGATATTATTTTTTTTACCAATTACCGATTATTTGGATAATTGAAAATACAATTTAGGATAATTTCAATTTTTCCATCAATTGGTATTCTATCTTTTCAAATTATCGACTGTCCATCAATTGAAAAATGGAAAATCGTAATTTTTTTTTGCCGATTCCTGTAATCTAGTAGAATGACATTCTAATCTGGAAATTCAGCAGGTATTTAATAATAATTCTTGAAAGTATTCAAGGAAGTATTTGCACAGGAAACGTCGTGGTCGCTTTCCTAAATTCTCTGCTGTCCAGTTTATGTAACCGTGTGTGTCCAGACTGGACAACAGGGAATTTGGGAAACGAGGATTCAGACCATTGTCCGAATACAACGTGACATACCACACGTAACACTGCCCATTCTCTCGAATCTCCCAATCGTTGATGCCTTCACGCAGTCTTGGAAATCCAGCCCCACGCGACAAGTTCCAACGATCATTCCCATCTCCACGAGCATTGGGATAAATAAGCCTTATTTTGTTTCTCGATATATTCTTTATGAATTTACTGAAAAACTTCCATGACGCTATTAAGTCTTTTTTAATGAAAAAAATTTATGTAGGGGAAAAAACAAAACTACTCTGTAACAGAAAATTTTCCCTCGATTGAGAATCCAAAATAAGGAAATAACTACCTAATCCATAAAATATATTTCGCCAATCAGAATGAACATTATTCATCAAAGTTGAGCCGAAATTATAAATTTCCATTCAAGAAAAGACCGTCGATCTATATTCGTAGATCGATTTCTCTAAACTAACTTTTTTTTTTGTAAAATCATTATTTTACATTTGTTTTTTATATTAAATAAGGACTTTGGAATTTGTTGTCCTTTGAAATGTGTACAAATGATTTTTGCAGTAATTCCACTCGAGAAACTTGATTTAATTGACTTGCAAATATATTAATCAAAATGTGGGCTTCTTTTTATTGATTATAAAAAATCAAGAATCAATATCAAATAAGAAGCGGGAAAACCATTGTATAAATTGGAAGAAAAAATGTACTTGCATTTCTTCGAATTATATATTTTCCAAAACATATCAGCAAAATTTTAAGTAAAAGTTCTGAAAATTAACTGCGTTACAGTCATTTTAGTAAGAGCAGGTAACGAGATATGAGGCGAGTTTTTTTTTAATTTTGAAATAATTCTTCCCAAGATAATATCATCTTTGTGAATTTTTATGATTTTCCAATAACAGTCGCCACAAAATACGTCAATTAATTACTTAATAAAATGACAATAACGGGATCCTTCTATAATTAGTTACGTCTGTAAACAAACACTGACAATTGTTGCACCCCTTGCAGCTTTCTCTCTTAAGGTACTTCTTTAAAAGGCCAAAAAAGCAAATTTTCAAGATTTTTTTCTCAGCTCCTTTATCAGACATGACTATAAGACTATTATTACAACATTGTTTCATCCTTCAAAAGTACCAAAAAAAAATTTATTTTTTATTTTTACTCTTTGAATAATTTATAGAAGGCGCCAAAGTCGAAAATGTCTTGTCCCATGGCAGAAAGTTAATCTCAGGATTGCCAAGTCTGAAACAAACAAAAAAAGCATTTTAAAGAGGAAGGTTTCTTACACAACAATTTACCACTGTTAATGAAAAATCGATAAAAAAAATGGCGGATGTTTGAAATTAATTGTGAAAAATTCAATTTTTCATTTTCATTTCAAACATCCGCCATTTTTTTATCGATTTTTCATTAACAGTGGTAAATTGTTGTGTAAGAAACCTTCCTCTTTAAAATGCTTTTTTTTTGTTTCAGACTTGGCAATCCTGAGATTAACTTTCTGCCATGGGACAAGACATTTTCGACTTTGGCGCCTTCTGTAAATTATTCAAAGAATGAAAATATAAAATAATGATGCAGTTTTATAGCCATATCTGATAAGGGAGCTGAGAAAAAAAAATCTTGAAAATTTGCTTTTTTTTTGCCTTTCAAAGTAGACCTTAACGATTAATCAATAAAAAATTAACGTACATTTTGTTCGAAATAACGTTGAACATCCCCGTTTATATAATTAAGTTGTTCCAATTTATATGTCTTAGGAGAAAGAAAAAGAGAGAGCGAGAGAGAGAGAGAGAGAGAGAGAGAAATGTAGATGACTGATACGTAAGGTTCTCAAAGCTTTGCCAAAGCTTTGCCACAGAGGTTTTACTGTTGACCCAGCATCAAGCAAATATATATTCCGTGTCTGGAGAGCGCGCTTCAAGCTCGCTTTGTAACTGCGCCCAAATCTGCGCGGTAGTGTATCAATGTTTGCCTCACGAGGAAACCACAAAGCATCCCTCTGATTTTCACCGCAACTTTCCACGACTATACTTTCTCCCCTCATTTGCATGAATATTCAGCCTCCGAAAGTACAATGTATACGAGACACTGGCATGCCCACATTTGTAACTCGCATTCGCGTGCTTATCGCGTTAGCGAGGGGATCGTGTATTCCGCCCTTAAAAACAAAGCCACACACCGTGTCAACACTTTTATTTCTCGCTCCATAAAACTCGGTCCCTTCTCTCCGAGATTAATCCTCGTAAAAATGTCGCTGGAACATTTGAAGCCTGCGAGCCAAACACTTTTTTCCTCACTAGTGAGATAATTCTCGTACTTCAGTCGAGAGGAATAAAGACGAGACGAAAGAGAGTCGTTGATAGGGTTGAAAACAAAATTAGGTCGATACTTGCGAGGAGCTCATTCGAGAAATTCAATTATACCGCAAATTTTTGCAGCTTGCATTTAATTTTTTTTTTTAATTTTTTTTTTTTTTTTTTTTTAGCAATATGTCGATGAAAGAGGGTGCAATATTTTGCATCATAATTTTTCTTCTGCATTTCAAATTGCTCGCCCGTTTGAACCGCGAGAAAAGCGTAGGAGGGTGAAAATGGAAGAGGGTGAAAATGGAAGAGCAGTTGGGGATGAAGGTGGAATGAGAATAGGAGCGAATGTGACAATGGAATTCAGAGAGCCGTGGAGAGTGCGCCGACCATTGTTACTCGTAAATGCTCCGAAATTAGAATCCGACTAATTTCACATGGTGGAGTGATATTTTCAGAAAATCTACCCACTCGGAGGTCCTCACCCCATTCGGGTATGCAATATATGCGTATACGTTTTCTCGCTGCACCACCAAATGAGCGAGACGAATTTTGACTAGGTTTCTAGAGATGCAATCCATGTTACGATAACGAGCCGAGAATATTATATTCGTAGAATCGCAAAACTTCTACCGGAGATAACATACAGGACACTGTACTTATCTTTAAGGAGGTAAGCTCGTGAAAGGAGTGGAAAAATTGTGAATATTTCAGAATTTTTGTTACAGACAGAGCTAATTATTAAAATGATAAAATTCGTTTGTTTATCTCAAAACCAATTTTCTTAGCCTACAGCTTTGGCATTAATTTTTGGTCTTTAAAATTCATGCTTTTTATGATTAATTAATTATTCATCTCTTCTAGTTTCTTCATTTAATAAATTAGATTTGAAAAAAAAAATCCAGGAAGAAGCAGCGAATTGTTATCAATTAAAGCTTAAAGCCAGTTAAAAGTGTGAAAAAATTGTCAATGTTTCAGAATTTTTTTTACAGACACAGCTAATTATTAAAATGGTGGGGTTATTATTTTATTTAGCTCAAAATCAATTTTCTTAGCCTATAGCCTTGACATTGATTTTTGGCCTATAAAAATTAATGCTTTTTATGATTATTTAATTATCCACTTCCTCTAGTTTCTTAATTTGATGAATAAAATTTGAGAGAACAAAATTCCAGGAAGAAGCAGCGAAATGAAATCAACTGAAGGTAAAAGCCTGTGAAAAGTGTGAAAAAATTTTCAATGTTTCAGAATTTTTTCGACAGAAACAGGTAATTACTAAAATGATGGGGTTATTATTTTATTTAGCTCAAAATCAATTTTCTTAGCCTACAGTCTTGGCATTGATTTTTGGCCCTTAAAAATTAATGCTTTTATGATTAATTAATTATAGGCCTACTCTAGTTTTTTCGTTTGATGAATAAATTTGAGAGAAAAAAAAATCCAGGAAGAAGCAGCAAAATGGAATCAAGTAAAGGATAAGGCCAGTAAAAAGTGTGAAAAAAATTCAATGTCTCAGAATTTTTTTTACAGACACAGCTAATTATTAAAATGGTGGGGTTATCATTTCATTTAGCTAAAAAACAATTTTCTCAGCCTACAGCGTTGGCATTGATTTTTGGCCTTTGAAATTAATGCTTTTTATGATTATTTAATTATTCACCTCCTCTTATTTCTTCATTTGATGAATAAAATTGGAGAGAAAAAAATCCAGGACGAAGCAGCAATTAAAGATTAAGGCCAGTGAAAAGTCTGAAAAAAATGTCAATGTTCCAGAATTTTTTTCGCAGACCCAACTAATTATCAAAGGATTTGGTTATTTTCATTTTATTAAGTATATATTTCAATTATTTCATAGCAATTTTGATTGAAAAATCTTAAAGATTAACAAAGTCGTAGATAAATTCTTAACGACAAAAAAATGGGTTATGGGTTAAAAAAGGTTATCAGAAAATTAAAAAAAATGCAATATCTATACGAATTTCGCTATCATTATGCCTAGCCGTTTTCTTTTTTTATTATTTATAAAATGGCGATAAATTGCAATTTTTTTCATCTTCAACGCCCTTTTTTCATTCAAGCATATTCAAGAAATAGTAATTATCAAAATTTTCAAATCGTCGGCCAGGAAAAGTGAATTTTATCAAATAATTATGACTCTTAAATTTGGAATAGCAGTCTTTGAACTAAATTTTCCGAGAATCTGATTTAAAAAAGCCTAAAAATTAAAAACATTATGGTCATCCGTGTGAGATGAAAATAATTGCATTCTGTCGAGAACTGGTGAGAATTTTTGGCGCATGAAACTGTCTTTTTTCTCACGTTTTCTTTCTCCGGCTGGTGGAACCATTGCGCGAGGGAAAATTATATTCAGAACGTCGGTTAGACTCATTAAAAATCATCGTAAATAAATTTTTATCGCCATGCGGGTGACCGTAACAGCGCTTTGCGGTTTAATAGCAACGACGATATTACGGTCGATTCGGTTTACGAATGAAAGAAAATTGCGTCAAGCACAATATACTGTGTACCATTACTATTGCACTACAACGCATATTGCCTCTTTTTATTTATTTTCATTCTTTTTATTGCATTCTCTTTTTGCTCTGCACTCAACGCCTCGTTTTCAACGTCCTCGGCGTAGGAACATGCAATTTCACCGAACGAACAATTTTATTCTCGACTCGCGACGAAATTCACCGCGTTACAGATAAAATGTAATTTCCTCCCTTTAGCTCACTTTCTCTGTTGGAACAATCGAATATCGAAGAAACACCTGGACACGTTTTTAAATTGACACCATTCGGATACTTCGTTCTCACGTTACATTCATGGATACATTTTTTTCTCCCTCTGTTTCTTTTCGATTATCGAACGACATTAGATGGAATCCTTCAGCAGGGCTGCAAATAATGCATTACTTTTTTTTAGTCCATTTGCATTTTCATTAACCATTAACATTAAATGGTCATTGGAAATAATTTCCATTAACCATTAAAATTTAACGGTTAATGGAAAATAATTTCATTAACCATTAAATTTAAATGGTTAATGGAAATTATTTCCAATAACCATTAAATGTTAATGGTTAATGAAAATGCAAATGCATTAAAAAAAGTAATATATTATTTGCAACCCTGCCCGTTACAATGTAGTGTGTAGTAGAAAAAATGTCCACTATCCGTTGTAATAATGTGTAATGGACAAAACTTTGATTGCAATTTTGGGAATGGAAAAATATGGATGAATAAATTATTGCAGTTTTGCATTACATTTTATTGACATAGGACTTAGATTTTCAGGTACCTTAAATTCTAAGTCCTAAGTCAATAAAATGTAATGCAAAATTGCAATAATTTATTCATCTATATTTTTCCGTTCCCAAAATTGCAATCAAAATTTTGTCCATTACACATTATATTGCAATAATAATGTAGATGCTTTTTAGAATTATAATATAGATGCTTTTTAGAATTTAATAAGGCACCTGAAAATCTAAGTCCAAATCAATAAAATGTAATGCAAAATTGCAATAATTTATTTTAATAATTTATCTATATTTTTCCATTCCCAGAATTGCAATCAAAGTTTTGTCCATTACAAATTACATTGCAATGGGTAATGAAAATTTTTTCTATTACACACTACCAGGGTTGCGAAATTTTTAATGAAAAAGTAATGCATTAACCATTACTTTTTTAATGGCTGATGAAATTAATTTCCATTAACCATTAATATATTATTATATTATAATTAATATATTATAATTATTTTCATTAATCATTAAAATTTAATGGTTAATGAAAATGCAATTGCATTAAAAAAGTAATGCATTATTTGCAACCCTACCCATTGCAATGTAATGTGTTATGGACAAAACTTTGATTGCAATTTTGGGAATGGAAAAATATAGATGAATAAATTATTGCAATTTTGCATTACATTTTATTGACTTAGGACTTAGATTTTCACCTTAAATTCCAAAAAGCATCTATATTATAATTCTAAAAATCTAAGTCCTAAGTCAATAAAATGTAATACAAAACCGCAATAATTTATTCATCTATATTTTTCCATTCCCATAATTGCAATCAAAGTTTTGTCCATTACACATTACATTGCAATGGGTAATGGAAATTTTTTCTATTACACACTGCATTGTAATGGGCAGGGTTGCAAATAATGCATTACTTTTTTTAATGAAAATAATTTCCATTAACCATTAACCATTATCCATTAAAATTTAATGATTAATGGTTAATCGAAATAATTTTCATTAAGCATTAAATTTTAAGGGTCAATGGAAATAATTTTCATTAACTATTCAATTTTAATGGTTGATGGATATAATTTTAATGGTTAGTGGAAATATTAATGGTTAATGGTTAACGGAAAGGGTTGAAAATATGGAATCTCAATCACATACGGTTAAAAAAAAATAATTTGAAAGCGAAAAAGCTGCAGAATTACATTTGTTAACTGGCTCGGAGCTCATCAGAGCCTTCCAATTCATATTTGAACCTAAATTTACGAAATTACAATTTTCTTGCGGCGAATCCCATCCATAATGGAACTCAAACGAGGATGTAATGGACAAGGAAAATTTTTGGAAATTGCAGCTTAAATTTTCATCGAAAAATGATGTCTTCATCCAGCATAGACGAATCAAGGAAATGCGCGGTTAAGAAAATTGCATTGTAAGGTAAGAAATGGAAATTCAGAGATCCACGTTAAGGAAATGCTGAAGGTTTTCTTTACCTTTCAACTGTAGTGCCTCTTGGGAAACTCAGGACCGTGAAATTCGCTCTGGAAGAACGCGCCAGAGAGAGAGAAATCAAGGGAGTAACGAGGAAGGAACAAGTGGATAAACATTCGCGAGAGTAAGAGAAGTTTTCTTACGTCATAATTAGTCTCAAACGGCCCGAAGCCATACGAAGCATTTCAATTTAAAGTTTCTCCAATCTTTTTCCCCTTCTCTGTCTCTCTCTTTCTTTCTCCCTGTCTCGACATTTCTTGGGTCTGACAGAGGTCTCGTATACAGGAAGAAAGCGAGCGTCTTTTCAACGGTAAACTTCAACTTTAATAATCTCGAATGCATTTACTCGTCATTCTCCTGCCTCTTTCACTCGCTCTCCTCCCCAATCGTATCTTCCTCAAGACAGACGTCATAGTCCCGAGTTTCAAGAATGCACGGAAAAAAATGATCAGTGACAATTCATGTGTAATATTTAAAAAATTACTGAATTCAATGCAGAATATACGGTTCAGAATTGTAATTCAGGCGTTTTACTGGAAATCCATTATAAATTAATGGATTTAATGTAGTTTCTACTTTTCAAACCATTATAAATGCCGATTTACACTGTAAAAAATGCAATGTTCACCGCAAAAAAATGACAAAGTAGAAATAACAAGCAGAAACAACGAAATCCACTGTGTTTGAACTGTAAAATTTACAATGGTCTCTGTAGAATGTTCAAAGCACATAATTAGAAAATGCAGTGTTCCCAGTGAAAAATCAAATGCGCGCCGCAAAATATGCAACGTCAATTTCAATTTTTACAGTGTGGCACTGTAACGGGATGACCTGCGGCGTGCCACGTTCGGCATTTCGCCCGAGATCCGCTAGATGGCGTTGGACGGCGCGCCCTCTCGCGCCAGCGAGAGAGCCACCGAGCACCTATAAGGTCCGATGTATTACCAACATCGGCGTCCTCAATTGACATACAATTGTTGGAACATCACCCGCGTTCCGTGGTCGAACAGTCCTACGGACTGAAGACTACATTTTCTTAACAGATCACCATTGCATTTCGGTGACGCTCGTGCTCTTTATGGGTGCGAGGTTAAACTAGATTCGCTTCACAAATTTATCTCACGATTAATCAGTCAAGTACAAGTCCTCGTAGCTATGAGCCTGGGCGAGGATAAATAACGGTTTATTGCAATATTTGAATAAATTGAAATTTATTCAAATATCGAACCGTTTCTCTACACTATAATTTATTTTAGAAATTGCAGTATTTCCCGTGAAAAATAAAAAAACGTACCGCAAAATATACTACGTTCTTTTCAATTTTTACAATGTTCACTGTAATTTTTTCACGGGCCCTGGTTAATTTTTACAATGTGAAATGCGTAAAAAGTTCACCGGATACATCAGAAATATAACGTTTCACGTAGTTAACATTTTACTGTTCCACACTGTAAAAATTCGTCCGATGGGCATGTACCATGTCATATGTGACATCTGTATATTGTATTAAAGAAATATGCAAATTTCACTGTTTGCCCTTCCAGGAGGCGCTGTTGATGGGGAAAACTGTAAAAATTAATGGGAATCTTAGTAGTTCTCACAGTTCATTTTTTTCCGTGTGTTCTCGTGGCATTCTTTTTAACGCGTCCGCAGGCATCACGAGAAACAAGAAACTCACGAGAACTCAATTTTTATCACGAGCTAATAGAGTGTAGTTTTCATGTTGTCACTTTCGCAAAGATCCTTGCGGTCTTAAGGGGCCATACCAATGTGAACGCTCCAAATTTGGGTGATTTTCGGGAATTTTTTGCAAGAAAAGTACTCGATGAAATCTTTTGGAAAATGGAGAATATATTTGGCCATATTCGACGCGTCCTTCATAATTTTTTCACTCAAAAATACCGACGCATAGCCGGTTTATGCGCTGTCGTCTTCGGAGGCGCAAAAAAAAACTTCTCCACTGTGGCCATGATTCCGATGGATTGAGTAGCTGAAAGTGAAAAATAAAAAAATGTCGTTAAACTAGAAGGTATTTCCTGTGCGCTGAACTAGGATTTTCGAAAAATATCAAAAACTAACAAAATTGCGTCGTTATGAAAAAACAAGTCTGTTTTCTTGCTTAAGGGGGTCGAGTCAGCGTAAAAACGGCGATTTTTAATAATAAATTATAATTTTTGTAGACTACTTACAAATATGATGTTATGTCCACCATTTGAGGTACCAAATGAACAATTTTTTGGGACTAGTTGGAACCCTTAAGGTGCACCGGTATCGTAAAAAGCCTAGTTTTGAGTTTTTACACTCTGCGCATGATTCAGAATGAACCGCTGGACGGATTTTGTTCTACGGCGTCTCATTTCTCTTGTAACGCTGTTTCCCACGGAATGAACGCGGCACATTTCGATTTTTGCCCTTTATTTCAGAGTTGCAGGCCAGTTTTGAAATTGGTAGCCTATTTTGAACTTTCCAGGCATTGTCCTGGTCACAATTTTAACTTGAATCAAAATGTGCCGCGTTCATCCCGCCGGAAGAAGCGTTACGAAGGAAATGAGATGTCGTAGAACAAAATCCGTCTAGCGGTTCTTTCTGAATCATGCGCAGAGTGTAAAAACTAAAAACTAGGTTTTTCAGGACACCGGTGCACCTCAAGGGTTTTAACAAGTCCCAAAAAATTGTTCATTTGGTACCTCAAATGGTGGACGATACATCATATTTGTAGGCATTCTACAAAGATTATAAATTATTATTAAAAATCGCCGTTTTGACGCTGACTCGACCCCCTTAAAAAATGGTCGTATTTTCAATGCCAAATCGTCAATTTTCATCCAATAAAAAATATCCTGATTCATCGTACGGTAAATATATTCAAGAGTACTCAGTTCAAATTTCAAGTTAATCGGATAATTGCTCTTTGAGTTACAATGGCCGCAAATTTGAAAAATGTCATTTCGAAAAAAACGCGTTTTAAGATTTAACTATCGATTTCATACCTGTTAGCGGTCGCTCTTTAGAAGACTGCCATTCGGAGAGTATTAGAGATACGGCCTTGATATTTTCAAATAATATTCTTGAAACTATAAACTGTCCAATAAGTAAAAAAAAATTGATTTTTTGAAAATTTTACACTCGTATGGCCCCTTAATGTCCTTGTATTTATTATTTTGTAAGCGTTCCTTTTCCTCGTCGAGTCTGGAAGATTTTCCAAAGTCCGAGCTATGGAGATAAAATATTATTCTTTTTTTTGTTTGCCTTTTGGCGTTTCTGGGGAGTTCATCCTGTCGTCAAGTTAGGGATGACAGAACTTCCAAAAGTTTATCAAAGATCGAAACGATTTGAAAAGCCTGAAGACGACTCAGACGATCCGGGGAACTTGTTTGTTTGTTTGTTTGTTTGTTTCTATAAATGAGAGGAGACGCCTTTGGCGTTTATCCTCTACTGGACAAACTTTTAACACCCCAAGAATTTCGTTTTTACATAAATAAGGTAACTGGCGATTGATTTAAATTTAAATATCTACCGATTGATTTAAATATCTCACAAAACAACAAGATGTTGAAGTTTGCATCGTTCGAGTGCAGTTTTTTTTTCGATGAAATTTATTCATCCTAAGAATTTTTCCAAGTGAAGAATCATCAAAATGCATTTAGGGGTGTTTATTGAGGACTTAGGATGCTAAATCGAAGAGCAAAACTTGAATATGCACTGCTTGCACATACACACATATGCACATATATACAGTAACAAAAATTAGTATTCATAATAATTTATTTGAAAAAAAAAATTATTTTCAAAAATCGAAAAAAATAGTAGTTATTGAGATCCCACGATCGGACTAGTCTTAAAAATTGTTGAATAGATAGATGTTTAAAGCAAAATTAAAAAAAAAAAATAAGAAATGACCCTCACTTTTAAAAACGCGATTTAAAGTTTAAAATTGAAAAAACTCATTCAAAAACTCGTCGAATATTTTTGTTGTATTTTTTCCTGAAAAGGCCATAAAAAACAAAAAATTTGAAAAAAAAACTTTTAATTTGGACCATTATCAAAGAAGTTATGACAAAATACCAAAAAAAGGGCGGTTTTTTTGTTAATTCAATATCTTTTGAACGGGTAATCAAAAAAATTTCAAAATTTAACAGGAAGGGTCTTTTGATGGGTACTAAAAAATGTAAAAAAATTGAGGAAATAAAAAAAACAGTTTTTCAAACAGTTCAATTTGAGATAGAACGCCCCATATACAACTTCATTTCGCTTTTTCCAACAATTTTTTGCGATTTTTTTTAACCCGGTACGCCCCTTGAATCATCGTCGTTTTTTGGCTTTTTTTTGGCATTGTAATTTTGGCGCAAGACCCATGAAATTTTTTTTCGCAAAAATATTCAATTTTTTGCAAAAAACGACCATATTTATAAAAATGTACATTTTGTACAAAATGTAGCCTAACTCTAAAACTACTGGGTTTTCGTGAAATCACTAAGAAGGTAAAAGGTTACCTACAATTATTCTGGATTCAATGAAATTTTTTCAGATTTTTTTTTCAACATTTTTTTCTTCTAATTTTTCCTGTAAGCGAGATATTTTTTTATCTTACTTAAACAATCGGGTCTCTTAGCTCATATATACGAGTTTTTCGATGAAAAAGTTGTGTAGATGATGTTTTTCAGTCCAAAAGTAGCATACAACCATTCTGGATTCAATAAAAATTTTTTAGACTTAACAAAAATTTTTTTTTTTTTGTATAATTTTTCCTGTCAACGAGACATTTTTTTATCTTAAACAATCGAGTCCCTTACCTTATCTATACGTGTTGTTCGATGAAAAAGCCGTGTAGATGAGGTAAGAGATCCGATTGTTTAAGATAAAAAAATATCTCGTGTACAGGAGAAATTATTTTAAAAAAAATGTTTTTAAAAAATCTCAAAAAATTTCACTGAATCCAAAATGATTGTATGTAACTTTTTACCCTCGTAGTGATTTCACGAAAACCCAGTAGTTTTAGAGTTACGCTACATTTTATAAATATGGTCGCTTTTTACAACAAATTTAATAATTTTGCGAAAAAAAATCGCACGAAACTTTTGAAAACCGAAATTGAAGTTAATACTCCCCGCCACAAGTTTTTCATGTGAAAAACAGTCGAAAACATTTTTTATAGGTCGTACGCCAAAATTACAATGCCAAAAAAAGCCGAAAAACGACCATGTTTCAAAAGGCATACCGGGTTCAGAAAAAATCGCAAAATTTTTTTGGAAAAAGCGAAATGAAGCTGAACATGTCCCCTTTAAAACGCCGCTTGGCGAATCAAAAGATCTTTATTTTCAAAAGAGCAGTGAAACTTTTTGTGCGGCGATGGAATCAAAGCGAGTGTTTTCAAACTTTTGGCCTGCAGTGTAATTAAAAATGAATTTTATTAAAATTATTTGGGTTGGATGCAGACTTTAACGCCATTGAAACAATTGGCGCATTTATTACCTAACGAAGGATCAGCTTAAAAAAGTAGTCTGCACTTTTCACACCCCAGGACTGTCTTATCTTTGTACTGAAGCCTGCGTCACATTTTTGCCCATAACTCGCAGAAAAAGTATGACGACAACATTTTTTCAGAAAGCCACGATAGTGCTTTTTCACCGGGGAAAACAATCTCATAATCTCGTTGTCCTAATCCCCGTCTCCACAGCTTATATGTGCTCTTCGGCTTTCTTTGCCTCATCCCCTGTGCTTAACCGCAATCTCACCCTCGTGAATCCTCGATAGAGTCGAGATGGGTTTGTTACCCCCTGTACAACACGAAATTTCCAAATGTTTGGTAATTCGCGGTTGTCGTTATGTAACCATAACGGCGAGCACACAAATTTTGCAACAAAATCCGATTAACCACTTATCGGAGAGATGGCCGAGGGTAGGAGGCTTGGAACGGTCTCTCTGTCCCAATATCACGATATATCGTATCAACAGTTGGCTCACACACGAGATTGGAATGTATAATTTTCGCTGTACGAGAGGATGAACAATGTATATGAGGTATTCCAGTCCAAGTGTGTTAACCCGTGACCCTGACCCTCTCGGATTTATTTGATTTTTTTTTATATGATGGCATTGAGTCTAAAATACACCCTCATAATTTTTTCAGATTTTCCCAAACATCCCTTATTTCAAAAAAAAAAATTTTCTAAAAAAAGGCCATTTTTTTTAAGTCTAAAAAAATTCTGAAAAAACCGTGACGATATATAAAAATTTTCCAGCTTTTACCCGTAGTGGGCAGATTTTTTTCTGTGTCTTACGTATTGGATTTAAAAAAAAAAAAAAATTTTAACGCCATTTTTTTTAAATCTAAAAAAATTCTGAAAAAACCGTGACAATAATAAAAATTTTCTAGCTATCACCCGTAGTGGGCAGATTTTTTTCGGTGTTTTACAAGCTATTAACATTCTCAAAATTCGAAAAAATTCTCAAATAGCTCACCTTGAGTAGATACTGAATTGTTTTGGGACTCAAATTGAGTATCTGCTCAAGGTGAGCTATTTGAGAATTTTTTGGAAATTTGAGAACGTTAATAGCTTGTAAAATACAGAAAAAAAATCTGCCCACTGCGGGTAATAGCTTGAAATTTTTTATATATTATCACGGTTTTTTCAGATTTTTAAAAAATAACGTTTTTTTTCAAAATTTTTTTTTTTTTAAATAAGGGATGTTTGTAAAAATCTAAACAAATTATGAGGGTATATTTTTGACTCAATGCGATCATATAAAAAAAAATCAAATAAATCCGAGAGGGTCAAGGTCACGGATTTACACACTTGGGCTGGAATACCTCATATGCATGATACCCGGATAAATGTGTTTTTGGTAATCTAGAATCGTTGAAAAGAGGGATTAGGGTAGGAGGTGCAGTGGGGTGAAATATTCAATCGTAATTGGCAGATGTCACTGAGACAAATTTTCTAAGTGTCTGATTATTTAATTATAACCTTTTTTATTAACCCTTTTTCAAGGGTACAATAATAGTAAATGATTTCTGGAACAATTTGGCATGTTAGGGGTGAAAAAAGGGGTGCCACTGTAAGGGGTAAAAAATGATCAATATTTGAAAAAAAAATTTCACCGATAACTAATTATTAAAGGATCTGGTTATTATTATTTTATTGAGAATATATTCAATTCAATATTATTTTCTATTCAAGCATATTTTAAAAACAGTAATTATCAAAAAATTTTGAAATTGCTTACGTAGAAACTAAGCTACTGCAATTAAGAATATTTGAAAAAACAATATTTGAAAATCAGTTCGAAAGTTTTTGAGTATCCTTCGGGATAATTAAGGTCGAAAAAAGTAATTTCGAGAAAAACGCGTTTAAAGTTTTTTTAAGGGACTTACAGTCTATAATTTCAACTCTAAATTTAACCCACATTATTCTAAAAATATGTACTTCAATAAATTGAAAAAAAAAATAATATTCACGGTCGATTTCCCCCTTAATTATTGTAAAACCAGACAAAAACATGGTAAGAATCATAAACATATCTTTGTCACTTTTTTTACCATAAATTTGTTTCGCTGGGGAAAGAGCAAAAAAAATCTGAAACATTGTGAGTCTTTTATTTTTCTACGTGAGAAACTTGGCGCGAATTTCCGACTCTTTGAATTCGAATTCGATGAAATTACGAGTAAAGACTCTAATTTTGTAAACAAAAAAATACCTTTAAATTAATGTGTATCCAGGCACTGAGAATAAAAATAAAATAAAAACCACGCCGAGAATAACGACCGCGTCGATCAGGCTCTCAAATGTCCCGTCGGTATTTGTCCCTTCGGATGCAGTCGTCAAAACTCGAGAAATAAAATCGTCCCGGACTATTCTTGCGATATTCTCAGCGGCAATTTAAAGATGAGGCAGGGAGAGGGAGGGAGGGAGAGGGACGCTTTTGCTGGACTGTGATGCTTACAAAAGCGATATATATCGCATGTTTATCGAGTCAGGAGGAAGGATGTGTCGTAAAAGCGGCATCGAGGGCGATACCAAACTCACCCAGATTACTCGTATGTAGGTATAACCGTGGTGGCCTCCGCCTCTTCTGCCCCCCTAAACATTTACGGTTCACGTAGCATAAACTTTGAACCCTCGTGACCACCGCGTTGTGAAAGCAGAGCAGAGGCCAAGCTTCTTCGGGCGGTTAGCCCGTTTATCACTCCGAGTGTAAAAGGTTGCGCCATCCCTTCGGTATTCATCCCCCTTAACGGCGGTTCACCCACTATTACGTGCACACTCTTCTATTTTCGTCCTCCCCAAAAACCCTTTGCCAAAAGTTGCCTACTTCATTCCAACGTTCGTGAAGAGATCGTGGTCGTCGTTTTGGATCTTTCGCCGTTCTTCATCCAGAGCAACGAGGAAAGTCAACCGGAAGAAGATTTCCCGATTTTTTTTTTTTTTTTTATAAACTTACTTTTCTCGACTGCATCAATGGGGCAGTCAAAAAAGCTTATTGACGATATTTTCTCACCTCTTCAAAATCAAAAATTTATAGGCTTGTTATTTGGTGGGATTATTGAAACATTTCTGTTTGACAGATATTATACTTGTCAATTGGTAGTCATATCACGATAGTGTTTTATCGTGATCAGTGTTCGGCAACAAAAAATCTATCTATTTTTATTATACAATTTTTTCGAGAAATTAATAATTAGCAAAAAAATATTAGTAATTTTTTTTTAACATTAGTAATTAGCGGGAACATATTACTAATTTTCTAAAAATTAGTAATTAGTGACAAAATATTTCTAATTTTTATTAAAAAATTAGTAATTAGCAAAAAAATATTACTAATTTTTCTAATAAATAAGTAATCAGTGACAGAACATTTTTCAAAAAAAATGAGTAATTAACGATGAAATATTACTAATGTTTTCCAAGAATTAGTAATTGGCGAGAAAGATATTGCTAAATAACCAAAAAATCAATAATTTGTGGAGAAATGTTGTATTAATTTTGCAAAAAGTAATAAATAAATAAAAAAATTACTAACGCATTTTTTAATAGGTTATACTGATTAAATATTCATATTAATAATAACTTATGTGATATCGTATGACATTCGATACAATAAATACTAATGTGTAAAATATTCAATAGATCTAGTTATTATAAAATATAAAACAACTTTTTTAATGCAATCCGCAATCCGTACACACTAGTACGTAAATATACACAATACTTTTATACAAATTACTGTTTTTTCAAAATTATGTTGAGTCCCAAATCGCAAATGATGAGAAAATTCTGAAAACTTAGTATGTTTTTGGATTAATTATTTAAGAGGTCGTGTAAAAATTTCATGACAACTAGGAAGCTCGTTATCGAACAATTAACATTAAAAAATTAAATTAAATGTAGTCTTATGGAAACTGATATAACTTTGCGATAAGTTTTTTTTTTGACCTCTCAATTTTTTAATATATACACTATATTGAAAGCAATGGAAACAAAACGAAGTTTATCGATAAATATTATTTTATTTGTTTAAAAAATTGTTTTTAACAAAATGTTAATATTTTAATAACAAGCTTCTTAATCGCCGTGAAATTTTTACACGACCTCTTAAATACTTCCTACAAAAACATACCAAATTTTCAGAATTTTCTCATCATTTTTCATTTTAACCCTTAAGGAGGTTGAAGTAATGATGATAGAATTCTGAAAATTTAATATGTTTTTACATGAAGTATTCAGGAGGTCGTGTAAAAATTTTACGACGATTAAGAAGCTATTTATTGAACAATTAACATTAAAAGATTTTATAGAGATTCAACATCCTTAATTAGTAAAACTTAGTAATATTTTTTCGCTAATTACTAATTTTTTTGGAAAAATTAGATATATTATGTCAGTAAATACTAATTTTTTAGAAAAATTAGAAATATTTTGTCACTGATTACTCATTTGTTTTGAAAAATTGGAAATATTTTGTCTCTAATTACTAATTTTTTTGGAAAAATTAGAAATATTTTGTCACTAATTACTTATTTTTTGAGAAAAATTACTAATATTTTTCCGCTAATTACGAATTTTTATAGAATATTAGTAATATTTTTTGACTAATTATTGATTTTTCGAAAAAATTATTAATAAAATCAATATCGTTGATGAAAAAATCGATACCGCCGATCACTGATCGTGATAGAAATGTATTTCTGGTAGAGACACAAATGATAGAGCTGTAAATGGGCTAATGACGAACGTAACCCAAAAAAGGGTCCTTTCAACCACTCTAGAGGATCGTGGGGCTGTTTTCAACAGGGATAAGTTGTAACACTCAATTTTGACCGGGAATTTAAAACATTTTGATTCAATTTTTTTACTGAATGTGCTTCTTATAACTCGCAGCATAACATAAACACCGCTAATACCCCGCAAGACATCAAAATAAGAGGATATTTACACGAGTTCTATTTCGGCCAGGTTTCGTAAAAAAAATACTTACGAAAATTTTCATTTAGACTATTAAAATTAAATTTATTGTTTAGTGTTTTTTCCTTGTTACATCGTAAATTTAACTGGCTTTCATTCGCTTTTTTTTAATTATTCAAAAGTTTGTAGTTTTTGGGATATTTCATTAAGGGGGTCGAGTCAGCGTCAAAACGGCGATTTTTAATAATAAATTATAATTTTTGTAGAATACTTACAAATATGATGTTATGTCCACCATTTGAGGTACCAAATGAACAATTTTTTGGGACTAGTTGGAACCCTTAAGGTGCACCGGTGTCCTAAAAAGCCTAGTTTTGAGTTTTTACACTCTGCGCATGATTCAGAATGAACCGCTGGACGGATTTTGTTCTACAGCGTCTCATTTCTTTCGTAATGCTGTTTCCCACCCCATGAACGCGTTACATTTCGTTTTTTGCCCTTAATTTCAGAGTTGCAGGCCAGTTTTTAAATTGGTAGCCTATTTTGAACTTTCCAGGCATTGTCCTGGTCACAATTTTGACTTGAATCAAAATGTGCCGCGTTCATCCCGTGGGAAGAAGCGTTACGAAGGAAATGAGATGTCGTAGAACAAAATCCGTCTAGCAGTTCTTTCTGAGTCATGCGCAGAGTGTAAAAACTAAAAGTAGGTTTTTCAGGACACCGATGCACCTCAAGGGTTTTAACTGACCCAAAAAATTGTTCATTTGGTACCTCAAATGGTGGACGATACATCATATTTGTAGGCATTCTACAAAAATTATAAATTATTATTAAAAATCGCCGTTTTGACGCGGACTCGACCCCGTTAAGCAGACATAATGAGCCCATGGGGCAAGTTGTAACATGTTAGAACTTGCCCCATGCGCGTGGATTTTTTTCTGCTCTCTACATGTATTTTTGTAAATAATATTATTACAACTTGGAGTACAGTGATTACATAGTATTACAAATTATTTGCGGCTTTTTGTGCATTCTTTTACTCTTCTTTACTCTAACATTGCCCAGAAAAATACGCTAAGTTATTGTATTGTATTTTTTTTAGCATGAGAGACTACCAAAGATCATAATCATCACAAGAATGAACCACGATGAATAATACAAGACTGTGAACCAATAAAAACGTGTTCTTTCTTATAATCGTAGCCAATCTTTTCATTGTTACAACTTGCCCCGAGCCTGTTGCAACTAGCCCCAGACATAGGGTGAGTTACAACAGCTCCCATTTATTCAAAAAACATCTGATGTAAATAATGGGTAAAGATTAAAAATTATTTTTCAATTGGAATTAGTGCTCAGATATATACTTTACAAACCATCTTACTCACAATTTTAAAAGCATACATATTTTAGGTGTTACAGGCCTTTTTTCAAAAACTGTTACAACTAGTCCCACGCTCCCCTACTCTGTCAATGGCCTCATAATCCGAGTCATTGCTGTAATAATTCCAATAAAAGCCAGAAATATCTGAATCATTCGCTGCGCTTGCGAATTATGAAAACATCATTTGCCACTACGTATTTCATGGGCATTTTCATCAGGATTCGAGATTCCAATTTGATGAATTCGATATCAAATCAGTGCATTGGCATTCGCATCGTTCATACGTCCCAGAATAAACTACACGGTATTATATCACGGTGAAAATATGACCTAACGACCCTGTTAAAATTGATGTAGTACACAAATATATCATAGACAAAATTTACCATAGGCAAAATTGACGTGCAGATATTTGTGCGCTAGAGGGACCGTCCATTCACTAGTTGAGTTACCATCCGCAATGTCTCTCGTTTAGCCTTCATTTTTCCAACTGAAGACCTCGATGGCTTCCTTCCCAACAATCTTAGAGACATTCATAATACGCCATACGATAAATGCCTCGCCATTGAGGATTCTTATGGCAGTTTCACTGATATTCCTTGTCTCTCCACGTATATCTTCTTTCTACCCGAGTGCATTGATAAATTGGTGGAGTCATAAAGCCAAGGACTTCAGGGCCAACACTTTGCACAGTGGTGTTGCGTGGCATTGCAAACGACTCCCGTTCTTTTCCGGATGCCAGCTAAATATTTACGACCTACTAAAATATCGTGTCTGTAAATCACTTTGCGGAAGAAACGGAAAAATAGCGACCGATGTGACGAGCTTCTATAATTTATGCGACTACCGATTGATGCAAATATCTCAATGACAAAAACACTTAGTGCACTTATTATCAAACGAAGAATTAGCTTAACAAAAAAATTGGCACCGGGAAAAAGTTGCCCTGGTGAAGTGACTCCCGAATTACTTCGTATGTCAATTAAAATTTTTAACAATTAACAGAGATATAAATATTGTCTCAACTCAACTATTGTCCCATTGATATCTGAGTTGATTAGCTCGAAAAAAATTGGCACTGGTAAAAAGTTGCCCTCGTGAAGTGACTATCCCGAATTATTTCATATTTCAATTAAAATTTTTAACAATTAACACAAATATAAATATTGTCTCAACTCATCAACTATTGTCCCATTGATATCTGAGTGAAGGCTTATCTGAATTTATAAAAATCAATATCTGTACGAAAGTAGCTATTGTTATGCGTAGGCGTTGTTTATTTCTTTGATTATTTACAAAATAGCGACGAATTGAAATTTTTTCAATTTTTCAGGCTCTTCCTTTTAAATTAAAGGGTTTGAAAATAGTGATTATCATAATTTGTGAAAAAAAAAATTAATAACGGCTCATAAGTTTTCGAGTATCAGCTGCTCTCACTAAAGTGCAACTCGGTCAATTTTCAGGATTTTAATTCAAAGTTTCGCCTATATATTTTTGAAAATATATGTGTCATTCCTTATCAATTCAACAACGTTTTGTCGGTGAGCCCCTTCGATTTTTTTTATTTTTTAATATGTTATAATACATGCAAAAAGAAGTATGCATATAAATTTTTAGCTCTCTATTAACCATACCGAAGTTATTGATTTTTCAAAAAATATTCTTAAAATAATCATAATTTCTAATTCGTTAGGAGGTCATTTTTTTCAATGTACTTTTTGAACAAAATATCGAACATTAAGAAAAAAATGTTTCGAATGTTTTTTTTAACTGTTTTAAGCTCAAAAATTGAATTTTCATTCAATGGGACCTCTTCGATTTTTTCAAAAAATATAAAATTCGATGTAGAAAAACAAAATTTTTTCTATTTTACCGAAGATGGGATTCACATAACTTCTTATTAAAAAAATTTGTTTTCGATTTTTTTTCGCAATTTTGATATTTTTTCCTTCTATGACTACAATAGTTGATTTCAATGATGTTAACATAAATAATTTAACTTCTCTCACATATTTCCTTTATAAACTATAATAATTAACATTAAGAAATACAATTCAAGTACGTTTTGTTTCTTATTCAATTTAGAAAAAAAAATTGTAATTCTTAATGTCAATTATTTACAAAGGAAATATGTGAGAGAAGTTAAATTATTCATTTTAACATCATGGAAGTCAACTATTGTAGTCATAAAAGGAAAAAAGATCAAAATTATGAAAAAAAAATCGAAATTTTTTTCTAATAAGAAGTTATTTGAATCCCATCTTCAGTAAAATCTCATAAACTTTGTTTTTTTTACGTAGAATTTCATAGCTTTTTTGAAAAAAAATCGAAGGGGTTCTATTGAAAGAAAATCAAATTTTTTAGCTTAAAACAGCCAAAAAGACATTACATTTTTTTTTCTTTATTTTCGATATTTTTTCGAAAAGCACATTGGAAATATAAAAGAAATTACCTCACAGCAAGTTACAATATCTTGGTTATTGTAGAAGTTATTTTGAGAATATTTTTTCAAAAATCAATAACTTCGGGATAGAGAGCTAAAAATTTAAAAGGATACTTCTTTTTGCATGTATCCATATTAAACATATTAACATAATATTAACATAATATTATAACATTAATATTAACATATAACATAATAACATATTAAAAAATAAAGTCGAAGGGGGTCACCGACAAAACGTCCTTGAGTTGGTAGGGAATGACAAATATATTTCAAAGAAATGCCAAAAAAAAAATTATTTTTACAGTGACTTTTGGAGTGACTTCCTTTTAATGAAACTCTCAGACTCGAATAAAGTAAGGGCTGCTCATGTGACGCCGAAGATATATGCAAAATAAAATAGCTGGCATTTTATTTCCTGGACAAAGATTTTCGGCAGCTGCGATAAGAGAGAGATGAGGTTCAAAATGCTTTAGGTTGTGGGTGAGAGGATTTCGGCAGAAGGGTACGAGCTTCCTTCTAACCCCGGGGAAGAATGACTTGTGTGCTGGAGTTTCGACAAATCTCCCGTCGAGTGTCGCAATCTTGCTTTAAAAGCAAAATGCCGTAGAGGCAGAAACGAACGCGCTGCTTTTAGTGCTTGCACGTTTTCTTCAAAAGTTAAATATATATATATGTATAGATGCAATGCGAGAAGGAGGAAACCCTCCCTCGGCCCTGGTCCTCATTTTCTGCACTCGCCATATAAAAGCCCCTTCACTATTTCCCTCGTATCTCAATCCCATCCAAAACACAAACACATATTCAACCAGTTTCTTCATGCAGAAAGTACCAACATCTTCGTACAAAAGGCATTTCAAATAAACTCGGCCAAGGTCTAATTCACATAGTCCTAGATTAGTTACTTTTAAAACTATTGTCGGTCAATGCCAGTCACCATATTAACAAAAAGTGCAATAATTATTTTATTTTTTCTTCCCCGACATTAATCTGCAAAAATAATTAGCATTTATCGTACAATACTTATCATATAGGTAAAAAAAAATTCTCACAGACCATTCTAAATTTACTTCTCGTATAAAAAAAAACGGCATCTCCGTATCAAGGAATTGGTGATATGTACTATTAATTCCAAATTAACAATAACTGGTATCTTTTTTTTAAATTTCTTCAGCTTTTATTCTATGTTTTGGTATTCTGGAGCTTATGGAAGCGTATTTTAATGCAATGCATTTAAAAAATATATTTTAGAGGTAATATTGGTCACCCGGAGAGGGCATTCAGAGTCAAAGTATCAGAGAAAATAAGGGCTTTTTTCTCCTCCTCGATTTCATATCAAACTTATGAAATTCTTTATTATAACTGATAGCAGAAGATAAATAAATGTGGGTCATGTCAAATCAACCAAGAGTTGGAATCGACCCCTTTCAATTTCGATGAAATGCCAGATCCAAAATTTCACAATTTTTGAAATCTTGCAAGTTTATTTTTTAAATATTTCCAAAACTATCATAGTTACGAAAAAATTGTTCTGGGATCGTCTTGAAGAGTATACTTGTGTCTACGAAAAAAAAATATTCCGAATTTTTTTTTTTTGAAAAATGATGAGTTTGGAGAATTTTTAATATTTGAATATTTATTTTGAATTTTAATGTTTGAATATTTAAAAATCGTGCAAATCCACTATCATTTTTTGTTCATTTTTTTAAATATAATATCTTATACTGATCTTAAAAGATCCTGAAATTTTCAGAAAAGTGTTCTTCGATTTTACCAAAAATATGAATTTTTGAATTTTTAAGAATCGGGTAAATCCACTGTCAACATTAAATTTTTGGTTAAATTTTTTTTATATAATACCTTGGACTGATATTAAAAGATCCTGAAATTTTTAAGATGGTGTTTTTTTGTTCCAAAAATATAAATTTTTAAATTTTTTTCTACTAAAGATTGTTTGTATCAAAATTACAAGATCCTGAAAATGTCAGGATTTAATGATCGTGGATTTACGCGATTTTTAAAAATTGAAAAATTCATATTTTTGAAAAAAAAACCTTTCTGAAAATTTCAGGATCTTTTAAGATTAGTACAAGGTATTCTATATAAAAAATTGACCCAAAAATTTAATGTTAATCGTGGATTTGCACGATTTTAAAAAATTCAAAATTCTCCAAATTCATCATTTATCAAAATGTTTTTTCGGAATATTTTTTTTTCGTAGCCGCAAGTACACTCTTCGAGACACATTCGGAACAAATTTTTCGTAACTATAATAGTTTTCGAGATATTTGAAAAATAAATTTGAAAGATTTAAAAAATTGTGAAATTTCGAAACTTCCATAACTTTCGAACAAAACTTTTTAAATTTGTTTCCTTTGATAGAACTTCGTTTTATTAAAAACGAAAACTTCTGACCAAATTTCATCGGAATCGAAAGGAGTTGATTCCAACTCTTGGTCGATTCGACATGGAATGACCCATATAGATGTGGTAAGAGAGATTTTCTCGGGCGAAAATCAACTGTAAATAGAAAAAGAATTCTGGAACAAGAAGGGTTAAGGTCAAAAGCGTTACCAGAAGAAAAGATGCTAAAAAATGCTGGCACATTTGGAAAATAGAAGAAAAACGAGAAACGGAGAGAGAAAGAGTGAGTGACGAATAGAGACCCTAAAAGAAAAGTGCAGATCGCAAGTTCTCACTGTCTTGAACACCGAGAGCCATGCTGATGTATGTTTTCAACAAATGTTCTTTCTCGTCACTTTTTCTTCACTCCCTTAGTCATCCTATCACTCTATACATCCTTTCTCTCTCTTTCCCACGCTTGGCACATCTTACAAGCTTTAGAAAGGTCGTAAAAGCTCTCCCCATCAACGACCAACCTTCCGAGTTCTTATACAAAACCCCAGTGAGGTAAAATAAAATGTACAGCGACGCTAAAACGACAGTAATGCGGAGTCGCTTTAGTCGTGCTGGTAAGAGATAAGGACGATGAGGACGAGCTTGAAATTTCTCATCCCATCCCTTCCTCTCTTTCAATCTCTTATTTCCCTTCTCTTCGTCCCTCTGCTACATGCTAAAATTCTGCCCCTCCACTGTCTCATGTTGTTTATATATTTTTTTACAAGTAAAACACGCTCCCCCTCTGAAGACTCCACAATCGAGATAACCTACCTGGATAATGTGTTTTTCCAACGAGAAATTATCGCTCAAACCCTCTTTTCTGTGACGGCGATACCGAGAGCATGAGTTTTTCACGCTGTTCTCTTCACTGCAAAAAATGTTATTAATTTTAATATTTGTATATTAAAATTAAAAGAGTGAACATTGAAAATTAATATCCCCGTATATGAAAATGGTTTTTGTATACTTTTTCGCCATTTCAAAATACATTATTTAAAATTAATACACTTATTTCTGAAAATTCCAATCAATCACTGAGAAAAAATGTCTTCAAATATAATATTTAAAAAAATACTCACGAGAGGGTCATGGTTTTTCTCAAACAGTTTTATGAGTTTACATAACTAGTGAAGGGTTGGGGGTTCAGAAATTAAGTTATGGGGGGTTACGTAACTTATGAGGGGTCAGGAATGCTGGAATTAAGTTTTGCACGGCTTTACGTAACCTACAAGGGATTAGGCGTCGCGAAATTAAGTTATGAGAGGTAACTTAAGTTACGAGGGGTCACTCAAGTTATGAGGGGTCAGGTATTCAGGAATAAAGTTTTGAGAGTTTGCATCATTCATATATCAGACAAGTAGAGGGAGTTCATAAGTAGTCGGTAGCGTAATAGGTGGCGTGTTAGGTAGTTAGGTACGATAGGTAGGATAGTAGGTACAGTCGAGGGTTCGAATCCCGGTCGGATAGAGACATTTGATCGGACATATCGCGCAGATTTTTATTTGTTAAATGTATCTCTTTTTGGGGCCGGTAAACTATGCATATTAAATTATTTTGCAAGGGCTATATATTTTTTATAACACGTTTAACAAAAATTAATTCCAGTTACGGTAACGTAATTTTCATAACATGAATATTTGAATTCATGTTATGAAATTTAAAATTAATATACAAAAGAATATTAATTTTCATATGTTTTTTCATGATTCTGCTTTAAAAATCATACTATGCAATGGAATTTTAATATACGAGCGTATATTAATATTAACCCACACAACAATAATACGTCCCAAGTACGTCTTTTGGACATCACACCAATTGTCCCGTGACGGTAATGGGATGGTCCCATGGGATACCCATGGGCTCTAAAGTGTCCGCTGTGTTTACCGGAATAGGATGGTCCCATTGGCATCCCGGGATATCCACGGGACGTCTCTGAGACTGCAAACACAGCAGACTGGAGATATCGGTAAGATATTGTCGAGACTCCTATAAGACGTCACCGAGATATTCCAGAATTATTAGTCACAAAATAATACGTCCCAAGTACGTCTTTTGGATGATCCCATGGGATACCCATGGGCTCTAAAGTGTCCGCTGTGTTTACCGGAATGGGACGGTCCCACGGCCATTCCGGGATGTCTTCAGGATATCTTCGGGACGTCTCCTGGACTGCCAATTCAGTAGTCGACAATAATTCTTGTTTCGATTTAATTTTAATTAATTTCAATTAATTAATTAAATGTTAACAAAATGTGTACGGTACAGAGGGAGTCAGCAAGGACTCCTTGTATTTGTAATATAGCCTCTTTCGAGGTCTGACTTCTGTCGGTGTCGAATTGATATCCGTGTTCGCGCTCGCCTATATAAGCATGCTCTTCACATTATCCGCATGTGAGTAGCGTTCGCCATCTCGCGGCAAGGTTGGAACTAATGCTGCGCGATGGCTGACCTCCTACAGACATCCCTAAGAGAGTTGGCTGGGATCGTCCAAACATGGTTACCACGGGATATCCTCAAGACATCCTATATTAATCTCTAGCAGACCAATGTCTTACTAGTACCTCCCACAGACGTCTATAAGAGAGTGCGTTAGGATCGTCTTATCACGGTCACGACAGGATATCCTCAAGACATCCTATATTAATCTCGGGAAGACCAATGTATTACTAATATCTCCCATAGACGTCTATAAGAGAGTGCGTTGGGATCGTCCAATCACGGTCGCGACAGGATATCCTCAAGACGTCCTATATTAATATCGAGCTGACCAATATCTTACTAGGATCTCCCAGAGACGTCCATAAGGGAGTGCTTTGGGATCGTCTCATCACGGTCGCGACAGGATATCCTCAAGACGTCCTATATTAATATCGCGCAGACCAATGTCTTACTAGAATCTCCCAGAGACGTCTATAAGAGAGTGCTTTGGGATCGTCTCATCACGGTCGCGACAGGATATCCTCAAGGCGTCCTATATTATATCGAGCAGACCAATGTCTTCCTAGTACCTCCCGCAGACGTCTATAAGAAAGTGCGTTGGGATCATCTAATCACGGTCGCGACAGGATATCCCCAAGACGTTCCATATTAATATCGAGCAGACCAATGTCTTACTAGTACCTCCCAACAGACGTCTATAAGAGAGTGCTTTGGGATAGTCTAATCACGGTTGCAACAGGATATCCTCGAGATATCTTATATTAATCTCGAGTAGACCAATGTCTTACTAGTACCTCCCATAGACGTCTATAAGAGGGACCGTTGGGATCGTCTAATCACGGTTGCGACAGGATATCCTCAAGACATCCTATATTAATCCCGGGTAGAAGAATATCTTACTGGTACCTCCCATAGACATTCATAAGACGTACTATCTTGGCAGGACACGAATGGGACTGTCTCAGGATGGTCCCGGGATCAATTTTGCTGTGTGGGAAAAGAAGTTATTTGATTTTTCATATACTTGTATTGAAATATTACTTTACACATGTATATGATATATTGTATATGCAATATATTGTATATGCATAAAAACTTGATACTTTTTTATTAAATTTAATACAACATTTTTTTACAGTGTTATTTTCCTCTATTTTTCCTGAATTGCGAGGAGATAATGCCTCATTTTTGCGTCCTCGCTGACTTTAAATGACCCCGTGAGTTTTCAGCGTTTTAACAAAAAATCATCCCTTAGGAATAAACTCATTTTCGATAAATAAATAAATAAATGGTATACCGTACTCACTCGTTGAATAAAGTTTCGGGATCGAGGAAGGGGACGATGTTGGCAAGACCGTATAACCGTTGATGGTAAATTTCAGTACACATTTGCGACCTGCGGTAGCACGTTTGCCCCAGCCTCAACTATCCCCTCGCCGCGTCTCATATCTGGTTATTATTCTCGCCGCGGGTATTTCGTACGTACATAAATATATGTGTGCATAAACGTGCCCAAACTGCGGATAAATATTCTCCGCCATAGTGTTCTATATGCGCCACTAATGTTGAAAGAGGTCGCGGACCGTACACAACTGGTACAATAGTGCAATAATTGCCGCAGTGCCACAAAGTTTTCGGTCTTCTTTCTCTTTCATTCAACACCAACATATTTACAACTCTACTATTCTTATTACTACTATTATTATTCTTTATTATTACTACTATTACTATTCTTTATATTATTTATTATTTATTATTATTATTATTATTATTATTATTATTATTATTATATATTATTATTTCTCTATCAGAAATATACCGCCGCTCAAAAATAGATAACCAAATTTTGAAAAAAGAGTTTTGCCGGGAAGAAATTCAGCTTCGTTTAGCTTTTTTAAAATATTTTTTATGATTTTTTTTCGATCTTGTATGAACTTTTGCACGTGTCCGTTTTTTGGTCTTTTTTCGACCATCAAGAATTGCGCGCACAGCTTGAGGACATTTTTTTTTTGTCTTTTTTATTCACGGTATATTTGAAGGGGTTAGAGGATGCTCCATTTAGGTCTTATAAAAATTTTTGTACGATTTTTTTTGTTGTAAAGTTATTTCACTTTTGGCTGAAAAAGACAAATTTTGAAAGATGCAACGTAACTCAAAAAGTATAGAGTTTAAGAGAAAATATCAGGTATGAAAAAAGTGGCGTAAGTATACATGGAATCACTTTGAATTATTTCAGAATTTTTCTATGAAATTTTTTTTTCACTATTTTTGTTTGAAACTTTGATGATAACGCCCCAGCGCAAAATTGTATCTGATGGAAATTTTCGTACTTCGTGATACAATAAAAATCTGAAAAAATTCAGCAACATTTGGCATGCTATAAACAACAATTATCAATAATAATATTGCTCAAAAGTTATTAATAAATTATTTAAAGAATTTGTTAATGACTTTTGAGCAATATTATTATTGATGGACAATGACAAATAATTATTATTGATAATTATTGATTATGCTGTCAAGATGTATTTCTGATAGAGAAATATGTAAGCGATAGAGCTATGAATGTGGACTGTAAAAAATGATATTAAATTTAATATATAAAAATATATGAAATTTCAATAACAAGTATACGAATTCGAAATTAATATACAAGGTATTGGAAATTAACCATTTCATCTTAAATTTTATCTTAAATTGAATATTTGTATATTAAAATTAAAAGCGTAAATTAAAAATTAATATCCCCGTGTATGAAAATGGTTGAAAATGTATACAAAATTTAATATACTGTATATCGATAAAAAAATCACATTTTTTAAATTAAATTTAATACAACATTTTTTTACAGTGGCCGCGGCAACGTTTCGAAACTTTTCCTATATTTCAATTTTACTGCAGCCCCCTTTCCAACTCCATCGACAATTCCGACTGTCCTTACCCAGATTTAACCCCATTTTTCCTCAATAAAATTACAGACAGCCCGAGTAAAATCCTGTTTCAACGAATTACGGATTCACGGATGAAGAGATTCGGCGTCGAAATTCGAGCGATGAAAAAGAATCCTTGTATTTCACGGAATCGCGCAATTTCCTCCGAAAATTGCTTTGATCCTTGATGTACTTTGATGTACTTCGAAGCGAAAGGACGATAAGGATGAATGGAGGACACTCGGGAAAATAGCGGGTTCATATTTTATCGAATCACCCGGAATTCACGTTACTTTGAGAGCAAAGCTTGGCGAATTGTTCGTGTCATTATTGAAAATCGAATGAAAGAATCTTTCGTTGAATCTTTTCCTATGAGGGGAGATTTTTTTTTATTCGTTCCATACATCGCGGTGGCTTTATTCCTCCCCTTAAGGTGATGTGAAATGTTCCCCCACTCTTTTACCCCCACTCCGTCATACCGCAGTCGGTAACTCGTGGGTAAATTCAATTTTTTTCATGGGTGCATTGACTTTTCGAAAAAATGCAAATTCTTAGGAAGTGGGAATCCCAATTACGCATCTAGTAAGATCAGGTGTTTTCTGAAAAAACCCAAGACACCCATGAAAAAACAGATACCCGCTTATTACGTAACGGCGGGTACCTGTTTTTTATGGGTGTCTTGGGTTTTTTGGAAAACACCAAATTTTACTAGATGCGTAATTGGGATTCCCACTTCCTATGAATTTGCGTTTTTTCGAAAAGTCAGTGCACCCATGAAAAAAGTTGAATTTACCCACGAGTTACCGACTGCGGTATGACGGAGTGGGGGTAAAGGAGTGGGGGAACGTTTCACATCTCCTTAAGTGCTGCGATATGATAATACGCTTCTCTATATCCGTTCCCACCGTCACAATGTGCACTCTGCCCCAAGATCGAGCTTCGAGAGTTATACATATCTGCATACATATATATGGGGCGTTCCATCTCAAATCGGACAGTTTAAGGAGATTCTATCGCCATAATCATAATAGTATATGAGGCATTCTCCATCAATTCCGCCACTTTTTTTCGACCCTCAGATTCGTCCCATAACTTGTCAACGTTTAGTCCCACTTGAAAGCAGTCTCTGCGATTTTTTCCTGATTTTTTTAAGCGGTGAATTAAGGAGTTATATTTTAAGGAATTAAGGAGCATATGTTTTTCGAATTCATGTAGCTTAAAACGGACAGGATGTACGAAAAAAATATTCCTACAAAAAAGTTATATTTTTCCATCAACTATTGAATGCAATATGTGTTATATTTCTATTCGTGTTGCAAAGACTATTTTCTGCACAAAAAAAAATGAAAATTAATTTTTTTTGGACGGTTGAACACCTTCAATTCTACTGTCAAATTTATATAATCTCTAATAGTGTTAGTGGGACGTACAAAAAAATCCAAAATACGGCAACTGATTTTTTTTACCCCGAAAAAAATCAGTTGCCGTTTTGTGGATTTATTATTCCTCTGGAATTCCTGTTCAATATATTCCTCAAAATATAACTCCTTAATTCACCGCTTAAAAAATCTGAAAAAAATCGCTGAGACTACTTTCAAGTGGGACTAAACTGTGACAAGTTATGGGACGGATCTGAGAGGGTCGTAAAAAAATTGGCAGAATTGACGGAGAATGCCTCATATACCAAGTAACGGCAAAATCATCAGATACAATTTTTCCAAAATAATTTTTCGACATTTTGCGTGAATTTTCTTGAGCGTCGTATTATGATATGTGAAAAATTTGAGAAGGTTTCATCGTCTGGTAATCGAGAGATATTCAGTGTTTAAAATCGCAACTTTAACATAAGGTCTTATAGGAAGTTACGAAAAAAGACGATATTTTATAACAAATAACTCGATTTCTAGACGTTGAAACTTTCTCAAATTTTACCCACAGTTGAGTATGATTGCTGAGAAGGTTCATACGAATTTTAAACAATTAAACTTGGAATTTAACTAACGCATGAGAAACGATAAAACCTCCTTAAAAAAGAATTTCTATAAATTATTATGAATACCAATTTTTGTTACTGTATAGTATTTTTTTTATCATTTTGAATTAATTTTGACACTTTTTTATTGTCAACAGGTTTTTGAAATTAATAATTAATAATTAATCGATGAGCAAATAACAACAGCTCAAGAAGACCCAAATAGTCTACCGAATATTGCTGTCAAATTTTCACCTGAGAAACACTATTTAGATGCAAACGAACGATTATATTTGCGATACAATACTGATAAGTCAATCACAGGGACACATAAATTTAATTCAATTATTCCAATGAGCAGCGGAAACGTATTGGCGAAGGAATGCTCTAATTCAAGAAATAATCGTGTATGTAAGATTTTCAAGAGAATACGTGAATAAATAAAAACTGTTGTTATTATTGTTCATAAACAGACTTGACGATTAATTATTAATTTTAAAAACGTGTTAACAATTAAAAAAAAGTCACAAAATAAATTCTAAATTGTGAAACAAAAGACTATACACTGTATACAGTAACAAAAATTGATATTCATAATGATTTATAGAATTTTTTTTTTTCAATTCTCAAAAATAAAAATGAAATAGTAATTATGAAGGGCCCACGACCGAAATGGTTTTAAAAGTTGTTGAATAGATAGAAGTTCAAAGTAAAAAAAATTCAAAACCCTCCAAATATGTACTCACTTTGAAAAATACGATTCAAAGTTCAAAACTCAAAAAACATATTCAAAAACGCATCGAATTTTTTTTTCTATTTTTTTCTGAGAAAGCCATAAAACACCCTGCAAATTGAAATTTGCACATTGCTTTCTCATCTTTATCCATAGTTCACATAGCTTCCTTTAACACACGGTATGGCGATCAAATTTGGCTTCCTCATAAAGGAAGCTTTGTTAACTATTGAAAAATATTAGTAATCAATGTGCAAATTCGATCAATTTTCGCCAAATTTGATCGCGAACAAACCTTGATAGCTATACAAGTATTGTACAAAGTTTCTGTGAAATCTATTGAAAATCGTGTAAGTTAGAGTGCTTGCGCTATTTTTCAAAAAATTCAAAATTTCATAAAATTTTAATCCCTCGATGGATTTTTTCCAAATTTAATAGCGAACAACCTTGATAGCTATACAAGTTCTCTACAAAGCTCCAGTGAAATATATTGAAAATTGTGCAAGTTAGAGCGCTTGCGCTATTTTTCAAAAAAATCAAAATTTCAAAAAATTTTAATCCCTCGATAGATTTTTTCCAAATTTAATAGCGAACAATCTTCATAGCTATATTACCTCTGTACAAAGTTTCAGTACAATATCTTAAAAATTGCGCAAGTTAGAGCGTTTAGGCGATTTTTCAAAAAATTCAAAATTTCATAAAATTTTAACCCCTCGATGGATTTTCGCCAAATTCAATACCAAACAACCTTAATAGCTATACTAATTCTGTACAAAGTTTGAGTGCAATCTCTTGAAAATTGCAGAGGCTAGAGCGTTTACGCCATTCTGGCAAAAACGAAACAAGTCGATAAAATCTGAACACCCGTTATAATTTAAAAAAAAAAATTCATAACGAAGAACAATTCGTGCTCGACAAGTGTGCCAAATTTTAGCTTGATATCTCGAAGCGTTTTCGAGTTATTAATCATTTACATCTGATACTCAGGTTACATACATACACACACACGCACACACACACACACATACACACATCCATCCGGACATTTTTTCTAAATATGATTTTTCGATGTTTTAGGACATTTTGAACAAATTGGCATAAAAATCGCGAAAAATTTTTTTATTGTCCTCCGGACGTAAAAGTGCCCTTTTACGCCCACTTCGTGGGTGTAAAATGGCACTTAACGCCGTCGGACAATAAAATATTGTATGACACTCGTACAGAAAAAGTTTTTTTGTCCTCGTATCACACTGAAATAAATTTATATGGTATATTGTACCCTATTTGTATAGTAACAAATTTTTTGAGTAACTCCGACCATATTCTTATTGTCCGTTACCATAATTCTGGTTAGAGAGAACAAAAATAAGGTGTGATTTACTATGTCTTTGCGACTTAGGCGCTATTACTAGTTTTTAATACAGATTACTACTAAATATATAGGGAGCTATTATATTTATAGTAATTACTACTATATTTATAGTTATTCCAACTAAAAATATATTTGATTTTACTATAAAGTATACAAGTTCCTCGAGTTACTATATTTTCTTTCAGTGCATAATGTACTATTTTCGCGAAAACAAAGCTTCCTTTATGAGGAAGCAAAACAAAAAATTTGAGAAAAAAACCACTTAATTTGGATCATTATGAAAGAAGTTATGCCCAAAAAACCGAAAAAGAGCGGTTTTTTTAAAATTCGTTATCTCGTGAACGGGTAATTGAAAAAAACTCAAAATTCACGAGGAAGAGTCTTTTGATGGGTACTAAAAAATATAAAAAATTTCAGGAAATAAAAAAAATTTAACTGTCCGATTTGAGATGGAACGCCCCATATATATATATATGGTGATATTCACAAAATATGAGCTGGATACTGGAGTGGATTCTCTTGCTGATGGCAATGCGGGTGTGCGGAGAAAGGGGCGGATAGAAAAGGGGCACGGATTTTCCACCTCGGGGGGTTGAAACTCGCTCGCTTTTAACCAAGCTTGAATCCAACATAGGTCTCGTATACGTATAAGCGAGGTATATAGATACACGCTCCATGCAACACGATTCATAACACGATGAGAATAATAACGAGCTCGCTCGAAATAAACCGGGAATCCAAAGCACAGAGAGATAGAGCGATATACGGAGTTTCGAGCTTTCCGAATGAACAGGATGAAAAAAAAAATGTTTTCGGTTGCGTAGTCATGTGAAATGTACGCACGAATATTTAGGCTTTTTTTAATATGAGGCATTTTCATAATAATGACGATGCGGAAATTTGCAGTGTTGAAATAATTTCATATACTGCTGAAAGTTTGATGAAAGTGCGGAAAAAATAAAAAAAGGCTAAAAATGTAAAAAATTGAAAGAGTTTTTCGTAGCAGAAAAAAAATGTAATCCACGAAGAATAGAAGGAGTCCTGTCACCTCAGAGTTTTTGTTTTCTATCTCGCTGCGAGGCACGGAAAATCTTTTGTTTCCATTGTACAGTCGAAACGAAGAACAGGCGTTGCTCGAAGTTCTTACTCTACATTTTTTCTCTTTAACTCCTTTTTTCCTATTTTTCATTTTTTTTTTGTAAATCCACATTCTTCTCTTTTGATGTATTGTGTTGTGGGAATTTGAACCGTCGCGAATCTCGCACGCTGAGGAATTAATGTCCACGCTTCGTCACCTACTTTGTTTGTCTCCCCTTAAGGGTTGAAAAGCGCACAAGAGAGGCACGTTCGCGTGCGTGAAAGCCGCCATTGTCTGGCAAATGACTTTCGTCTCACTCGAGCTTCCATGCGAGAAAGAAAAAAACAAAGAGTTTGGACCGAAAGCTCGACGTGTTTATGTCGTCATTTCAAGCTGTGGTGACCAACAGAGTTAATTAAAGCTCCTGGCTCTTGTCAGGAGCCAGGAGCCAATTAAAAAACAGAACTTTTTTTTCTCAGGATTGACTGAACCGATTGATTTAAATGTTTTATATATCTTGGGGGCTGATAAAAGCTCCGAGAAAAACAATTAAGAGCTATATATACGACGGCCGTATGGAAGAACGTGCTATTTCAAATTGTGCTAGAAAAACGTGCTATCACAAATTGTGCTAGAAGAACGTGCTATCTCAAATTGTGCTCGAAGAACGTGCTATCGCAAATTAAGATAGCACGTTCTTCTAGCACAATTTGAGATAGCGCGTTCTTCTAGCACAATTTGAGATAGCACGTTTTTCTAGTACAATTTGAAATAGCACGTTCTTCTAGCACAATTTGAGATAGCACGTTCTTCCACACTGCCGTCGTATAGCTATATAAGATTTTTGAAAAAAAATTGTTTTTCTTTTAATTTCAATTTTTAACCATGATACAATTTTGGCACGATTATGAAACTATGTTTTTTCAAACGTTCTATATTTCACTATCACACTTTGAATTTTCAAAAATTTTGAAAACGGTACGACATAGTAGAAAAAAAATAAAAACCACTTCTTGGCCCAAATAATGAATTTATTCGTATGTTTTGAGTATTAATTTTTGTATTTTAACGCATATTTACATAATTTGTGTTTATTAAAAATAATATTTCGTATTCGAAACAACAACAAACATTTTTTTGCCACAGTCAAAAATTAAACCAGGTAAATATCAATAATCGATTTTATAGTAATTTTAACAAATATTTTGAGGAACAACATTTTATTATGAAACTCGATTATTTGTATATTTTTATAGACTTGAGACATAGATATTAATGGCAAAAAATTATCGAATTGATGAAAGACAAAAACATTTTTTTTCTGAACAAATCTAAACTTTCAAACAAATCTAAGTTTCATTTTATTTCTTTATTGTTTTTTTTTAATTAATAAACCCAACAGATCACACTATTAAAAAATTTTCTCAAAGGCTGATAGATGTACTGTAAAATACAATTATAATATACAAAACAGTTTTTAATAAGTAAATAATAAAAAGGAAAACAAATATCTAAAAGATATATTTTTCAAAAATATTGCAGAATCACATTTCATCAGTCTTGGTCATTCTTCTACACTTGAGAAATTCTTTTACACTAGTAAAAGAATTTCTCAAAGATTTTTTTTCCAACTATTTAAAACTAACTTTTTTCTAACTATTCACACTAGTGAACTAAGAGGTTTATTAATTTAAAAACAGCACAATAAATGAATAAAATTAAACTTAGATTTTTTTGAAAATTTACATTTGTTCAGAAAAAAATGTTCTCTTGTCTGTCATGAATTCGATAATTTTCGGTTATATCTATGCCTTAAGTCAATAAAAATATATCAATAATCGAGTTTTATAATAAAATGTTGTTCCTAAAAATGTTTGTTAAAATTACTATAAAATTGATTATTGTTATTTACCTGGTTTAAGTTTTGACTATAGCCAAAAAATATTTGTTGTTGTTTTGAATATGAAATATTATTTTTAATAGATACAAATTATGTAAACATGCGTTAAAATACAAAAATTAAACCTCAAAATATACGAATAAATTCGTTATTTGGGCCAAAAAGTGATTTTTATTTTTTTCTACTATGGGCGTACCGTTTTTAAAAAAATTAAAAAATTCATAGTGTCGTAGGGAAATATAGAAGGTTTGAAAAAAAATAGTTTCATAATTGTGCCAAAATTTTATCATGGTTAAAAATTGAAATTAAAAGAAAAACCATTTTTTTCAAGGATCTTATGGAGCTACATAGCTCTTAATTTTTTTTCTCGGAGCTATTATAAACCCCCAAAAAATATAAAAAATTTCGATCAATGGGTTTGGTCACTCCTAAGAAAAAAAATTCTGTTTTTTACATATTTCAATTTTTCTCAATAACCAATTGAGTTAAGGATCTGAAACTTTCAGGATCTTATTATTTTATTAATACCTTCTTATGCTCTGTCATTTAAAAATCTTTCGGGGGCTGATTCAGCATACTTATAGCCCTAAGGCCTTTATGTGCAATTTTTTTTTGCTTCACCATCTAATTTTGAGTCCAGGACGTGCGCAAACTGGAAGCGAGCGACGAGGATAGAAATCTCATTTCGGTCATTATTTAGATAGACGCTCAGCGCCATCTCGCGAAATAGTACATCCGCTCGCACCGCTATATCTCGCTCCATGATGGATAACCCTCAACTTTTCCGTATTGTTCGTGTGAAAACAAGTTTTACGCTGCTCAAGGAAAGTTATCACGTCCCTCATGCGGGTTATATATATTCAAGTTACAGGAGAGTTTGGTGCTGCTGAGAGCCAACTATCTCTGGTCGGTTTATGCGATTTTAGTGACCTCTTGAGTCGCCTGAATATCGTTTACCGCTTATACAACCGTTCTATACATTGCACATGATATTACATATATATATAACAGTATATTCCATCGTAGAACGGTTTAAATTTAATCATCTCATCCTTGTTAGCCGAAACTCGTCGACACGTCAACACGATGAGCAAAATGATTTTGGCTCGGACAAGCACAACCTCCAAAAGTTCAGAATTAACATGTAACTGGCTTACCAAACTTAATCAAGTCACGATGCAGTCGAATTTTTCGTTAATTACTTCCATAATTGTAAAATTAATTGATAAACAGGAGCTTGATATTTAATAGAGAGAAAATGTCAACCAGAATATCATCCATTGAAATATCACGACTGCCAATGGCGAAAAGCAATCAGGAACATAAACCAACAATCCTCATTGTGATATCCGTGACATTCTATCCGTCGCGTTTGAAAACTAATTAATTGCGCTTGATAAACGAAACTAATTAGTTTTCGTGATTTTGTCGTGATTTTGATACGACGAGGGATCGAGTATTCCATTACGATATATTAAACGCATCAAATATCCACATTATTCGATGTGGAATCGATATTTTCACTGCCTGAAGCTAAATTCTGAAAAAAAAAATTATTATTCGATTCATTCATTTATTTTACGTTCTCGTACGTGGAAAACTCAATAAGCCAGCTCGAGCATCGACAAATTGTCATCAAAATTTATGGTATACCCTCGATAGGAATAGTCTATCAATATCAGAGCGACATTTTGACACACGAGCGTTCGCTTTTATATCTTTCGAATCCAACTACATTTTCTGACACCCCATTTTCCACGTCACAAACATCGATTTCACCCTCCCTATATATTTCATCTTATGTAATATAAATTTTTGCAGTTTTGTTCCGATTGCCCTTCTCTTCAAAATTTCTGTACATTTTCCTCGAAAAGGTCTTGCACGAAGGTCTGCAAGATTTTTTTTTTAAACTGCCTCATCAGCGTTTAAAATGGTGGAAAACACCCTGCAAATTGAAATTTGCACATTGCTTCCTCATCTTTATCCATAGTTCACATAGCTTCCTTTAACACACGGTATGGCGATCAAATTTGGCTTCCTCATAAAGGAAGCTTTGTTAACTATTGAAAAATACAGTCTGTCAAGTAAGAGCGTGGTCGTGTTAATTTATAAAAAAAATTATTTTATGAAACTTTCATATTTATATATACATTGTACACATTACAAACAATGATGCAATTTAGTCAACAATGTGTCCAGTCACCACCGGCGTCGATAATTGCCTGGCATCTCCGAGGCATGCTTTCTTAATTTGACGGCGTATTCTAGTGGCAAGGATCCCCAGATCCGACGAATTTGGTAAGACAACTGCTTCAAAGTGTATGTGCGTCTTCCACGAAGCTTCTGTTTAATATATGCCCACACATTTTCAATAGGGTTTGCAGCGGGCGACTGCGACGGCCAATCCAATGTAACGATGCCAGATTGAGTCTTCCACTGAGTACAGAGCTTTGTCACATGTTTTTCAGTCAACAGAGGCTTCTTCATTGTGCTGCGCCATTTCAGATCATGAGTACGAAGAAGGGTTCGGATAGTTTCGTAGGATATATCTAAACGTTTTGCCATTAATTTTGCTTGTCCTTGCCGCAGTGTTAAAGCAGGATTCCGCGAAAACAGATTCACTATTCTTTTTTCATCTTTTTTGTTCACTTTTCCTATCGAACCACGTTCTGGTAAATCATCGACATTTTTAGCCACTTTATATCGCTGTATCCACTTCTGTACAAATGCCTTCAACTTTCTCATATATTTAGCAGCCGCTGATTGCGACATTTTGGGACCTTTCGGGTGGATGCAAAGGAACACAGCCTCGTAGCGCGACGCGTACTTAGCACTCATGGCGTTTAACGTGATTCTCTTTCAAAAGATCAACGACAACGGAACCTTTGTTGACAATGCATCAAGGACAAAGCTTCCCTCTATCGGCTCGCGAAGGAATTAGAGCGAAATCTTTCATTAACTGTCGGTAAAGTCGACCACGCTCTTACTTGACTGACTGTATTAGTAATCAATGTGCAAATTCGTTCAATTTTCGCCAAATTTGATCGCGAACAAACCTTGATAGCTATACAAGTATTGTACAAAGTTTCTGTGAAATATATTGAAAATTGTGTAAGTTAGAGTGCTTGCGCTATTTTTCAAAAAATTCAAAATTTCATAACATTTTAATCCCTTGATGGATTTTTTCCAAATTTAATAGCGAACAACCTTGATAGCTATACAAGTTCTGTACAAAGTTTCAGTGAAATATATTGAAAATTGTGCAAGTTAGAGCGCTTGCGCTATTTTTCAAAAAAATCAAAATTTCATAAAATTTTAATCCCTCGATAGATTTTTGTCAAATTTAATAACGAACAACCTTCACAGCTATATTACCTCTGTACAAAGTTTCAGTACAATATCTTAAAAATTGCGCAAGTCAGAGCGTTTAGGCGATTTTTCAAAATTTCAAAATTTCATAAAATTTTATGAAATTCAAAATTTCATAAAATTTTAATCCCTCGATGGATTTTCGCCAAATTCAATACCAAACAATCTTAACAGCTATACTAATTCTGTACAAAGTTTGAGTGCAATATCTTGAAAATTGCAGAGGCTAGAGCGTTTACGCCATTTTGGCAAAAACGAAAAAAGTTGATAAAATCTGAACACCCGTTATAATTAAAAAAAAAAATTTCATAACGAAGAGCAATTCGTGCTCGACAAGTGTGCTAAATTTTAGCTTGATATCTCGAAGCGTTTTCGAGTTATTAATCATTTACATCTGAAACTCAGTATACATACATACGCACACACGCACACACACACACACACACACACACATCCATCCGGACATTTTTTCTAAATATGATTTCTCGATGTTTTAGGACATTTTGAACACATTGGCATAAAAATCGCGAAAATTTTTTTTTTCACGAAAACAAAGCTTCCTTTATGAGGAAGCAAAACATCAAGTTAAAGAGTAAAAAAAATCAAGATTTCACAATTTTAAACACTAATTATTCATTTGGGAAAAATTGTACAGGTTTTGATTAACACGCCGAAGGATTTCCTGGCAATTTTGGAATGTCCAAAAATGTTTTTGCCAAGTTACAACGTTGCTGCCGCGGTAGAAGGAAAATATTACATGCCTTCACTCAGAAGGAATGTAATATTTTTTTAGGAAGAGCTTCCAAATCTCAATAAGAAGCGCAATCCGTAAAAAAAGTTTTTTAAATAAACCACCCTAATGTAATTCCAATTCGATTCATGGATTCATTACATGGATTCGGTCCGTGGACATATTGCACATAAATATAGGATATAGTGTGTATATGGCGTAATCGAAATAGGGCATATATTCCAGAGGCAAACCTATATTCACATATCCGTACATACATCTATATATGAGTCATTCCATGCCAATTCAACGACGTTTTGTCGGTAACCCCTCGGAATTTGTTTTATTTTTTTAAATTTTATTATACATGCAAAAACAAATATCCATGTAAATTTTTAGCTGGATTAAGATAGAGATCTTGACCCATACCGAAGTTATTGATTTTTTATAAAATATGTATTTTTAAAATAATCATAACTTCTACAATAACCACAATATTCTAACTTTTTAATAGGTAATTTTTTTCAATGCACTTTTTGAACAAAATATCGAAAAGTAAGAAAAAAAAATGTTTAATGTCCTTTAGCTGTTTTAAGCTAAAAAATTGGTTTTTTTTTCAATGGGACCCCTTCGATTTTTTTTAAAGAAAATTGTAAGATTGTACGTAAAAAACAAAATTTTTGAGATTTTACCGAAGATTGGATTCAAATAATTTTTTATTGAAAAAATTTGTTTTTGATTTTTTTTCGTAATTTTGATATTTTTTCCTTCTTTGGCTACAATAATTGACTTCAATGATGTTATAATAAATCATTTAACTTCTCTCACATATTTGCTTTGTAAATTATAATAATCAACATTAAGAATTACAATTTTTATGCAAAAAAATTGAATAAAGTGCAAAACGTACTTGAATTGTAATTTTTAATGTTAATTATTATAATTTACAAAGGAAATATATGAGAGAAGTTAAATTATTTATTTTAACATCATTGAAATCGACTTTTGTAGTGATAGAAGGAATAAAGATCGAAATTACACAAAAAAAAAATTTTTGATAAGAAGTTCTTTGAATCCCATTTACGGTAAATTCTCAAAAATTTTGTTTTTTTACGTAGAATTTTATAATTTTATTTGAAAAAAATTAAAGAGGTCCCATTGAAACAAAATCCAATTTTTGAGCTTAAAACAGCTGAAAAGACATTAACAAATTTTTTTTCTTAATTTTCGATATTTTTTTCAAAAAGTACATTGAAAAACAACAAAATGACTGAAAGAAAATGAGAAAAGAAATTAGAAAAAAACGAATGAAAGAATGGCTGTAGAAGTTATAATTATTTTAAGAATATTTTATCAAAAATCAATAACTTCGGTATGGGTTAAGACAGAGAGCTAAAAATTTACATGGATATTTCTTTTTGCATGCATAATAACGTATTGAAAAATCAAAAAAAAAAAATTGAAGGGGTCCACCGACAAAAGGTCGTCGAATTGACATGGAATGACTCATATATGCACAGAGATCGTGGCAAACGGCTTTGGAATGTAATAATCATGGAATGCAATACACACAGCGTACTACCGAAGCAAACTCAGCTGATACTACGAGAACTCATAAAATATTCGCTTTTCCCGCACGATCTATACTGCTGCGTCAATAATTGATGAACAAAAGGGCTCAAGGGAAATAACTGTAAATATTACATACCGTTACAGCCTCTCGTGTGTTATTCGTCGATATTTGCCTCCATTGCTTCATCGTTCGAACGTCGAGGTTTCAACGAATTCCTCCAATCTTTTCAGCCCTCGATCTCGCTCATGCGCGTGTTTTACATCTCCATGATTTACATCGAACAACGCGGCTTACCGCGATATTTCGTGAACGATTTCATTCTCCTGTCTCCGGTCACCATCCCTCGGTATATACATAAATATTCATCCAGCTTTATTCCGGCGAAGCGGAAGGATATTCCCTCGCGAGATGACAAAACGAGAATGGAATCCAGCGGCGATGTCGTTGTTACAACCGACATCAGCGGATTCTCGAGACTGGCAGAGCGGAAATTGTTTCCATTTCATGTACTCTGCAAGTATCGATAGTGACCATCAACGACAGCCGAGGGATGATCCGGGGCGTCCTCCGTCTCGCGGCAATCCCGAATCAATTTCATGTTTCACTTTCCCAGAGATCTCTAATCTCCTTTCCTTCACTTTACTCTCCATCTCTCTCTCTCTCTATCTCTTCGCAGACTGGTATCTGGATCATCCGGAGCGAATCTCCTCGTTGTGGCCGGGGGCATTGCCGAGAGCTTTAATAAGACGATATTAATAATTCTGAAGTCTCCGCTACGTTATTGAGAGTCTCATCGACGAAGAAGGCGACGTGGAATTTCGAGGTCGCTGGAGGGAGAGCTTTTATTGTACATGGAATCGAGTATATGACTAAAAAGTCTCGAGAACATTCGTTCGAGCGAGAAAAATACGCGTGCCAGGATTTTCCAAAGGATTCATGCAAATATGCTTATGGAAAATGGGAAATTTTTTGTGATGGGGTTGACTTTTTTCTCAGGGCGAGAATGCCTTTTGGAAGGTTACTTTGCAATTATCTCCAAGTTTTTTTAGCTGTACACAAAAATAATGCTTCGGAGGAATTCCATAATATTCTAAAATTTTCGAAAAATTAGGCGAATTATATGAAAAGCTTTCTTCGTGAGGGAAATTTATAAACTTGTTCGTGAAGGACACTTTAGAAACGATGGATAAGAATGGGAAAGCTTTGTGCAAATTTTGACGATTTCTTGTAAATGGATAGAAAAGCTGTATCGAGGATCCGGGCAGGAGCACACATCGTGTGCAATGGAACGGAAGTTGAACTGGAAGTATTCTCTCGTGGAAGTATCACCGGTGAGGCGGAAGTAGAAATTGTGGGATCGGAAATTACATTTCCATGGAACTGGCTGAGAGAGAAAGAGAAAGCGCGAGTCTCGTATTTAATACAATCGTGAGAGCTGCTATAACGTAATTTCCGGAGCTTCCGAGTATCCTAGAAAGTCCCTAGCACGGGTACAACCATAATTGATACGAAGATCCTTTTGTATGATACCAACCAGAGATGTTCAAATTTGTAACTAGTTGTTACTCGATACTCGATACTTTTGTATCGAGTAACTAAAAATTTGAGTTACTTCGATACAACTGTATCGAGTAACTGTGGTTACTCCCCATGTAGGTTTGCCGGAGTTCTCCCAGACCTACCGATACGGCACAAAATTGACACAACCCCAGTTGCCAAATGTCGTTTGGTAGTACTGGCACAATAAAAATGAATTATGTCACCGGTACTGTGCGAATGCTGATGGCTAGTACTGTCAGGTACACATAAATGAGTCTTAGCCGAGACTTGGTTCGGTATTGGCGATATATTGGGCCAAATGTTGTTTGGTAGTACTGGCACAATACAGATGAATTATGTCACCACTACTGGGCGAACGCTGATGGCTAGTACTGACAGGTAAAGATAAATGGGTCTTAGCCGAGAGTCAGTTCGGTATTGGCGATGTATTTGGCCAAATGTCGTTTGGTAGTACTGGCACAATACAGATGAATTATGTCACCACTACTGGGCGAACGCTGATGACTAGTACTGACAGGTAAAGATAAATGGATCTTAGCCGAGAATCGGTTCGGTATTGGCGATATATTGGGCCAATGTTGTATTTTATACTAGTTGCAGATTATTTCGTGAGACACCCGACAATCATCTCAGTATTGATTATGTGTTGGGCTGACTTTCAACGGAACACATAAGTGCAAATTAATTCTGCATGAGCCCAAAAGTTGACTCAGGACTGGGCATACAGTGGGGTGATATTTGCGTTTTGTGTGTCGATCGCGCATTGCCAATGAGATATCATGAGTTGTCCGAACGCTGGGCGTGTATTGGGCTGATGTATATTTTATTATTGGCATACCGACTATCTCGATATACACCCGACGTCAGCTCATCACTGGGGACGCCCTGGAAGCGAGAGAGCAGCAAACTGTCAAGAGCCAGTACTTATACAATTCAAAATCAATATTGGGACAATGTCGGTTTGTTAACACTGGCCCAAATTATGGTGCCGTGAATCGGCTCATTACTGTTCACAAGTATTGACTTAGAACAAGTACCCAGTTTTGGGCCAGACATTATTGCCAGACATTATTAGTTCTCCACTCGGCCGATAGATGGCGAGTGCGGAGCTGGCGTTCGCGCAAGCGAATACTCCGCGTGGAGGGTATATCCTGAAGCGCGTGATCGGAGAAAATTAGACATACTCTCGATTCTCGACCCGAAAGGTCGAGATGAAACTTTATTCGGGCCTGGTGACTACCTGTGTAGATTACTATAGGCATTTTACCTATCTCACTAAGCTGAGTCGAGTTTCCAGTCCATGTATGAAATGTACCGCCAAAGTATTGATTTATAGCTTGTCTCAGAACTGGCAATAATGCCTGGCCCAAAACTGGGTACTTGTTCTGAGCCAACACTTGTAAACAATGGAAAGCCGATTCACGGCAACATAAGTTGGACCGGTGTTAACAAACCGAGATTGTCCCAATATTGATTTTGACTTGTATCAGTACTGGCTCAGGACAGTTTGCGGATATTAGCAGCAACAGTACTGAGCCAAGACTAAGCCAATTTTCCGGTCTATGTATGGGCATGTACTGGCAAAGTATTGATTTAGGGTTTGTCTCAGGACTAGCGATAATATCTGGCCCAAAACTGGACACTTCTCCTGAGCCAATACCCATAAAAAATGTCGGGCCGATTCATGGCACCATAACTTGGACAGGTGTTAACAAACCAAAGTTGTCCCAGCATTTATTTTGACTTGGGCAAGGGTTGGCCCTCGGTAGTCTGCCAGTATTGGCAATTCTGGCATTAGTACAGTGCCAATGCCAACCCTGTCCGCGAAACCTACATGACGGGTAACAAAAATTCCTTAGTTACTCGATACTTTTGTAACGAGTAACGAAAAAATTTGAGTTACTCGATACTTTTGTAACGGGTAACGAAAAAATTTGAGTTACTCGATACTTTTGTAACAAGTAACGAAAAAATTTGAGTTACTCCATACATTTGTAACGAGTAACGAAAATTCCTCAGTTACTCGTTACATTTGTATCGAGTAACGAAAAAATTTTCGATACTGCATATTTTTGTAACGAGTAACAAAAAAATTTGAGTTACTCGATACATTTGTAACGAGTATCGAAAAGTTTTTCGTTACTCGATACTTTTGTAACGAGGAACGAAAAAATTTTCGACACTCGATACATTTGTAACGAGTAACGAAACATTTGAGTTACTCGATATATTTGTAACGCGTAACAAAAATTCCTCAGTTACTCGTTACATTTGTATCGAGTAACGAAAAACTTTTCGATACTCGATACTTTTGTAACGCGTAACGAAAAAATTTGAGTTACTCGATACATTTGTAAAGTTCTCAGTTACTCGATACTTTTGTAACGAGTAACGGGTAACGAATAACGAGTAACACCCATCCAACTATTGACAGCCTCTAAACGCAGCTTAACTTCGGCGATCGCCGAGTCTTACACCGACCGCGCGCCCACTTCTTCCCACTTCTCGATACCCAACCTACACTCGATATAAATGTTTCGAGTAACCAAGAAATTTCCAATACTCGCTACAAAAGCACCTAGCAACTCAAAAATCTTCGATACTTAATACAAAAGTATCGAGTAACTAGGACATTTTCGATACTTGTTACTCGATACAAATGTAATGAGTAACTGAGGAATTTTCGTTACTCGATACAAATGTAACAAGTAACTGACGAATTTTCGTTACTCGATACAAATGTAACGAGTAACTAAGGAATTTTCGATACCCGTTACAAATGTATCGAGTAACTCAAATTTTTTCGTTACTCGTTACAAAAGTAACGAGCGACTGAGAAATTTTCGATACTCGATACAAAAGTATCGATTAACGAAAAAAATTTTGATACTCGTTACAAATGTATCGAGTAACTCAGATTTTTTCGTTACTCGTTATAAAAGTATCGAGTATCGAAAATTTTGTCGTTACTCGATACAAACGTAACTAGTAACTGAGGTATTTTCGTTACTCGTTACGAAAGTATCGAGTATCAAAATTTTTTTCGTTTCTCGATACAAATGTAACGAGTAACTGAGGAATTTTCGTTACTCGTTACAAATGTATCGAGTAACTCAATTCTTTTCGTTACTCGTTACAAAAGTATCGTGTAACTCTGTCGCAAGTAGTTACGAAAGTAACTCGTTACTCACATCTCTGATACCAACTTATACGTATGTGGCGTCGACACCGTTCTATGGGTGAGCTTTCATGAATTTTATACACTCGAGCTAAACAGGGGAAAAGAAAACATTTCATGATTATGTGACGTTATAATAATAGTATGATTGGACGAAATGGTACCAAAACTTTTGTTTTGTGAGATTAAAAACTTTGATAATTAAAAAAAAATTGTTAGCTATCCATCTTAGGCTCTTTCCCATGATATGAGAGGTTGAAAGTAGTACGAGCGCGCAATAGTCAGACAATCGTAAAATTGCTTGACTGAAACACACGGTGCGTTGAAAAATTATTTCTTGCTCTTAGACTGTTCATAACTTGTATTTTTTTATGCAAATTCAACTTGTTTCACGCATTAAAAAACATTAATAATAGAAAAAAAATATTTAGCTCCTCTTCTTAGGCTCTTTCCAAAGATAGGAGAGTTTTCAAGTAGTATGAGCGCGCAATAGTCGGACAGTCATAAAATTTCTTGACTCGAGGAACACACGGTGCTATCAAAAATTATTTCTCACTTGTAGACTGTTCATACTTGTATTAATAATTAATGAAAATTCCATTCGTTTTCGAAATTTAAGAACATGAATAATTAAACAAATATTTAGCTATTCATCTTAGGCCCATTTTAAAGATGGGAGAGATTGCATCGTAAAAATTTTTGGCTCGAGAAACGCACGGTGCTTTAAAAAATTATTTCTCGCTATTACACTGTTCATATTTGTATTCGTTGATGCAAATTCAATTTGTTTTCTGAATTTCGAAACTTGAATAGTTTAAAAAAAATATTTAGCTATTCATCTAAGGCTCTTTCCAGAGATAGAAGACGCTGCAAGTAGTACGAGTGCGCAATAGTCAGACAATCGTAAAATTTCTTGGCTCGAGCAACATACGGTGCTTTAAAAAATTATTTCTGACTCTTACACTGTTCATACTTGTATTCGTTGATGCAAATTCCATTTTTTTCCCCTAAATTAAAAAACTTAAATAATTAAAAAAATATATACTTACCTATTCGTCTTAGGCTTTTTCCAAAGATAAAAACGGTGCAAGTAGTACGAGTGCGCAATAGTCAGACAATCATACAATTTCTTGGCTCGAGCAACATACGGTGCTTTAAAAAATTATTTCTGGCTCTTACACTGTCCATACTTGTATTCGTTGATGCAAATTCCATTTTTTTCCAAATTAAAAAACTTTAACAATTTTTTAAAAATATTTAGCTTTTCTTAGGCTTTTTCCAAAGATAGAAGGGGTGCAAGTAGTACGAGAGCGCAATAGTCAGACAATGGTAAAATTTTTTGACTCGAGGAACACACGGTGCATTCAAAAAATATTTCTCACTTTAAGACTGTCCATACTTATATTTATTCATGCAAATTCAATTCGTTTTCCAAATTAAAAAACTTTAATAATTTCAAAAAATATTTAGCTATTCATCTTAGGCTCCTTCCAGAGATAGGAGACGTTTCAAGTAGTACGAGTGCGCAATAGTCAGACAATCGTAAAATTTCTCGGCTCAAGCAACATACGGTGATTAAAAAAATTATTTCTGACTCTTACACTGTTCATACTTGTATTCATTGATGCAAATTCCATTTTTTTCCAAATTCAAAAACTTAAATAAATTTTAAAAAATATTTAGCTATTCATCTTAGGCTTTTTCCAAAGATAGAAGAGTTGCAAATAGTACGAGTGTGCAATAGTCAGGCAATGGTGAAATTTCTTGACTCGAGGAACACACGGTGCATTCAAAAATTATTTCTCGCTTTAAGATTGTTCATACTTGCATTTATTCATGCAAATTCAATTCGTTTTCCAAATTAAAAAACTTTAATAATTTCCAAAAAAATTTAGCTATTCGTCTTAGGCTCTTTCCAGAAATACGAGACGCTGCAAGTAGTACGAGTGCGCAATAGTCAGACAATCGTAAAATTTCTTGGCTCGAGCAACATGCGGTGATTTAAAAAACTATTTCTCGCCTTTACACTGTTCATATTTGTATTCATTAATGCAAATTCAATTCGTTTTCTGAATTAAAAAACTTTGATGATTAAAAAAAAATATTTAGCCATTTATCTTAGGCTCTTTCCAGAGATAGGAGGCGCCGCAAGTAGTACAAGCGCGCAATAGTCAGACAATCGTAAAATCTCTTGACTCGATGGAAACGCGGTGCTTTAAAAAACTATTTCTCGCCTTTATACCGTTCATACTTCTACCCATTAATGGAAATCAAATTCTAATTCATTCGCCATAAGTTTTAGAAGTAAAAAAAAATAGAAAAATTAATTTAATGAACAAATTACTGATCGGTTATAGATCGACAAATGAAGATTGTCGATTAAAATTCATTGAAATATAAGGAAACTTCTTGAATTTTCTGTTTCAGGCTGAAATATGGAGTGTCTTCATCGCCATTCTGAGGAAGAGCGTGAGAAACTTGCAAGCTTGCACGGACGTCAGTCTTATCGAGCACGTTCTTCATCGCTTGTCTCGGGCAGAAACAGTCGTTGCGGGTAATTACATCATTACATCTCATTATCCTATGAATTCTACCATGAAAAATAAATAAATTACTTAATTGCATTGAACACAAATTTGATCGTTACTCAACAACAAGAGCAATTGAAAATTCATCACAAAATATTCCAGTAATTGTGTTTTGATTGAAACTTTGACAAAATACAAATTTTCCTCTTTGGGGATGAATTTCTAATTTATAAATCTTTTTGCCCCTCTCCCTGTAAATTTACAGATTTGCTGATCGATATGCTGGGCGTATTAGCGAGTTACAGTATAACGGTCAAAGAATTGAAATTATTATTCGGCGCGATGAAGGCGGTCAAAGGAAAATGGGTGAGCTTTATTTTTCGCTTTTGCTACATTTGCAAGCACATTTTTTTCGCTATAAATGAACAATGAATAAGACACTATTTATCGTGTAATTTGTAAGATACATCGACGAGCTTTTATCGCATAGAACTGCTGGATTTAACGAGCAATCAATATGATTTTACAGTGTAACGAAGTAATAAATGATTTGCAGCCACGACATTCGGCGAAATTGCTGAACGTACTTCGTCAAATGCCTCAACGAAACGGACCTGACGTGTTTTTCAGTTTTCCCGGAAGAAAAGGATCGGTGAGTACAAAGAACCTCGGCGATAAAAGTACAGGAAAGGATCAGGAGAATCGCTAAAAAATGTCAGGCCTTTTTATCACTAATACTGAGCCGAAAATTTTTTTTTCGGAAAATTTTTGGTCAGACAGTTATTGATAAATTTGTGTGAGAAATTTTTTTTAATTATTTCAATGCCAGAACATTGAAAGAGCAACAGTAGTCCAGTTAGGATAGTCCATATTCCCCCAACATTTTTCCACACATACACCAAGATAAGATACGAGAAGAGAATCTTGTTTTCTCACTATTTCGAAACAAAGTTGCTCGAAAGAAGTGTAGAGTGGAACACGATAACGAGAAGCAAAGAAGAAGTCAGAAGATTGGGTCGTGTCTCTCGGGGGATAAAACCTGTGTCTTCGATGTATTTCCCATTCGAAGGGGTTTTCCTTCAAGATTCGTCAAATTTTTCCTTCCACATAATATTTTCCCACTCGGCGAGATTGCTTCTCGAATCAATGCAAAAAGGAAAAATAAAAATTTCGCTTGCACCACTTTTTATAAAAAATTAAATTTTGCGAAATGTTATTTAAATTAACATAAAAAAAATTGATCAAATTTCAATTGGATTAAACAATTATTCATACAAATTGAACTTTTGTCCAGCAAGTTTTTAATTAATTCGCGCACTAAATGTGACGAACGATAATGGAAATTCTCGCTTCGCGAGGTAATATTTTCAATCAAGCGACGTTGCTTTGAACAAAATGATTGTTCAAGAGAGAAAAAAAAGCGTCAAAGCGGCTCTCGAGAGCCAGGAACGTGCAGCGGACGGTTAAAGGGGATGTGACAAAGAGAAATTACTTTATTTTAATCTCGTTGGCTCAGCGAAGTACGTTCGTATAAACTTGATGGAACTTTGCAAAGTTTCCGTCAAGCGTCGCCTCGTCAATTAGCTCTCGTCGTTATAACTTGACATCGTATCGTTGCATAAATATATATATATATATATATATATATCTATTAGTTGTCGAGGTTATTTTACTCACGCTCGAATTAACCCAACTGATGGAGACTCCAAGTTTCCGATCCTTGGCGAGATACTCTCGTTCAAAGCACGCGCGGTATGCGATTCGTTGATCTCAGACGTTCAGATCCTCCGTAATTTTCATTCCCTTCGGGATGGCACATTTAGAACTCTAGACAAAAAAAAATTTCTCTACTTCGATTAATCTCAACCCAAATTTACTCTATTAGCTATTTAAGGATGTTGAGTCCCAAATCCCAAATGATGAGAAAATTCTGAAAATTTGGTATGTTTCTGGATGAATGATTTAAGAGGTCGTGTAAAAATTTCACGACGATTAGGAAGCTCGTTATCGAACAATTAACATTAACAAATTAAATTGAATTAAATGTAGTCATATGGAAACTGATATAACTTTGCGACAAATTGTTTTTTTGACCTCTCAATTTTTCAATATCTACACTATATTGAAAGCAACGGAAACAAAACGAAGTTTATTGATAAATATTTTTTTATTTGTTTAAAAAATTGTTCTCAACAAAATGTTAATATTTTAATAACGAGCTTCCTAATCGTCGTGAAGTTTTTACACGACCTCTTAAATACTTCATACAAAAACATAACAAATTTTCAGAATTTTCTCATCATTTTTAATTTTTACCCTTAAGGAGGTTGAAGTAATGATGATAGAATTCTGAAAATTTAATATGTTGTTACATGAAGTATTCAGGAGATCGTGTAAAAATTTCACAACATCCTTAAGAATGTTGAGTCCCTATGAAATCTTTTAATGTTAATTGTTCAATACCCACACGGAAATATAATATACCGGAAAATATATTTTTCGATATACGTAAAAATATATTTAAAATATATTTGAAGTGTACATTATATATTCTAAATACATTTTAGATATATCTAAAATATATATCAGATATATATTAAATATATAATATGTATATTCCATATAAGAAATATACTCAAAAATATATTCGTGATAAGTACATTTTCGGCAGAAAATATTTCTTTGAAATGTATATTAAATATATTTTAGATATATGATTATTGTGCATAAAAATATATTCTTTGATATATGTAAAAACATATATTGTGTATATGTAAACATATATTAAAATTATATCGAAAATATATAAAACGTACACTCAATATATATGTTTGATGCATTTGGTATATATCTTAAATATATTTTTTACATATATATTGTGTATATTTAAACACCAATTAAAAATGTATCTAAAATATATAGAACATGCACTCAATATATATGTTTGATATATTTAGTATATATCTTCAATACATTTTTTATATTTATATTGTAATATTTTTAAATAGATTAAAAATATACCAAAAATCATATTTGTAATACATACATTTTCGGACAAAATATACTTAATATATCCAAAAATATATTTTCCGTAATATTTGCCGATATATTTTATTTCCATGTGGGATACAAAACTTCTTAATCGTCGTGAAATTTTTACACGACCTCCTGAATACTTCATGTAAAAACATATTAAATTTTCAGAATTTTATCATCATTACTTCAACCTCCTTAAGGGTCAAAATGAAAAATGATGAGAAAATTCTGAAAATTTCGTATGTTTTTGTATGAAGTATTTAAGAGGTCGTGTAAAAACTTCACGACGATTAGGAAGCTCGTTATTAAAATATTAACATTTTGTTGAGAACAATTTTTTAAACAAATAAAAAAAAAATTATCAATAAACTTCGTTTTGTTTCCGTTGCTTTCAATATAGTGTAGATATTAAAAAATTGAGAGGTCAAAAAAAAACTTATCGCAAAGTTATATCAGTTTCCACAAGACTACATTTAATTTAATTTAATTTGTTAATGTTAATTGTTCGATAATGAGCTTCCTAATCGTCGTGAAATTTGTACACGACCTCTTAAATAATTTATCCAAAAACATACCAAATTTTCAGAATTTTCTCATCATTTGCGATTTGGGACTCAACATCCTTAAGTTGCTCGATTAAGGTTAATTCTGGCGGTACAATCAATTTAATAAAGTAGTCAGATTTTTTTACCAATAATATCGGGTCTTATTTTAAGAGGGGGAGCCGCTGTGAAGAGAATTTTCAATTATTGAGAATTTTTTTCACGGGCATAACTAATTGAAGTTAAATAATTTATAACTTTATTAAATAATTATTTTCATAGGAATTTTTAGTAAAAAAGCTACAAAATCAAACGAGATATTATCCTAATGACAACAACAAAATTTCTCCGCATTGTCCCATTGACATCTTGGTTAAGAATTATCTGAAAAATAATTTTTAAAAATATCAATATTCATACGAATATACCTAACGTTAGACGCAGCTGTTTTTTTTTTTTTTTTTATACTTGACAAAATGGCGATGAATTGAAATTTGCTCTCGATGAATTTAAATTTTTTAAGGCTTTTTTTTTATTCCAGTAGGTTATAAAAATAGTCATAGTCATAATTTTTTCAATAGACCATGTACAGATTCAGCCACTGCCATTAAAAATATGAAGAAAGAAAGAAAATAATTTTAGGTGATAAGTTTTTGAGTTTTGCTGGGACAAAGTCGAAAAAGTCATATTTAGAAAAACGCTTTCAAAGATTTCTCACTCAATTTGCAGAATATTAACTTCTATCTAAATGTTTTTGAAAATATATACTTTGAAAAAACAAAAAAACAATTTTACAAGGGTTTCTCCCCTCAATCGGATGAGAAAACGACAATCTATTTTTCATAGCCATTTTTTTATGAAATTAAATTCGAATAAATTTTATTTTCATTTAAATGTAATTTTGCTAAATCAAAGTTTAATCATTTTGAACGAATCAATTTTCCTCGTCACAGTAAACGACGAATGAAGTCAATGTTCGTTTTCAGCATAATTACATGTCTTATGAAAAGATGCGGTTTTTTTTTATTTTCATCTTTCAGGCTGTAGTATTACCACCAATGGCGAGGTGGCCACACGAGAGTGGTTTCACATTCACAACGTGGTTTCGTCTCGATCCCATAAATTCCGTTAATATCGAGAGAGAAAAGCCGTATCTTTACTGGTAAGTGCTCTTTTGTTGTACGCTCACGAATACACACACGCACAATGACTTATTCACGGAGCTTTCGCGAGGAGCTTCCACGAGGAGTTCCCATGAAGATAGTCATCTCATTTGAGAGATCCTCAAGGAAAGAGCTTTTCGCTATTATATATTGTGCCATGTAAATCGGTGTAAGGGATGATTTTATCGTCGAGAATTTTCAACTGCTCGTTATTGCGCTTTTGTCGAAGCTTTTCAAGACTCTAAAACGTACAATTCAACCCTCGAGACTCAATGAAAGCTCTTAATCGGATTTGAATCATTAAGATAGTGCTTGATACTTTGAGGTATCAAGTCAATCTAGCTCTCCTGTCAATTCAGCCCTAAAATGTCAAAAAAATCTCATACACTTTCCAAAGAAGAAACTGTCAACAAAGATGGATTTTGTCTTGACAGTTTCTTCATAATACCGGAAAAATACTTATAATTTTAGTTTTACAGAACAATTACTCATTTTACGACAATAAATCCACTTGCTTCATTTTAGTCGAATTTTAGAAAGCTAAAATAAGAAAGTTACGACGTTGATCGAACTTATTGCTAAAATGATCTTTTAATTCGTAAAGTGTATTCTAACAAGCAGATTTGGCTTCTCAAAAACTGCGAAGAAGAATTTCTACGAATTTTCTAGAGCGAAATGCGTTATTTTGCAAGAAAATCAATTTTATAGATTTTTAGAACACTAAAAAAAAAATACTTTTTCCAACTTCGCCTCAAGTTGCCCCAGTTTCTTCTTTGCAATGTAAAAATGAGATGTCAAAATTGTCCTTTGAAATATTTAGAAAAAAATAGTTATAAAAGAGCCCCAAGGAATTAAAATCTCAGAAAAAACAATTTCTAAAATTATATCGTTTTTAATTTTACAAAAATTTTAGAGTCACAAACATTTCAATTAACCCAAAAATCACTGAAGCATGTACCTTTCATCTGTCCAATAATTGACGCTCTCCTTTGTTTTTCTTTCTTTATTTTTTTTTTCTGACAATTTTTCTCCGATCTGATTGCGCGGAAATTAATTTTGGGAATTTATTCACACGCAGCTTCAAGACTAGCAAGGGCGTTGGCTATTCGGCCCATTTCGTAGGTAACTGCTTGGTCCTTACTTCGATGAAAGTTAAAGGCAAGGGCTTCCAGCATTGTGTCAAATATGAGTTTCAACCGCGAAAGGTGAATATCAATTTTTGAAAAAAAAAAACAATCATACGTTTTTCTGCTTCAATTAAGGACTAATTGATTTTTTTATAATTAATTTACGTTACAGTGGTACATGATCGCCGTAGTGTACATATACAATAGGTGGACAAAGAGCGAAATTAAGTGTCTGGTTAACGGTCAGTTGGCCTCGAGTACGGAAATGGCGTGGTTCGTGTCGACGAATGATGTGAGTTTGAATTTCATTTTTCCAATGGTCTTCGATGATTTTTCGGGTGGGGGTCGAAGAGTCGACTAACCAAAATTTCGAACGGCCGAAATCCCGAATTTTACGATTACAAGCATTAGAATAACGAAGCGCCGAAATCCCGATCGCCAGAAAAGAGAAAGTCGAGAGAGCCGCCCCATGCGTAAGAGAGAGAGGAGGCGCATCTCTCTCTCTCTTACGCATGGGGCGGCTCTCTCCGCTTTCGCTTTTCTGGCGTTCGGGATTTCGGCGCTTCGTTATTCGAACGCTCGTAATCGTGAAATTCGGGATTTCGGCCGTTCGAAATATTGGTTAGTCGACTCTTCGACCCCCACCCGATTTTTCTTTTATGACACATCTTTTTTCTTAACGATGTAATTCAACACTTTTTTCAGCCCTTTGATAAATGCTACATCGGTGCAACTCCGGAATTAGACGAGGAGAGAGTTTTTTGCGGACAGATGAGCGCTATATATCTGTTCAGTGAAGCCCTCACGACTCATCAGATTTGCGCGATGCACAGATTGGGTCCTGGTTACAAGGTTTCTCCACGCTTGATATTACCTTATTTTTTCAATGATTCTCCGATGCCTGGATGACATTTTCGTTGAAAAAAAATATTTTATTTCAATTTCGAGCAATTTCTCTGTGTCAAACCAATTTGAACACGAAATCTCGGAAAATTCACTTTTTAAATCATTGGAACGACTTTTGTATAAATTTGTAGTTGGAAAACCTCATCTGAAAAACTGAGATGTTGGTCATTTTTTTACAAGTTAAAAAAAATTTAAGATATTATTTTTTTAATAATCGTCCCTGTCGTTTAATATTTTTTACATAACAAATTGGGTCCTGGTTACAAGGTTTCTGTATATTTAATATTATCTTATTTTTTCAATGATCCTCCGATATCTGGACGACATTTTTATTGAAAAAAAAAATATTTTATTTCAGTTGCGAGTAATTTTTCTTTGTCAATCCAATTTGAACACGAAATCTTGAAAAATTCATTTTTTAAATCATTGGATCGACTTTTGAATAAATTTCTAGTTGGAAAACTGCATTTGAAAAGCTGAGGTACTTGTCAATTTTTTACAGATTAAAAAAAATTAAAGTGACATAGTTATTATTTTTAAAATGATCGCCCCCGCTATTTATTAATATTTTTTTATATAAAAAATTAGATCCTGGTTACAAGGTTTCTGTATATTTAATATTATTTTATTTTTTAAATAATCCTCCGATATCTGGACGACATTTTCGTTGAAAAAAGAATATTTCATTTCAGTTGCAAGCAATTTTTCTTTGTCAATCCAATTTAAACACGAAATCTTGAAAAACTCACTTTTTAAATCATTAGAACGACTTTTGAATAAATTTCTAGTTGGAAAACTTCATTTGAAAAGTTGAGGTACTTGTCAATTTTTTACAGATTAAAAAAAATTAAAGTGACATAGTTATTATTTTTAAAATTATCGCCCCTGCTATTTATTAATATTTTTTATATAAAAAATTAGGTCCTGGTTACAAGGTTTCTGTATATTTAATATTATTTTATTTTTTCAATTATCCTCTGATATCTGGACGACTTTTTCGTTGAAAACAAAAATTTATTCCAATTGCGAGTAATTTTTCTGTGTCAATCCAATTTAAACACGAAATCTTGAAAAATTCACTTTTTAAATCATTGGAACGACTTTTGAATAAATTTATAGTTGGAAACCCTCATTTGAAAAGCTGAGGTACTTGTCAATTTTTTAAAGATTAAAAAAAATTAAAGTGACACAGTTATTATTTTTTAAATAATCGTCCCTGCCATTTGTTAATATTTTTTATACAAAAAATTGGGTCCTGAATACAACGTTTTTGTATATTTAATATTATTTTATTTTTTCAATCATTCCTGGACCACTTTTTCGTTGAAAATTTTTTTTGTTATTTCAATTGCGAGCATTTTTTCTGTGTCAATCCAATTTGAACCCGAAATCTTAAACAATTTCCTTTTTAAACCGATGGAACGACTTTTGAATAAATTTCAAGTTCAAACCTTAGACAGAAAGCTCAGGCGCTTATTAATTTTTTACAGAATAAAATAAAATTAATTGCAATAATTATTTTTCAAAGAAGTTGCCTTTCCAATTTCCTAAATATGACTATTAATATTCTCGATTTTAATTTTTTTATTTCGGCTCAAATTCTTTGGATAGGAAATTTATGGATCAAATTGAAAGTAATCGATGGGACATTTTTCAGAGTCAATTCCGGTTCGACAACGAGTGTTACCTGAATCTACCCGACAATCACAAAAGGGTGAGTGACGAGCTGGAGCTCACGAGCATGGTGGACCAAAGTATGCAAACTGTAAGCATTGATTTTGTTTTTTTATTTTATTATTTCATTAATTTTTATCCTACGTCGTTGATAATTAACTGTCACGTTCAAAGTCATCATTCGTCACTAACAGAGCGTTGTAGCTGCGATACACAACGAGGTAAATCATTCGTGTTCGACAGAACGGGGAAATTTGCTCGATTTTTCGTTTGCAATTTTGTTTTTCCATTTTGAAGACTTTTTTCTTTTTAGAGTTGAAAAAATGATTACATTAAAAATTTCTGATTTTCATTTGCTTTAGAAGCATGTTGAACAATTGCGAGTAGCGTTGAATCGATTTTGTGCTTTTTGTCGTATTCTTCATTGATTCATTTGATGTTTTTTTTCCTCAGTTTTTCCTTCGTACTATTTAATTAGTGCTTATGAATAATTCTTTCTTTAATCGCAGATCTTTCGAGATCTTCGAAATTTGTTCAATTCTACGATAGAATTTTGCGTTATTGGGATTTTACTTTTTTTCCTCTCTCTCACGAATATTCAGGTTCTTTACGACGGAAAGCTGTCCAATGCAATTGTGTTCATGTACAATCCTGTGGCAACGGATTCACAGCTGTGTCTTCAGAGTGCGCCAAAAGGAAATGTCTCTTACTTTGTGCATACGCCTCACGCCCTCATGCTGCAGGTAAATTAAAAAAAAAAAAATCCCATTCGAATCGTCGAGGATCATGAATTTATCGATTTTTTACAAAATCCTTTTTTTTCGAATTGATTTTATAAAAACTTTCTTCAAAATAATTTTTTTTTATAATACAAGCGAATATTTTTACAAATTTGAATTATTAAAAATTCAAAATGATTAATGAATGAATGAATATGAGGCATTCCACGTCAAGTCAGCCACCCCATTTTTTGAAATCGCCAAAAATCGCATACAAATTTTTAGAAAGTAGTTCTAACTGTCAAGAAAATTTGTGATTTTTTTCAGATTTTTAAATTACATTTTTTAGTCAGAAAAAAATACAAAAAATTTGTTTGTCCCATTTCGTAACTTGAAAATTATTCATCGTACGAAAAAAAACAGTTTTAACAGTTTTTACTTGATATATTTACAGACTTAAAAAAAATTGGCGTAGTGGAGAATCCATTACTGCAAATGCATTTTTATTGATAGAATCTATCATTATAGAGTGATTTAACGAAATAGTGTAGATATTGATATTTTATCATTATTAATCGTAGACAGGGGAAAAAAATAAAATAATCTCGTTTTGATACTGCGAAGACGATTCCAGGAACAAAGCAGTATCCTTGCTTCATTCCCAAAAATCATGCCCAAATCGAACTAAAAAAGTACTCATTGGCCATAGACACGTATCCAAAGAGGGTAAATTAATTCTTTTTTGCAATCGAGAGACGTGAGTAGCCTTTTACTTTAATTTGAATAGACTTTATTGGTGTACATGGGTCCATTGATAAAGTTTATTAAAATGTACAAGAAGATAATTAAAAAAAAATAAAAATGAAAAAAGTTGAAAAAATTGAAAAAGTACAGAAAAAAAACAAAAATGCGGGCTTTAGAAAATATCTATGGATAGTCTCAACCCTGTTAATGCAGAGAGAAATTTGTGTATTCGTTTGGGATGAAAAACGCATGGAAAGGAATGAATTCTCTACTGAGCCAATTTTTTTATAGTCCGTAAATATATCAAGTAAAAAACTGTTAAAACTACAGACAAATCGAAGATGTCAATTCTGAGAAAAAAATATGAAAACATTATTTGCTCCGAAAATGGCATATAGAGCTTTTGGAGGAGTTCGTAAAAAATTTCAGTGAAAAGTACGTTGAAAATCCTAAACTTCATGTTCTACTTTTTTTTTCGTACGATGAATAATTTTCGAGTTACGAAATGGAACAAGAAAATTTTTTGTATTTTTTTCCGGCAAAAATGTGTAATATAAAAATCTGAAAAAAATTACGAATTTTCTTGACAGTTAGAACTACTTTTAAAAAATTTGTATGCGATTTTTGGTGATTTCAAAAAATGGAGTGGCCGACTTGACGTGGAATGCCTCGTATATAAGAAAATTCATTTTAATTGCATGATAATTTTATTTCATCTCTTTATTTTGCGAATTAATTTCATGAAAACTTTCTTCAAAATCAAATTTTTTGATAACGAGACAATACAAGTGAATATTCTGAAAATTTGAATTATTCAAAATTCAAAATTATTAATAAATTAATGAATATACAGGAAAATTCATTTCAATTGAATAATAATTTGCGTCTCTTTTTTTCAGGATGTCAAAGCCGTTATAACTCATTCGATACACAGCACGTTAAATTCCATCGGTGGAATTCAAGTACTTTTTCCACTTTTTTCCCAGTTGGACATGCCTTACGATTGCATAGCGCCGAATGACATAAAAAGAGATCCAACGCTGTGGTAAACATTTTTTTTTTAAATTACGATCCTCAAGATATCTGTATGTACATTTTTCGACGAGCCTTTGAGCGATAAACTGCGAAGTACCATTCTGAGACAAAAATTATTGAGGGATTTTTTTGCATCTCCCAACATTTCTAAGATGGGAATTAAAAAAAAAATTACGTTGCATTTTACAAGATTTTTGAGTGAAAACTACTTAAGGCCACTCTACAGGACCAAAAAGGGCATACTTCGTGATTTTTTTTTTCAGCGAAACCATAAAATAAATCAGATTTACAAAAAAAATGCGACATCTAATTGGGAATACAAAATTATTTTTTCATGGCAATATATGTCAAAATGACGATTTTGCAGCTTTTTTTCGATGACGAAAAAATGACGATGACTTTTTTTCTGGAAGGTCAACGGCCAAACCAATAATAATTTTTGAGTCATGATGAGACACCAAAGTTTTTTCGATTATATTAAGAATAGCTATAAGAATAGTAGTACGTAGGATTTTTTTGATATGTTGTTTTTTGTAAAAATAGCGCATTTCTAATTCAAAAAGTATAAAATGCCATGAGGAAATCGTCAGAAAATTGTTCATAAAAAAGGAACTATGCAATATAATTCTATACAAACTCAGCTACCTTTTTGACGAAAAAAAAATGATTTTTTTAAATCCTAGGCTATAAAGTTATAAACTGAAAAAAATCCTCTGAATATTTTTGTCCAATAATGGTAATTTTGAGTTAATCGCTTAAATAAACTCGTCGTAAAATGCAGATGCAGATATCTTGAGGCTCGTACGAATATTTTTTATTTTCATTTTTTTTTTAAATTCATTCGGACAAAGAATCAGATATATTGGTTTTTTCTGTTCCACAGTTCAAAATTGTTGGGTTTCATCTGCGATCTCGTTGAAACATCACAAACTGTTCAGCAACACATGGTACAAAATCGAGGATTTTTGGTTATCAGCTTTATGCTGCAACGAGCAAGCAGAGACCATCTTACAACGGAGGTATTAGCCTCGTTTCTTGAACTCACGAAACATCTCGTTACTTGTCTCAGCGCAAACAGCGACCTTCTTCTAAAACAGGTACGAGCTCGTGGAAAATAATTCTCAATTCAAATTCACGCTTTTTTTCGTTATTTTTTGTTCATTTTACCTTGACGAATTTTTTCACTCCCGATTTCACGATTGGGAAATTATCCATTCGCATCATTTCTGGCATTTTTTCACTTTTGTATTGAACCAAAAGATAAAAAGCATTCGTTAAATTTAATATCTGCTGAAATTCTCTGGCTCAAGGACATTACCGGCGAGTTTCCGGACAAAACTTCAAAAAGCGTCTGGAACGTTTTTTATGGGGAAGAATTCGGTTTCATTTCCTTTATTTAAAATTATTTTTACAATTTGTTTTTAGATTTGGACTCTATTTTGAAAACAACTGTTTTTTGCCTTTTTCCCTCTCTTCAGGCGCGCCCATCTTCTAAAGGAAATTTTTTTTTATTCATTTTTACGATTGGATTCATAAAGGGGAAAGTTTGAGTTTCAATTTCCTTTTTTTTTTTTAACTTTGGGGTATTTTCCTCAAAGTTATTCTTTTTGTGACAAAAGAGGAAATTTTAAAAATCTCGTAAAACACGAAAATAAAGAGAATTCATGAAAAATTTCAAGATAACAAAAAGTTGCGTCTGTTTTCGTTGAGTTCAGAGGAATTTCATCAGATTTTTTTCCGAATTTTTTTTTTTCATGTTGAGGCTGAAGAAAAAAAATTGGGAATCAATTTGACGAAAAATCCAATGTGTTGAAAATGGTGAAATAAAGTATTTCCCTCCCTTAAAATTTTATCAATAATAGTTCTCGAGTTATGGTAATTGAATTATCTGAGTTCCGACCCAGAAAATCGGAAAAAAAAATTTTGATAAAAAGTCTGAAAAAATTATTCTGAACTCAACGAAAACAGACGCAACTTTTTGCTTTCTCAGTTTTTCATGAACCCCCTTTGTTTTTCTCTTTTTTTACAAAAACAGAATAGCTCTGGGAAGAAAAATCGCTCAAAGTTTTTAAAAAAAGGAAATTGAAATTCAAGATTTCCCCTTTATGAATCCAATCGTAAAAATGTATTTAAAAAAAATTCTCTAGAAGTTGGGTGCGCCTGAAGAGAGGGAAAAAAGGCGAAAAACAGCTGTTTTCAAAATAGAGTCCAAATCTAAAAACAAATTGTAAAAATAATTAAAAAATCAAGAAATGAAGCCAAATTCTTCCCCTCTAAAATTCCGCTTGTTAAATTAGTCTATGTTGACTTCCGGCGAAAAATGGCGTATAAATAAACGTTCCAGACCTTTTTTAAAGTTTTGTCCGGAAACTATGTTATATTCGAGAATTGAATGCCTCCAAAATAACTAAAATATAATCAACAAACTAATTTTCACTGTGCGTTGACACGTTCCCTGTTCCTAAAATCAATTTTTTTTCTCACATTCTTTTGATGATATAATTTTTATTCTTGTATCTAGAATCGCACGCAATCTACCGACTTTTAATCCTGATTATCTGGGTATGCACTTTTCTTTGCTCCACGATTCCGTTTGAATTTTTGTCCATGCTCGTTGCATGAATCGCAAGATAAAATTTGTAATCAAGAATTACCGAAAAAAAAAATGCTCCACTGTGAGCTTTACGCTCATTATGTTCGCAATTTCTGAGCCACAATTTTTGACCTTTTTTCACTAAATAAGTCCAGTGTGATTATAATGCAAGTTTTCGTGAGACAGAGTGAAATGAGAATGATGCAGAAGAACATTTGAAGGAAGATGGAGAAAAAAATTGAAAAAAAATGAAAAAAATTGAAAAATATTGAAAAAAATTGAAAAAAATTGGAAAAAATTGAAAAAAATTGAAAAAAATTGGAAAAAATTGAAAAAAATGAAAAAAAATGTATAAATTTGTGCAAATGATGAAAGTCGGTAAGATTGTTCGTGCCCGAAGAACAGGCAGATCCATGGTGATGTAGATGTTTTACTTTTCATTCCTGACATGGCAGCTCTTGGATCACGTACTATTTAATCCGGCACTGTGGATTTATACACCGGCGCCGGTACAGACGAGACTCTACTCGTACTTGGCGACGGAATTTTTGAGCGACACTCAGATATACTCAAACGTCAGACGAGTATCAACGGTTCTTCAGACTGTTCACACACTCAAGTACTACTACTGGGTTGCCAATCCTCGTGGAAAAAGTGGCATCACACCAAAGGGAATGGGTGAGCTTCAATCTGCTCGAAACTTTCGAGTATCGTAGCCTCTCTCTTTTTTTTTCTCACGATCATAAATATTCCCCCTTTTCATCATTTGAAAGCATAAAATCGAGATTCCTACAAATTCAAGTTCAAAGTTACGTCGTCGTTGAAAGTCTCGAGGGGTCACAGTTGAGCCCTTGAAAAGGTCAAATTTTTTAGGAATATTTGGTGCAGATTTTTAAATAAAGTTTCATTTTCGTCGATTAAAAATAAACTGTACCGGGAAAACGAAAATCCTTCGTTCAAAGACTGCTTTTCTTAGTATTCAAAAAGCTTGCAAAGTTTGGAGTAGATTGATCGTGTAGTTTTTTAAATATTGTGGTCACCGAATTTGAGAAATATTGAAAATTTAGTAATATTAAATTTTGTTTTCCCCTATTTCTCAGGATTACGTGGAACCTGTAGCTTTGAAAATCCGTTTGCTGAAAGATCTTGAAACTAGAGACTTGAAGCTTCAAAATGCTTTTTTTTAGACCTCGATACGACGATTTTTCACTGAGATACAGCATTTTTAAAAATCACTAAAAATTTAGGAAATTTTTTTGATTCCTTAATTTTGTTCAGTAGTGTACGTAACAAAGATCGGCAGTAATGATATTTTCAGGCACATTTTCGGAAAATATTATCCATTTTTTGAAAATTAATAATTTTGAAATCTCAATTTTCCATTACCCGACAATGGTTAATGGAAAAAAATAAATTTCCAATTATCCAAATAATCTGTCATTGGTCGAAAAATAATATCAGTTACTCAGAAAATGGGTAATTGGTTTGAAAATATTTCCAATTATCCGAACAATCGGTAATTGGTAAAAAAATAATATCAATTAATCAGAAAAAGGGTAATTGGTCTGAAAATATTTTCAGTTATCCGAATAATCGGTAATGGGTAAAAAAATAATATTAATTAATCAGAAAAATGGGTTATTGGTCTGAAAATATTCTCAATTATCCGAATAATCGGTAATTGGTAGAAAAATAATATCAATTTTTCAGAAAAATGGGTAATTGGTTTAAAAATATTTTTAATTTTTTAGAAAAAACTTAATAATTTATTTGGGTATATATATATCTATATCTATTGGCTATATATCTCTATATATCTCTAATCACTCCTATTTTTTCAAAAAAAATTTTTCAATAAATTATTAATTTTTTTCTGGAAAATTGAAAATATTATCAAACCAATTACCTGTATTCCTGGGTAACTGATATTATTTTTCAACCAATTACCCATTTTTCTGAAAAATTGATATTATTTTACTACCAATTACCGATTATTCGGACAATTGGAAATATTTTCAAACCAATTACCCATTTTCCGAGTAATTGATATTATTTTTCGATCAATTACCGATTATTTGGATAATTGAAAATACAATTTCGGATAATATCAATTTTTCCATCTGTTGGTATTCTATCTTTTAAAATTATCGTTTTTCCATCATTTGAAAAATGTAAAATCGCAATGTTTTTTTTTTGCCGATCCCTGGTACGTAAAAACTAAACTCATCGAATTTGACTGTGCAACTAAAATAAATTTTTTATTTTTCTCAGATGGTCCGAGACCCCAGCAGAAAGACATTTTGACGATAAGATCGTACATATTGCTTTTTCTGAAGCAACTGATTATGATCGGAAACGGCGTCAAGGACGACGAGTTGCAGAGCATTTTGAATTATCTAACGACGATGCACGAGGACGAAAATCTCCACGATGTACTGCAGATGCTGATATCATTGATGTCCGAGCATCCATCGTCGATGGTACCGGCATTCGACGCAAAACAGGGCGTCAGAACGATATTCAAGTTATTGGCAGCCGAGAGCCAATTGATAAGATTGCAAGCTCTCAAGCTCCTCGGTTTTTTCCTCAGTCGCAGCACGCACAAGTAAATAATTCAATTTCAAAGTTTAAACGAAGAAAAAAAAACACATTCTTTTGATTATTTCATTAAGGGCCTATACGCAGTCAGGCGACCGAAAAAAAACGATTTTTAAAGAATTTTTCCTGGAAACTTTTTCTGGATTTTTTATGGTTATGTAGTACCTTTGAAAAGTACTCAGGATTTTTTTCAAATTTTTTTGGAACGATTTGACTTTATGGTAAATTTTTTTTTTTTTTAAAGAGCTTATTATAGACGGAAGGAAACCCCTGCCCACGTTTGCTCAACGCTTGAAATTTACCATACAAAAATCGGAAAAACCCCGTTTTTTATATGGGAAATTTCAAGGGTAGAGCCAAAGTGGGCAGGGATTTTGTTCTGGTTATAACAAGCTTTTTCGGAATTTTTTTTTTTTAAAGAAAAGGGAACCTGAATCGGGTGGGCCGTGATCCAAACATTTTTGTATAAAATGAAGGTCTTTAAAAAAATACTTAGATAAGGGCTCACTAAATTCAGGTTTCTCCTTTTATTTAAAAGAAAAATCGAAATAGCTTGTTTCAAACCAAAGGAAAACTCTGCCTACTTTGGCTCAACGCTTGAAATTTTAAATATAAAAAACGAGGTTTTTATGATTTTTTTCAGATATTTAAATTTGGGCTAAAAGTAATTTGTTTATGAAATTATAATTTCGGCAAAAATCGAATCTGCCCACTAGAATAAGTATAATTTTTTGTAAAGCGCCGTTTTGTTCATCCGATTCTGATGATTTTTCGATTTTTGGCGAATTTTTCAAGTTCAACCATTGATTTTTGCAAATTTTCTAAGGCATACCCCTTTTCATTTTTTAAAAAAAGCACATCTAGAGAATTTGAAAACATAGAAAATGAACCCTGAAAGAAGTCTGTACGATCCAAAACACGGGAGTTATGGCTGTTTCAAAATTTCTTTTCTGCGTACTCCCTTAAGGATTTTGAAAAAAATAAAGCTAATAAAAACCATTTAGAGAATTTAAAAACGGAAAAAATGACGCCCGAAAGAAGTTTCTACGATCAAAAACACGGGAGTTATGGCTGTTCAAAAATTTCTTTTCTGCGTACCCCCTTAAAGATTTTGAAAAAAATAAAACTAATAAAAACCACTTAGAGAATTTGAAAACGAAAAAAATGACGCCTGAAAGAAGTTTCTACGATAAAAAACACGGGAGTTATGGCTGTTCATTATCTCATTCTTTTTTACCTCATTTGTCGCTCCCCTTTGAAGGAATTCGCTCGTGACGTCAGTACATAGAATTTCTTGGAAGCTGGAGGAATTTTTTCCGAGAATATTCGCGACCTAGTCTCGAGCGCGGTCTGTCTCGAGTGATCGATAACAGCTGCTGACGACAGCTGACCTGCCCCACTGACCTATATAATGAAAGTTAGGTCTCAGTCCGACAGAGCGCGCTACGATACAGTATTTTGTACCGACCGTCGATTCGATCGTGCGCGTGCGCGGCTCTCCCTGAACAGCCGACGCCGGCCGCGTCGTAACGTCAGTTCACTTGTTCGACAATTTTAAACGTGTTTATCGACTCATTGTTTTCCGATATTACCTGTTTTTCAGTGCTCTAATGAACTGTGTGATGTTGAACAAACCATTTATCGAATATCGCGACAATAAGAGTCGCGTCTTTCCGAAAATTTTGCCTACACAGTAAGGACAACATAGTGACGCGTCTCGCGCCTTTTCTTAATGTTTTTTTCGTTTTTGGCAGATTTTAAACGTTCAATCATCGATTTTTCTCTTCGTAATCGTTGAAGGTTCAAAACCCCGCTTTGCTCATCCGATTCTGTTGATTTTTCGAAATTTGCCCCTTATTCTAACCTCGCAACTCCGATCGAAGGAAAAAGTAAAATATTTATTTGGAACAAAATGGCGGCTTCTTAAAATATTCGATTTTTGATAAAAAATGTTGCCTCAAATTGTTTATCGAATGGAAAAAATTTATCGAAAAAAACCTTCGATCAATCACAAAAAAATATATTTATGAAAGCTTGTGTAAAAATTTGAGACTGGTTGGTTATGCCTGGGAAATCTTGCTCACTGACTCAAAAAACACAGTTTTGAGAAAAAGTCGTTCAAAGTTTCACAAGCACGTTGCTCATAGTAATTACGGGTTTACAAATATGTACATTACTTCAATGAAATTATAAAAATCGATTTTTTGAAAATCCTGACTGCGCATGACCCCTTAATGCGTTTGTTAAAATATGAATTGCCCCTTTTTTTCAGAAGAAAATACGATGTTATGAGCCCGCACAATTTGTATACGTTGTTGTCCGAGAGATTGTTGCTCAACGAGGAAACCCTGCTACTGCCGACTTACAATGTACTTTACGAGATCATGACCGAGCATATTAGTCAGCATATTCTTTATACGCGTCATCCTGAACCGGAGAATCATTATCGTCTGGAAAATCCGAGTAAGCTTTTTCCTTTTTCACCTTATTTCAACAGATTTTCATTTTGTTTTCTCTTTTTTCCAATCGTTACGGATTTAACTCGTTATTTTGTGTTTCCAGTGATTTTGAAGGTCGTGGCGACCTTGATAAGACAGTCGAAGCAAACGGAGCAACTTCTCGAGGTGAAGAAATTATTCTTGTCCGATATGACGCTATTGTGCAACAATAATCGTGAGAACCGACGAACGGTGCTCCAAATGTCAGTTTGGCAAGAGTGGCTCATCGCAATGGCTTACATACATCCGAAAAACACGGAGGAACAAAAAATCTCCGATATGGTTTATTCGCTGTTTCGTATGCTGCTTCATCATGCGATAAAGCACGAATACGGTGGATGGCGCGTGTGGGTCGATACACTCGCAATTGTACATTCCAAGGTTAAAAATTTTGTGCGATCAAGTTTTTACTTATTCGATTCTTCAGGATTTAACAGATCATTTCATTTTTGCTCTAAAAAATGGGGCTTCGAAAAATGCAATATCAAATTCTTCGGAAATCTTTTGCATTACATTTTTATGCATTTTTCAATTATCAATAAATTATAACTTCATCGATATTCAAAATATTCTACTGAAATTCTTCCGACAATTGATAAAGTTAATAAGATCAGTCACTACCAAATTTCGCGAATGTAATCAAAGAATAAGATTGTTATAGAATTTTGAATTCTTCTTTGAATATTTTCCTTTTTACTTTGGTACTATATCAATTTTCAAGATTAACCTGAAGTTAATACCGCATTTAGTACAAAATCTTAAAAATTAGAAATTTGAAAAACCAATCTGGGTCATTCCATCGCAAATCGATCAATAGCTGGAATCCACCCCTTTCAATTTCGATGGAATTTGGTCAGAAGTTTTCTTTTATCATAAAACGAAGTTCTATCAGCGGAAAAAAATTGAAAAAAATTCTTTCGAAAGTTTTGCAAAATTCGGAATTCCACCATTTTTTCAATTTTTCAAGTTTATTTTTTAAATATCTCGAAAACTATTATAGTTACGAAAACATCGTTCTGAGTTCGTCTAAGAGTATATTTGGGGCTACAAAAAAAATAAAAATATTCCGAAAATTTTTTTTGAAAAATGATGGATTTGGAGAATATCGAATTTTTAAAATCGTTAAAATCCACAATCAACATTAAATTTTTTGTTCAATTTTTTAAAATATAATACCTTGTACTCGTTTTGAAAGATTCTGAAATTTTCAGGAAGGAATTTCATATTTTCAGGAATTTTTATATTTTTTTCAAAAATATGATTTTTTAAATTTTCATTAAAAAAATTTTTTTCAGTAAAGTTGAGTAATCATGTAATTTGTACTGCTCAAAATGACAAAATTACATGATTTCTCAACTTTACTTAGAGGAGAAAAAAAATTTGTTTATAAACAAAAGTAGAAAATTCATATTTTTGAAAACAAAAGAAAACCTTCCTGAAAATTTCAGGATCTTTTAAGATGAGTACAAGGTATTATATTAAAAAATTGGAACCAAAAACTTAATGTTAATTGTGGATTTTCACGATTTTAAAAAATTCAAAATTCTCAAAATTCATCATCTTTCAAAAAAAAAATTGGGTATGTTTTTTTTTCGTAGTCCTAAGTATACTCTTTAATACGAACGCAGAACGACTTTTTCGCAACTATAATAGTTTTCGAAATTATTAAAAAATAGACTTGAAGAATTGAAAAAATGGTGGAATTTTGAATTTTCGAAAAAAAATTTGGAATCTTTTTCCTTTCATAGAACTTCGTTTTATGATACTTCTAACCAAATTTTATCGAAATTGAAAGGGGTCGATTCCAACTATTGGTCGATTTGACATGGAATGACCCATCTTCTTTTATGAAGAAGCCAGAATTGATTTTCGTATTTAATTGAATTTTAATCGATGATTTTTGTCTTCCTCAAGGTCTCTTACGAAGAGTTCAAGCTTCAGTTTGCTCAGATGTACGAGCATTACGAGAGACAGAGATCCGACAATATAACCGATCCCGAAGTGAGACAACAGAGGCCGATCAGCACGATCAGCGGATGGGATCAGCAACATTCCGGTAACAATGGTTACACCCGACCTGCGGCATGGGCGGTACAACAGAATCAGGAGATGCAACACATAGAGAGAAATTACAAGGTAAAGATCAAACTTCGATGAAATAATTTCGTCAACGCATCGATGAATTTGGTGAATTTTGAATTTTTTTAAATCGTGAAAATCCACAATTAACATTAAATATTTGCTTCAATTTTTTTATATAATACCTTCTACTGATCTTCAAAGAAGTGATCGGCAGAAAAAAACATTTTAGAATTTTAATTAATCGTTATTTACAAAGTTGATATTATCATCCATTATTTTTTTAGGTATTTCGATTATCAGTAATTTAAAGACTAATACTACGAATTATTTGGATATTGAATATGTGTATTCTCGGAATTATTCATTATTAGAAAAATTAGTAATCGTGTTCTTTAAAATACTTATCATTAAATCAATTAGTAATTTAATTATTTTAATTACTAATTATTAGAATAATTTATAATTGAATTGTGTCAATTATTGATTATCTGAATAATTAGTAATGTATATATCTAAATTACTAACTATTCAAGTAAATAGTAATTGAACTATTTCAATTCACCGGAGTCTAGAAAATTTTTCAAATTCAAGCTAAAGTGTTTTCTTTTTTCTTACGATTGCTTGAAACATGCTGATCCTGAAAAACTCAAGATCCCGATTCAAATACAAAAAGCTTGAAATTAATTACTCAAAAAAATGATAATTAATATAATGAAATTACTGATTACTCAAATAATTAGTAATTTAAAAAGTTTAATTACTAATTGGTCTAATAATTTGTATATCTAAATTATTAATTATTCAAATAATCAATAATTGACATAATTCAATTATAAATTATTCTCGTAATTAGTAATTAAAATAATTCAATTACTAATTAATTTAATGACAAGTATTTTAAAGAATACGATTACTAATTTTTCTAATGATGAATAATTCAAAGAATACACATATTCAATATCCAAATAATTCGTAGTATCGGTCTTTAAATTACTGATTATCGAAATACCAAAAAAAATAATGGATGTTAGTATTAATTTTGTAAATAACGATTAATTAAGAATCTAACAAAAAATTATTTGCCGGTCACTGGTAAATTGTCAAAATCGAAGCTTGAAGTGAAAAAATAGTTAAATCGAGATAAATTAATTTGATGACGATTTTATAACAGGAATTGGACGAAGGAAACGATCGTCTCGAGGAATCGTGCAGTTGCGATTTGAATTCAATCGACAATACCGAGAGCGATGGTTCTCCGTCGATGATCAACAAATCACGAAGCGAGACTCTGGAAACTCCACAATCGAGCGAGGTCATTTCGTTGGATTCGCGAATCAGTGAGAAACCGGATACGCCGACAACGGCGATGGAGAATCACGCTGAAACGCCGACTATTCTCGAGGAGGCAAATAGCGATGCTGTATCTCTGCCTACGACTCGCGAAACAAGCGAGGTCATGTCGATGGAGAGTTCGAGCGAATTGTACAGTGAAATACGAAAAAATGGAATTTCCAGTCCCGAATCCGTGATTCACGAGAATCCGACGAAAAGTGAAACGGACGTCGAGACAATTGCCGCCGAACACGTCAACAACGTCGTCGTCACCGTCATCGAACCGCCGCCGACGATCTCATCGCTTCCGATCGAAATTTCCGACGATAATATCTCGACCGAAGTCGTCGAATCAGCGGAAGTCATCGTTGACTCGGAAACCACGGAAAACGTTCCGAAGGAAATCATCGAAATCGTCGTCAGTGAGGAAAATGCTGAAAAAATCAGCGACGTTCCCAAAGAGAATGGAAATACCGACGAAATTTCCGACAAGACAATTTGCGAAGCGGAAAAATCAGAATCGGAAGAGACGAAAACGGAAATTACGAAGAGCAGCGTTGAAATAATCGCATCAACGATTCCGGAGAAAAAAGAGGACGAGTGTGCCAAAGAATCGACGGAGATCGTTGATATCGAGGTGAAAACTGAGCCGGAAGTGGAGGAGATTGAAAAACCGAAAATTGAAGAAATCGCTGAGTCGGAAAAAAGAGAAATTGCGAAAATACCGACGGAAGAATCTGAAAAATCCGTCGAGGATGACGTCACGAGGACGGAAGTTAACGTCGAAGAGATACCGGAAGTCATTGAACCAGAATCGAGCGGAGAAAAAGAGAAAGATGCTTCGACTGTCGAAAACTCGACAGATATCGAAGAAGTCTCAGCGACGATCGAAAAGATCAGCGACGAAACAATTTCAGCGACGGCGAGCGAAGAAACGGTGGAAAAATCGAGCATGACGACGATCGAAGACGTTTCTGTCGTCGTTGACGAAAAAGAGGAAACAACAAACGACGAGAAGACGGAAGAAACGATCGAGGAAATTAAGGATCTCGAAATCGTCGAGACTGTGACGTCGGAGGCGTCGCCGACGTTAATGGAAAACGATGAAGCCTCTATCGATGATGAAAAAATTGAGACGATCGTGAAGAATGATGAAAAAACGATCGAATCGACGGCGACGAGTATGAAAACAGAGGAGAGCGACGAAAAGAGCGATGTAACCGTAGAAAAAATCGTTGAAGCGAAGAACGACGATGTCAAGAAAGAGGAGAACGTGGATGACGTGAAAATCGATGAAAATGTAAAAAGTCTAAATTGCTCAACTAGCGTAGTCGAAAAAACGATCGTGACTCGTGAAGAAACGGGCGAGATCGTTTCGGATGTCGAAGCTTCGAAAAACGACGAGATCAAATCGAAGGTCGATAAGAACGAAACCGAGGTTGCGAATAATGATCACGATGATAAACTATTAGGGAATAGCGGATTAAGTAACGGGATTTGCGCCGTTGATAATTCGGTAGAGAACGAAAGTGATGTTGTTAATGATACGGAAAATGAGATAACGACGAATGATAAAAATTCGATCGAGCCGTCCAATATTTCTAATAGCGATAAAAGTGTTAATAAGGAGACGAGGGACGTTGATGCGATCAACAGAGATGATGTTTACGACGATGATAAAATTGACGATGATGATCGTGTTGTGGATGTTGTAAAGGATAGTGTTTGTAATAGTGAGAATGTTCAAAGTACTTTAGATAACGAGACGACTCAAGTGCCAAATTCGAAACATCAAATACCAACAATATCCACGGTCTGTGATGCGAGTAAAATTTTATCCGACTGTGTGCCTCAAAACGTTAGTTCTAATGTGATTGAAAGGAACGTTAATGCGTCGAGCACGACGATTCACGATCACGCTGATGCCCATCGAAGATCGAGCCTACCGAACGTCACGACCGAGAGCGTCGTTGACAACGACGAGACACCGTCATTGCCCGTTCCACTCAGAAAAACATCGTCACCCCAAAAAAGACCAAGGAGTGCCTCAACTTCCACCCAAGTGGATCCAAATCATTTCGGTAAATTCGATTCGCCTTCGATTCGCCAAAAACGATTCGATGACTCTCAATTCTCAAGCGATTTCCTTATGCGTCATTCCCTATCAATTCAACGACGTTTTGTCGGTGACCCCCTTCGATTTTTCTTTTCTATATTGCTTCCTCATAAAGGAAGCTTTATTTTCGTGAAATTTTTTTGTTCGAGATTTTTATGCCAATGTGTTCAAAATGAACTAAAACGTCGAGAAATCATATTTAGAAAAAATGTCCGGATGGATGTGTGTGTGTGTCCTGAGTTTCAGATGAAAATAATTAATAACTCGAGAACGCTTCGAGATATCGAGCTAAAATTTGTAGAGACTTGTAGAGCACGAATTGCCCTTCATTATGGAAAAATTTTGTTTCAATTCTAACGGGTGTTCAGATTTTATCGAGCTTTTTCTTTTTTGCAAGAATGTCGTAAACGCTCTAACTTCTGCAATTTTCAGGATATTGCACTCAAACTTTGTACAGAATTAGTAAAGCATAGTATAGCTATTAAGTTATTAGTATAGCTATTTTGGCGAAAATCCATCGAGGGATTAAAATTTTATGAAATTTTGAATTTTTTGAAAAATAGCGTAGATGCTTTGACTTGTGCAATTTCTAAGGTATTGCACTGAAACTTTGGACAGAGCTAATGTAGCTATCGAGGATGTTGGTTATTACATTTGGTGAAAATCGATCGAATGATTAAAATTTTATCAAAAATTTTTTTTTTTTTTTTTAAATAGCGTACTTTAACTTCGACTATTTGCGAGATATTGTACTGAAATTTCGTACACATTCAAAATAGTATTCAAGATTGTTCGCTATTGAATTTGGTAAACATCAAATTTAACAATAAGTAAATTTGAAATAATTTGGCAAATTTGCAAGTTGATTACTCATGTTTTTTTATAGTTAACAAAGCTTTTTTTATGTGGAAGCCAAATTTGATTGCCATACCTTGTGATAAAGGAAACCTATGTGATTAAGATGAGGAAGCAATGTGCAAATGTCCAATTTGCAGGGTTTTTTAATGTTATTATACATGCAAAAAGAAGTATCCATGTAAATTTTTAGCTCTCCATCCCGAAGTTATTGTTTTTTGAAAAAATATTCTTAAAATAATCACAACTTCTACAATAACAAAAATATTCTAACTTGCTAGGTAATTTTTTTTTTTTTTCAATGTACTTTTTGAAAAACATATCGAAAACTAAGAAAAAAAAATTTAATGTCTTTTTGGCTGTTTTAAGCTAACAAATTTGATTTAATTTCAATGGGAACTCTTTGATTTTTTTCAAAAAAAATTATAAAATTCTGCGTAAAAAAAACAAATTTTTTGAGATTTTACCAAAGGTGGGATTCAAATAACTTCTTATTGAAAAAAATATTTCGTTTTTTTTTCTCGTAATTTTGATCTTTTTTTCCTTCTATGACTACAATAGTTGATTTCAATGATGTTATAATAAATAATTTAACTTCTCTCACATATTTCCTTTGTAAATTATAATAATTAACATTAAGAACTACAATTTTTATGTAAAAAAAATCGAATAAAGTGCAAAACGTATTTGAATTGCATTTCTTAATGTCAATTATTATAATTTACAAAGGAAATATGTGAGATAAGTTAAATTATCAATTTTAACATAATTGAAATTGTAGTCATTAAAGGAAAAAATATCAAAATGACGAAAAAAAAATCGAAATTTTTTTTTAATAAGAAGTTATTTGAATCCCATCTTCGGTAAAATCTCATCTCTCTTTTTTTACGTAGAATTTTATAATTTTTTTTGAAAAAAATCGAAGGGGTCCCATTAAAAGAAAATCCAATTTTTTAGCTTACAACAGCTAAAAAGACATTAAAATTTTTTTTTCTTAACTTTCGATATTTTGTTCAAAAAGTCTATTGAAAAACAAAAAACAATGACCTTCTAACAAATTAGAACATCTTGGTTATTGTAGAAGTTCTGATTATTTTAAGAATATTTTTTGAAAAATTAATAATTTGGGTATGGTTTAAGATAGAGAGCTAAAAATTTACATGGATATTCCGTTTTGCATGTATGATAACATATTAAAAAAAAAATCGAAGATGGTCACCGGGAAAACGTTGAATTGATAGGGAATGACACTTATACATCCTGATTTTTCATGGATATTGACTCCAAGAATCCATTTCTAATTTTTGGTGATTCCAAAACGCTGCTTATAAAAGCTGCAAAAAATGGATGTTTTCAGTATTCAATTTGAATTATTATTGCGGACAGCTCGATTTTAGTGTAACGATGCTAAATTACCATGCCATCATGTCTTTGATACTTTTTTTTTACAATTAATTTTTTTTTTCTTTGATTTGTTAAACGAGATCAAATTCTGAAGCGAAAATTTTGGATATGATGGGCGTTGTGGTAAAAAAAATCTGGTTGCACTCGGAAGTAACGATTTAGAGGAAATTTTCATTTGAAAAAATGTATTATGTGATTATGAATTTTTGCAGAATCGAAGAGAGCGAAACAGGGTAATCCCTCGACGAGACCGATGTTCAGTCCAGGTCCAACCAGACCTCCGTTTCGAATACCCGAATTCAAATGGTCCTACATACATCAGCGATTACTGTCGGACGTTTTGTTTTCCCTCGAGACCGACATCCAAGTCTGGAGGAGGTATTTTGACACTCATCATGGCGCTGAATTTTTTTTTGGTCTAATATCAATGTATATTCTCAAAACTTTCTTTTGTTTTCAGTCACTCTACAAAGTCCGTACTTGATTTCGTCAACAGCAGCGAGAACGCGATATTCGTCGTGAATACCGTTCATCTGATATCGCAATTGGCCGATAATCTGATAATAGCGTGCGGTGGCTTGTTACCATTATTGGCTTCAGCAACTTCGCCCAATGTGAGTTCATATCATTATGTTATGACACTGGGCAACATTTGCTGAAATTGAGAATTCAGATGAAAATTCAGGATCAGACAAATCTCAGAAGAATTTTGATGAACTCTCTCAGGGAACTCATATTTAATCACAAAAAATAATCTAGCTTTTTCTCTAATTTAATTTCTGGGATTTTTCTCAAGTTCTCTTCAGAATATACACTACCGCCGAAAAGTCTGGAAAGTTTTTGTCATGCCATTTCGCCGGAAGTCAACGTAAACTAATTTAACAAACGGCATTTTAAAGAGGAAGAATTCAGCTTCCTTTCCTGTTTTTTAAATTATTTTTACAATTTGTTTTTAGATTTCGACTATATTTTGAAAACAACTGTATTTCGCCTTTTTTCTCTCTCTTCAGGTGCACCCATCTTCCAGAGGAACGAATTTTTATACATTTTTACGATTGGATTCAAAAAGGGAAAAGTTTGAGCTTGAATTTCCTTTTTTTTTAAACTTTAAGCGATTTTTTTTTCAAAGTTATTCTGTTTTTTGTGAAAAAAGTGGAAATTTGAAAAATCCCGTACAACACGAAAACAAAGAGGATTCATGGAAAACTTCAAGATAGCAAAAAGTTGCTTCTGTTTTTGTTGAGTTCGGAGAAATTTTTTCAGATTTTTGTTCAACTTTTTTTTTCTCATTTTCTGGGTCGAGGCTCAGATCATTCAATTACCATAACTCAGGAATTATGGGATTATTGATAAAATTTCAAGAGGGAAAAATACTTCATTTTACCATTTTCAAAACATTGGAATTTTTTTCAAATTTTTGTTCCAAATTTTGTTTTCAGCCTCAACATGAAAAGAAACAAAATCTAAAAAAATGCCTCTGAATTCAATGAAAACAGACGCAACTTTTTGCTATCTTGAAGTTTGTCATGAATCCTCTTTGTTTTCATGTTATACGGGATTTTTCAAATTCCTTATATTTTAACAAACAACAGAATAACGCTGGGAAAAAAATCGTTCGAAGTTTAAAAAAAAATAAAATTGAAGCTCAAACTTTCCCCTTTGTGAATCCAATCGTAACAATGTATTAAAAAAATTTCGTCTAGAAAATGGGTGCGCCTAAAGAGAGGGAAGAAAATGGCGAAAAACAGTTGTTTTCAAGATAGAGTTCAAATCTAAAAACAAATGGTAACAATAATTTAAAAAAAACAGAAAATGAAGCCGAATTCTTCCCCTTTGAAATGCCGTTCGTTGAATTAGTTTACGTTGACTTCCGGCGAAATGACATAAAAAAACGTCCCAGACCTTTTTTAACTTTAAAATACTTTATTTTACCATAACTTTAAAATACTTTATTTTAAAATAACTATATTTTAAAATACTTCATTTTAAAATAACTTTTAAAAAACTTTATTTTACCATGTTTAACACATGGGAATTCTTCACATTGTTTTCCGAATTTTTTTTGCTTCTATTTTCGATCGAAAAAAAAATGTTGACAAAAAAATCTGCAAGAATTCCTCTAAACTCAACGAAAACACACGCAACTTTTTGCTATCTTGAAGTTTTTCATGAATCCTCTTCGTTTTCGTGTTATATGGGATTTTTCAAATTTCCTCTTTTTTCACAAAAAATAGAATAACGTTGGAAATAAAAATCGTTCAAAGTTTTAGAGAAGAGGAAATTGAAGCTCAAACTTTCCACTTTATGAATCCAATCGTAAAAGTGTATTAAAAAATTTCCTCTAGAATATGGGTGCACCTGAAGAGAGGGGGAAAAAGGCGAAAAACGGTTGTTTTCAAAATAGAGTCCAAATATAAAAACAAATTGTGAAAATAATTTAAAAAACAAGAAATGAATCCGAATACTGTTTGTCAAATTAGTTTACGTCGACTCCGGGCAAAATGGCATACAAAAAATTCTAGGCCGTTTTTGAAGTTTTTTTTTTGCTTCCTCATAAAGGAAGCTTTGTTTTCGTGAAAATTTTTTTTTCGAGATTTTTATGTCAATGTGTTCAAAATGTCCTAAAACATCGAGAAATCATATTTAGAAAAAATGTCCGGATGGATGTGTGTGTGTGTCCTGAGTTTCAGATGAAAATAATTAATAACTCGAGAACGCTTCGAGATATCGAGCTAAAATTTGGCACACTTGTAGAGCACGAATTGCCCTTCATTATGAAAAAATTTTGTTTCAATTCTAACGGGTGTTCAGATTTTATCGACTTTTTTCGTTTTTGCAAGAATGGCGTAAACGCCATTGCAATTTTCAAGATATTGCACTCAAACTTTGTACAGAATTAGTATAGCTATTAAGGTTGTTTGGTATTGAATTTGGCGAAAATCCATCGAGGGATGAAAATTTTATGAAATTTTGAATTTTTTGAAAAATCGCCTAAACGCTCTAACTTGCGCAATTTTTAAGATATTGTACTGAAACTTTGCACAGAGGTAATATAGCTGTGAAGGTTGTTCGCTATTAAATTTGGCAAAAATCTATCGAGGGATTAAAATTTTATGAAATTTTGATTTTTTTGAAAAATAACGCAAGCACTCTAACTTACACAATTTTCAATATATTTCACAGAAACTTTGTACAGAACTTGTATGGCTATCAAGGTTGTTCGCTATTAAATTTGGAAAAAATCCATCGAGGGATTTAAATTTTATGAAATTTTGAATTTTTTGAAAAATAGCGCAAGCACTCTAACTTACACAATTTTCAATATATTTCACAGAAACTTTGTACAATACTTTTTTAATTTGGTCTAGTAAGATTATTTTTTGTTTTCCTCTTTTAGAGCGAATTGGACGTTATCGAGCCAACACAGGGGATGCCGATCGAGGTCGCCGTATCTTTTCTCCAGAGGCTAGTCAATATGGCCGATGTACTTATATTCGCGAGTTCGTTGAATTTCGGCGAGCTCGAGGCCGAGAAAAACATGTCGAGCGGTGGAATACTCCGACAATGCCTCAGGCTGGTTTGTATCCGACGTTCCCCCTTTGAATTCACATTCGTAGGAGAAATTTTGTTTATACACAATCGTCATTATCGACGATAACATTTTATCGACAATAACGACGATGATTAATATATCGATGCACCGAGAATATACGAGTGAACCGTATTATCGAGAAAAACAAGAATTTCTCGAACGTCGAAAATAGTATTTCGATGTGTTTTTCTTTTAATTCCCGTATTTTCGTCGATTAGTTTGTGTCGAAATAATTGAAGTAGAGTAAGTTGGAGTAAAGAAAAAAAAACTTATCCCCTCACGGGTCAATATCGATGAAACCCTTCAGAGAAAAAAAAACGTATATTATTACCGCTAGAATTTGAAATAAAAAATTATTAAGAAGCAATATTTATCATATTCGTGATAGAGTATTACACGATTTTCTTTTAATCTATAATCACTAGGGCGATTTTTTTTCGACTTATTTTTTTTCTCAGTCCTTACCTGAAATTTCGTCGGATATGTCTGAAAAGAAATTCCCTAAAAGTTACAGCCTTCAATATTAATTTTAAATGCTTTTCCTTCGCATGAAAAGATTTTCCATGTAAAATACACGTGAATCAAAATTTTTTGTATTCCAAATTCTGTAACTCAGCGGCATTTTATGTTATCACACTCTTCTTGGTTGCAATTTACGCAGAACTGAACGATCTTCAAAAGTGTCTCCAACGGCGTAATTGTAACTTACACTGGTGAGATGGTACGTTTCACAAAAGTTTATTTTTACCAAAAATTCTCGTTTTTTGCTGTTATCTCCGAAATGATTAACTGCACCGAAAAAATGTAAAAGAAAATTTTGTTGGAAACAATTTCCTACAAAAAAGGTTCTCTAGACCTAATTGCTAAAATTAATGTTTCGTGAGATATTGAAATATTGAGATAACAATAATTTACAACGTTTGGTTCGATAAACCATAAGAATTTTATACCACAAATAAGTTAAGGTTATCTCAAGAAATATTAACTTTAGCAATTAAGTCCAGCGACCTTTTTTGTAGGAAAGTAAATTTCCAACAAAATTTTCCTTTACATTTTTTCGGTTAAGGATGTTGAGTCCCTATGAAATTTTTCAATGTTAATTGTTCAATAAATAACTTTTTAATCGTCGTGACATTTTTACACGACCTCCTGAATACTTCATGTAAAAACATATTAAATTGTCAGAATTCTATCATCATTACTTCAACCTCCTTAAGGGTTGAAATGAAAAATGATGAGAAAATTCTGAAAATTTGGTATGTTTTTGTATGAAGTATTTAAGAGATCGTGTAAAAAATTCACGACGATTAGGAAGCTCGTTATTAAAATATCAAAATTTTGTTAAGAACAATTTTTTAAACAAATAAAAAAAATGTTTATCATTAAATTTCGTTTTGTTTCCATTGCTTTCAATATAGTTCAGATATTAAAAGATTGAGAGGTCAAAAAAAAAATGTTCTACAAAGTTATATCAGTTTCCATAAGACTACATTCAATTTAATTTAATTTGTTAATGTTAATTGTTCGATAACGAGCCTCCTAATCGTCGTGAAATTTTTACACAACCTCTTAAATAATTCATCCAAAAACATACCAAATTTTCAGAATTTTCTCATCATTTGCGATTTGGGACTCAACATCCTTAAGTTGATCATTTCGGAGATAACAGCAAAAAAACAAGAATTTTGGGTAAAAATCAACTTTAGTGACTCGTACCATCTCACCAGTGTAAGTTACACTTGCGCTGTTCAGGACACTTTTGAAGATCGTTCAATTTTGCGTAAATTGCGACCAAGAACAATGTGATAGCATAAAATGTCGTTGAGTTATAGAATTATGAATACAGTTTTTTTTATTTACGTGTATTTTAGATGGAAAATTTTTTCACGCGAAGGGGAAGTACTTAATATTAATATTAAGAGGAGGCTAAATACCGACATTATTACGGAAGCTCTACATTATCGACTCAAAATCGTTGTCCAAACTTTTTCCATGACCGATGGATGAATATCAATCAAATTTATGAATGAACGATGAATGAATTGCAAAATGCAAATGCAAGATACGAATCAACGTTTTTGTTAATTGCCACTGATTAGTCAGACAGTTTGGATAGAATTCTGATGAGAATAATATTTATTTCATAAGAATTCCATATGGGGCTGCCCTCTTTCGGATTTCTATGAACTTGATTTCGCCATTTTGTTTTTCGATAAAACACTAAATTTATCAACATTTATCTCGTCATTTGGATTCCAAACTTACGTCGCGGTTTTTTCATAAAATAATGTCGAAGACGCATCGATATTCGTACTTTGGTGTTCTTCATGGAGCCCCACTTTTGGTTTCAGCCGAAATGCCGTAAAAACATTGTAATTGAATATTTTCAAATACAGATTCCTGATGATAATCGGATCTGTAATTTTTTTTTTTGTTTTGCGAAAAAATTTTGGTGGCGCTCCATTTGTGCCATAATTCTGATCATACAGTCAAAATTTTATTGATTTCCGTCCATTCGTGTCAGAGTAAGTTTGGATTCCAATTTCGAGGTGCTAATGTCGGTATTTAGCCTCCCCTTAAGGGGGGAAACCCATATAAATGGTCGAAGATGACGAGGAATTGCGGGATTTTTTTCCAGTGCAACTACCGGTCCAATCGTTTTCAACTTTGGAGGCTATTTTATTGTACATTGAAGACTTGAAAAACATTTTTTTTAATCGAAAGTAAGTATTCATCAACAGTCTGCAACCAATCGTTGTTGAACGAACTTTTCCCGCGACGTCGAATTGCGGCAGCTGTATTTTTTTTTGTTTTTCATTAGAAACAAAAAGATCAGAAACCATTAAAGTTAAATATTGTAATAATGGCGGCACTCAGAGAAAAAAGATCGAATTTTCACCGAACATTTTTATGCAAAAAATGATTGTTGAATTATTTTTTTTTTGAAACTCGAGGTTTATCGACGAGGGTTTGCAATTAAGTGTCTTAAAATATTTGGTTGAAATGTATCGGATGAATAGTTTTTTTTTTATCGCTGCCGCAAATTTCAAAAATGTAGTTTCGAGTAAATCGCGTTTAAGAGTTAATCAAAGTCTCTGGTACCTTGAAAAAATGTTTTTCCGAGTCTTCGAATGTACAATAAAATAGCCTCCAAAGTTGAAAACGATTGGTCCAGTAGTTGCGTTGAAAAAAAATCTCGAAATTCCTCGTCATCTTCGACCATTTATATGGGTTTCCCCCCTTAAGGGCTGTAACTTACAGGGATTTTCTTTTCAGACGTATCCAACAAAATTTCAGGTGGGGAGTGAGAAAAAAAAATAAGTCGAAACAAAAATCCGCCCTAATAATCACCTGAACATTAAAATGCTTGTTTAGGTCTGTACTTGTGCTGTTAGAAACTGCTTAGAGTGTAAAGAACGCGGCAGATCGTACAGCATGTTAGGTCGGCAGATTGGTACTAGTAATAAATCACAGCACATACAATCCCTCATACGAGGAGCACAAACTTCACCCAAGGTACGTGAAAAGTAAAAAAAAAAAAATTACTCAAACATAGTTCGTTGTTATATTTTCATTATTATTATTCTTTTGATAACGTAGCGAGACAAAAAACATTGAATTAGAAATAGTTGAAACTTTGTCAAGTAGATTTTACAGTAAGAGTGATTTTTAGAATAATTAATTATTTCTTCTCACCGACACACGATGAAAAATCATTTGGACATTTTAATTAACGTTTGATCAAAATTTAAGAAAAAAATTAGAAGCAGATATTTTTAAATTATGCATTTAGTCCACGATCCCGATAATTAAACTCAACTGTCTTCATGTCTTGTAGAATATCGTCGAGAATTTGGCGAATCAATTGAGTCCTGTAAAGGATCCGGAAAAGCTCCTGCAGGACATGGACGTTAATCGTCTTCGAGCTGTTATTTACAGAGATGTTGTGAGTAATTTAAAAATAATATCTTTCTAGCTTTGTTTTTTTCTTCTAAAGAAATATGACAGAAAAACGAATTTCAATGTACTGTTAATGAGAAATCTTCATATTCCGAAAAAAATTATCCTTTGGGTTGCCAAAAAAAAACCGCGTCGAATTTTTTAGCAAGATCTAGCTTCAAATTTGAAATTCTAATTATACTGACGAATTAATATGATAAAAGGCACTTTTTGTCTCTTTTTTTCAAAAAAATATGTAAGAAAAATATATTTTTCACTGCACTTTGAATGATTCTCTTAATTCTAGATATGGAAAACTAATTTAAATTAGAAACGAATAATTACTTCAAAAAGGGAGTTCGTGGACTCTAAAATAAATTTCTGAATCTCGTAATTGGGGAAATTATATTGTAATATATGGGACATTCCATGTCAAATCAACCACTTTTCAGACCCCTTTCTATTCGGCTGAAATTTTGTTTTCTTTTTTTACCCCATTAAAAACATTTTTTAGGAAATTTTTAAATTTTTATAACCAACCCCAAAAAAACTTTTTTTTCAAATAGCTACAACTTCAAAAACTGATTAATTGGGACTTTTTATTTTATTTTCGCCTCTAAATGTACTTTCCGAAAAAAATACAAACAAAATTTAAAGATATTAAAGTCTATGAAATTTTTTACTTTTTCGAGAAAAATCATCCGTTTCTCGAAGTTGGCCATTTTTAATTTTTTTTCCACTCACAAAATACTTTGATTAATTTCGGAAAAAGTGCTGCTCAACATGGAGTGGGCCAACATTTCCTTCTATTTTTTTTATCGATTAAGAAAACAAAAAACTTTACAGCTAGGCTTATTTCACAAAATACCACTCTGGAAATTTCTGAGGATTTATAAAGGACCTCAGAATCTGAAAAATTGAGAAGAACATTGAAAGTGGTAATCCTCGGAAAGATTTTTATTTTTTATTTTTTTAAGTAAAAAAGAATAGAAGGAAATGTCGGCCCACTCCATGTTGAGAGGCATTTTTTCTGGAATTGATCAAAGTATTTTTTGAGTGAAAAAAAAAATCGAAAAGGCCAAGTTCGAGAAAAAGATGATTTTTCTCGAAAAAGTGAAAAATTTCATAGAAATTAATATCTTACAAAAAAATTTTTGGTATTTTTTTCGGAAAGTACATTTAAAGACGAAAATTTTGAAAAAAAAACGTCACAATCAGTCAAATTTTGAAGAAGTTATATCAATTTGAAAGAAACAAAATTTTGGGTTGTGAAAACTGATTGACAATTTTGAAAATTTCCTGAAAAATGTTTTTAATGGGATAGAAAAGGAAAAAAAATCAGCCAAATCGAAGGGGGTCGGGTTAAAAAATGGTCAATTCGACTCATATAGACTAAATTATGAAGTATATTATTTTTCTTTTCTCAATTTCAGGAAGAAACCAAACAGGCACAGTTTCTGTCTCTGGCTATAGTTTACTTCATCTCTGTACTAATGGTCTCGAAATATCGTGACATCCTGGAGCCGCCAATTTCTCAACGTCCACCGAGTCCGGTCCAAACAACGCAGACTAACGGTGCCAATTTGAGATCGGGAAGTCCCTCAGGTGAGAATATTAGAAAAAAAAACAAAAAAATAAATAAAAATAAAAACAAAAATCACAACAACAAAAATTAACAAAAGATTACAAAAAAGAAACTTTCCCACGAGTGAGCAAGAAATCGATGAAGAATACTAATCAATTGGCCATGATAGTGTGGGTGACATAAATATTGTGCGAGTTCTCAAAATTGGCTATCGCTGGTTTACCTGCAATAAAAAATATGCAAACAGCTATACTCAGGGAAAACTGGTTCAGATGCTCGCACACTACAAAAAAAAACCATAATAATACGTCATTACTATTGTTCTTTATAATTTTCGTTCCTGAGTGACATTTCGGTCTTCGATCGGTTGTGGGAAATCGCGTTTCGTTCAATCTCTTCAAAACTCTTACGTGTCAGATATTACATTCGTCTGTACAGATTTTTATTCACACATTTGTAGTCCCAACGGTGAAAAAAAAAAACATCCCCAACCCATTTTCCTGGAATTATCGTGAATGATCGAGTTCGTTTCTTTCGACTTCTTGATTCGACACGATTATAGAGCATGATTAAAAAAGTTATTTCGACACATGATAAGCATGACACTAACGTAAAACGTTTCACCGCATTTGGAGCACAGAACAAACGAGAAAAATCAGAAAATCGAGAAATTGAGAAAGGAGAAAAGAATTTTTCAATCCCAGAGTTGCTCGGTCTGTTCGAAGAGATAATATGAGATAGACGATGAAGAATCGGTAGAAAATTACCTTTGATTTTTTTATATTATATTTATATATATGAGGCATTCTCCGTCAATTCCGCCACTTTCTTTTTCGACCCTCTCTGATCCGTCCCATAACTTGTCACAGTTTAGTTCCACTTGAAAGTAGTCTCCGCGATTTTTTTCAGATTTTTTAAGCGACGAATTAAGTAGATGCATATATTTTTTCGAATCCGTATAGCTTAAAACGGAGAGGATGTAAAAAAAAAAAATATTCCTACAAAAAAATTATGTTTTTCCATCAACTATTGAATGCAATATGTGTTATATTTTTATTCGTGTTGCAAAGACTATTTTCTGCAAAAAAAAAAATGAAAATTAATTTTTTTCGCACGGTCCGACACCTTCAATTCTACTGTCAATTTTATACAATCTCTAATAGTATTAGTGGAACGTACAGATAAATCCACAATACAGCTACTGATTTTTTTCGGGGTTAAAAAAATGTTATTCACATAACTTTATGCAATTTTTTTGTGAATAACATTTGTTTAATCCCGAAAAAAATCAGTAGCCCCATTGTGGATTTTTCTGTACGTTCCACTAATACTATTAGATATTGTATAAAATTGACAGCAGAATTGAAAGTGTCGGACCGTGCGAACAAAATCAATTTTAATTTTTTTTTTGCAGAAAATAGTCCTTGCAACACGAATAAAAATATAACACATGTTGCATTCAATAATTGATGGAAAAACATAATACTTTTCTAGGAATATTTTTTTGTACATCCTCTCCGTTTTAAGCTATATGGATTCGAAAAAATAACTTAATGTAATTTTTTGTGAATAATATTTTTTTACCCCCGAAAAAAATCAGTAGCCGTATTGTAGATTTTTCTGTAGGTCCCACTGATGCTATTAGAGATTGTTTAAAATTGACAGCGGAATTGAAGGTGTCGGACCGTGCAAAAAAAATTGAATTTCATTTTTTTTTTGCAGAAAATAGTCTTTGCAACACGAATAAAAATATAACACATGTTGCATTCAATAGTTGATGGAAAAACAAATTTTTTTTGTAGTAATATTTTGTTTGTACATCCTCTCCGTTTAAAGCTATATGGATTCGAAAAAATAGAAAGAATATATATGCAACTCCTTAATTCACCGCTTAAAAAATCTGAAAAAAATCGCAGAGACTACTTTCAAGTGGGACTAAACTGTGACAAGTTATGGGACGGATCTGAGAGGGTCGAAAGAAAAAAGTGGCGGAATTGACGGAGAATGCCTCATATTTATATGATATCCATTTGTACAGAGCTGCCTTCGAGTTTTCGTAGCAGCGCACATTTATATTCTTACCACCTTGTAGCAAAAGCATGTGTGGTTGCACTCGTTTAGGCATTAATGATTAATTAATATCTGGTATCTGACAGTGAGAGTTTTGATGTTTGTCGAATGTGTTTTGCACCATTTTCTTTTTTTAATCATTTAGAAAATACATTTTACCTCGTATTTCTGTCATTGGACGAATTTGTTGCAGTTTGAAAAAAAAAGGTTATCGGCGGAAATTGGAAGAATTCGAAAGAGACAAAAAAAAATGAGTCTACGAAAAAAGAAAACTAATTGTCAATCTTTGTCGACATAATTTAAAAAATGACCATCGCAAACGTGAAAATTATTTTATTTCGAGAAATCGACATTTTACTTTTGCCTTTTGCAATGATTGACAATTACTTCTCTGGGGAATTTTCATCTATTATTCGAATTATGTCAATTTACACTTCAGGCGAGGGATTAATTATCATTATTGACGAGTTATCATAATTCGGGTATTTTATTTTATTTGACGTTGGACGATGGAAAAATATTGATTCGACAATTTTTCCATCACATTCGTGCACAGATTGAAAAATGAGGGGGCAGCGTGAGAGAGAAAGATAAAGAGAGAGAGAAACAAGTGTGTATGGCTCGTCGGAGAAATAAATCGATAAATCACAAACGGAAATATATCGAGACGGATCATTCGTCAATCGGCCGTCAGTCATATCGAAGTTAGTTTTGATCTGAGTCTTAAAAAGACTACCCACTGTGTGAGCCCCGAGTCAAACCCAACAAACCGAATTCTCATGTACTCAATTTTTCATTTTTTTTTCCTCGTGTACATTCTGATTAATATGCGTCTCTCGAGAATAATGAAAATAAGAATATCACGAGTTTTGAGGAAGCATGATCGAGTCAAAATCAAGTACCGATGGATTAAAGTGGAGTAAATTTTCGATATTGCCGAACCATCATCATTAATTTTCGTCGAATATTCTTCGATCATGTATAATGTGACGTTTTTTTTAAAAGTAAATGAAATTTGTCAAATTTCCAGACTCTGTTTAATGATAGACGTGCCAAACATATTTCTCAGGTATTTGTTTATTTCCAATAAACATGTTTATTTCCAATAAACGAATCGAAACATTTTTTTGCTAGGCAAATCGTTATACCAATTTAATTGTAATGAAATTATTGGTAACGAGGAATTTTAGTTGTCAAAATATTTTGTAAAAATTTCAATACGATCAGAAAGATTTTAATTGATAAATTAAAAAAATGAAAAAATTATGTTGTAGAAAAATTAAATCTCGTTATGAAATGATTTTTCCATAACGAGATTCTCAATCGTCTTAAAATTTTTGTGGAGTATTTTGATAGCAAATATCACTGTCAAAAGATTCCGTTGAGATATTCATTGTCAAAATGCTGCGAAATTTTTTTTAATGAGATCGTTGACGAAATTACTTTACGTCTCATAAAACTATATGTTATTTAGAAATTTTGCCATTTAGATTTTTTTTTATAACGAGTTTTGACAATGAAGATTTTTGGTCAGGAGATAACGTCGAAATATTTATTGTCGAAGTACTCCGAAATAAATTCAAGACGATTATAAAGCTCTGTATTGAAAAACCTTTATTAAAAAGTATCAAAGTAAAATTTCTTATGGGAGACAAAGCAATTTCCTCCCTCAATTTCATTTTAACTAAATAAATTTAAAAATTAAAAAATAAAGATTTTCCATTAACGCTTCATTAAGGGGGAACGCCACTGACGGGATTAAAAATAGGCGATTTTCGGCAATTTTTTTTTGTCAGAGGGGATGATTATTTGAGCATCGGACAACAAGTAATTTATTAAGTATATATCCAACTATATGCATACAAATTTTTATTGACAAATATTAAAAATTGACAAAGTTATTACCATGAATGTAATGACATAATAAAAAAATGAAAATATAAAAGATATTACAATCTATGAAAGTTTTCACTTTTTCGAGAAAAATCATCTTTTTATCCAAGTTCCCCATTTTTAATTTTTTTGTTCACTCAAAAAACACTTTAACCAATTCCGGAAAAAATGCCGCCCAACCTGGAGTGGGTCGACTTTTTCTTCTATTTTTTTTCACTTTTTTGAAAAAAAAAAATGGTTTCGAAGATTATCACTTTCATTTTTTTTCCCTCTCAATTTTTCAAACTCCGAGGTCTTTTATAAATCCCCAAAAATTTCCAGAGTGGTGTTTTGTGAAATAAGCCAATTGACTTTTTTTTTTTAAATCGATAAACAAAAATTGAACATGGCGAACTTCGGTAAAAAGATGATTTTTCTCGAAAAAGTGGAAAATTTCATAGATTTTAATGTCTTAAAATTTTTTTGTATTTTTTTCGGAAAGTACATTAAAGAACGAAAATTTTGAAAAAAAAACGTCCCAATTATTAGGTTGCGTAAACAAATTTGAAAATTTCCTGAATAATGTTTTTAATGGGTTAGAAAAGGAAAACAAAATGTCAGCCAAATCGAAAGGGGTCGGCCTTAAAAGTGGTTGATTTGACATGGATATGCTATATGCTTTAAGAAAATGGGGAAAAAATACGATTTTTTTGATCCGTCACAATGACGTTCCCCCTTAACCATCTTGAAATTTTCTCGTATTATTTTGACAAAAAAATATCTCTCTACTATTAATTTGACATTTTTAACATTATTTCGGTACAACTATTTCCTACCTTAATTTCTTATTTGAGACAAGAAATTATAAGTGATTGCGAAACGAGAACAATGTATTTAGTTCATAATAGAGAAAGAGAGGGCGAGAAAGGGGGTTTAAGGGGAGGCTAAATACCGACACTAGCACCTCGAAATTGGAATCCAAACTTGCTCTGGCACGAATGGATGGAAATCAATAAAATTTTGACAGCATCATCAGAATTATGGCACAAATGGCACTAAAAAATTTTCGAAACACAAAAAAAAATTACAGATCCGATTATCATCAGGAATCTGTAATTGAAAATATTGAATTATAATGTTTTTACGGCATTTCGGCCAAAACCAAGAGTGGGACTCCATGAAGAACACCAAAGTACGAATATCGATGCGTCTTCGACATTATTTTATGACAAAACTGCGACGTAAGTTTGGAATCCAAATGACGAGATAAATGTTGATAAATTTAGTGTTTTATCGAAAAACAAAATGGCGAAATCAAGTTCACAGAAATCCGAAAGAGGGCAGCCCCATTATGGAATTCTTATGAAATAAATATTATTCACATCAGAATTCTATCCAAACTGTCTGACAAGTCAGTGGCAATTAACGAAAACGTTGATTCGTGTCTAGCATTTGCATTTTGCAATTCGTTTATCATTCATTCATAAATTTAATTGATGTTCATCCATCGGTATTGGAAAAAGTTTGGACAGCGATTCTGAGTCGATAATGTAGGGCTTCGGTAATAATGTCGGTATTATTTCTATTTGTGGATTCCAAACTTACGTTGCGGTTTTTTCATAAAATAATGTCCAAGACGCATCGATATTCGTACTTTGGTGTTCGCAATGGAGCCTCACTCTTGATTTTAGCCGAAATGCCGAAAAAACATTCTAAATTAATATTTTCAATTACAGATTCCTGATGATAATCGGATCTGTAATTTTTGTTGTTGTTCTTCGAAAAAATTTCAGTGGGACTCCATTTGTGCCATAATTCTGATGATACTGTCAAAATTTTATTGATTTCCATCCATTCGTGCCAGAGCAAGTTTGGAATCCATTTTCGAGGTGCAAATGTCGGTATTTAGCCTCCCCTTGAAGGAAATGTGAAAAAGAAAAATTTTTGATTTGAAAAAAAAAAAAAAGAAAATGTTCGGAATGCGTGGTAACGTGGCAAATGTGGGTTTTCTCAGGAGATGGGAATGGTGGTGGAGGAGGGCGGCCACTATTTCCACAGTGGTCACACCACGTGTATCCTCAGTTCCTTCCGGGTTCTCACCCCAACGCCAATGCCAATGCGAACCACCACATGAGCCAGCACCACCACCAGCACCCGCTACCGGCTGTCAGGCACTCTAATCGCCAGACCCAATCCAGCTATTATCTCCCGAATCATCACAGCAACCATTATAACAATCATCATTCGAATAATTATAACTATCATCGTCACCATCATTATCATCATCACAATAACAACAATCATCATCACCCGCTTCAAAAGCATACCGAACAGCCCCGAAATCTCTATCATAGAAACTCCGGTGTCGGTCTGCAAGGTAATTTTTTTCATTGCTCGAAGGAAAAAGAAAAAAAAACATTTTCTTTTTTTCCTTAACCGAAATTACAACACGGAATGTTTGTGTAAATGATGCCTGTTTATATCGCACCGCATTTTTTCGTTACTTTTTATCCACATACACATTCATATATGAGGCATTCCACGTCAAGTCAGCCACGCCATTTTTTCATATCGCCAAAAATCGCATACAAATTTTTAGAAAGTAGTTCAAAATATTAAGAAAGTTTGTTATTTTTTTTCACATTTTTAAATTGAATTTTTCAGCCGGAAAAAAATACAAAAAATTTCTTTGCCCATTTTGCAACTCGAAAATTATTCATCGTACGAAAAAAAAAAGTAGAATATAAATTTTAGGATTTTCAACGTGCTTTTCACTGAAATTTTTTACAAACTCCTCAGAAAGCTCTGTATGCCATTTTCGGAGCAAATAATGTTTTGATCTTTTTTTTTCTCAGAATTGACATCTTCGATTCGTCGGTAGTTTTAACAGTTTTTTACTTGATTCATTTACAAACTATAAAAAAATTTGCGTAGTGGAGAATCCATTATTTCAAATGCATTTTTATTGATACAATCTATCATTATAGAACGATTTAACGAAATAGTGTGGATATTGATATTTTATCATTATTAATCCTAGACAGGGAAAAATAATAAAATGATCTCGTTTTGATACTGCGAAGACGATTCCAGGAACAGAGCAGTATCATTGCTTCATTCCCAAAAATCATGCCCAAATCGAACTAAAAAAGTACTCATTGGCCATGGAAACGTCGTTGTATCCAAAGAGGGTAATTAATTCTTTTTTGCAATCGAGTGACGTGAGTAACTTTTGACTCTAATTTAAATAGACTTTATCGGTGTCCATTGGTCCATCGATAAAGTTTATTAAAATGTACAAAAAGATATTTAAAAAAATGAAAATGAAAAAAGTTTAAAAAATTGAAAAAGTTCAAAAAATAAACAAAAATGCGGACATTGGAAAATATCTATGACTAGTCTCAACCCTGTTAATGCACATAGAAATTTGTGTATTAATTTGGGATGAAAAACGCATGGGAAGGAATAGATTCTCCACTGAGCCAATTTTTTTATAGTCTGTAAATATATCAAGTAAAAAACTGTTTGAACTACAGACAAATCGAAAATGCCAATTCTGAGAAAAAAAAATCAAAACACAATTTGCTCCGAAAATGGCATATAGAGCTTTTGGAGGAGTCCGTAAAAAATTTCAGTGAAAAGTACGTTGAAAATCCTAAATTCCATGTTGTACTTTTATTTTCGTACGATGAAATTTTCGAGTTACGAAATGGAAGAAGAACATTTTTTGTATTTTTTTCCGGCTAAAATATGTAATCAAAAAATCTGAAGAAAATCGCGAATTTTTTTGACAGTTGGAACTACTTTATAAAAATTAACTCAAAAAATGGGGTGGCCGACTTGACGTGGAATGCCTCATATATATTTATATAATATACAATATATATGTGTGTGTATGTTATTGTTAATTTGGCATATGTGCAACTCTGTTAATAGTTGAATCTACAGAGATAAACAATTCTGTCAGAATATAGATCTGCTGCAACTTTTCTCCTATATTTACAACTCTAGCGAACATGAGGGCAAACTAAACTTCTAGAAAATAACAATTTTATCAGAATTAAGATCTACCGTAACATTTCTACACTTTTGAGTCTAACGTACATAAAAGCATAACAAAGTCGTACTAAATATCAGAACCTAGCTTCATTTTAACATTTTTACCAAATTATGACTCTACCAAACATAAAAGCATGTTAGAATCATAGGAAATAACAACTCTATCGGAATTCAGCTCTACCGTAACATCTCTACGCCGTTAATAATCTACCAAAGATAAAATCATAACAAAATCTTAGTAAATTATAACTATATCAGAATCCAGCTTCACTCTAACATTTTCACTAAATTATGACTCCACCAAACATGAAAGCATATTAAAATCTGGCTAAACAACGACTTTATCGAAATCCAGCTCTACCGTGACATTTTTACTGCATTGTGACTCTACCAAACATTTTTGCACTTTAAGGTCTACTTTAGAAGGAAAAAAAAACATATTTTTAAGATTTTTTTCTCAGCTCCTTTATCAGATATGGCTATAAAACTGTTTTTACAACATTGTTTCATCTTTCGAAAATACAAAAAAAAAAATTATTTTTTATTTTGGTTCTTGGAATAATTTATAGAAGGCACCAAAGTCGAGTTTTCGAAAATGTCTTGTCCCAAGGCCGACAGTTAATCTCAGGATTGGCAAGTCTGAAACAAAAAAATAAAAATGCATTTTCAAAAAGGTTTCTTACACAACAATTTACCACTGTTAATGAAAAATCGACTTAAAAAAATCGCAGATGTTTGAAATAAATTGTGCAAAATTCAGATTTTCATTTCAAACATGCGCCATTTTTTTTATCGATTTTACAATAACGGTGATAAATTGTTGTGTACGGCACCTTTTTTTGTTTCAGACTTGCCAAACCTGAGATTAACTGTCGGTCATGGGACAAGACATTTTCCACTTTGGGGCCTTCTATAAATTATTCAAAAAATCGAAATGAACATACATTTTTTTTTGTATTTTCCAAGGATGAAACAATGTTGTGAACACAATTTTATAGCCATATCTGATAAAGGAGCTGAGAAAAAAATCTTAAAAACTGTCTTTTTGGGCCTTCTAAAGTAGGCTAGTACCTTAAACGTCTATTCACTAACAAATCTATCAGCTCTGCTACAACATATCTACTATATTACTACTCGTTAAAACAGGAAACACGACACACTACTATTAAATAACAATTTTATCACAATATAGATCTACCGTAACATTTCTACTATATTACGATTCTACCAAACCTCAAAACACGTAGAAATTCTACCAAATAACGACTCCATAAAATACAAAAACACGTCGACAGCTTTTCAAATAACACAACAAAAATACAGCGTGAAACCTCAACCATAAAACAACGTTACTTAACAATTCTACATAATTACAACTCTACCTTTAGAAACTCCAACTTCTGCCTTCTAAAGCAACAATAAAAATAAAGTAAAATAAAAATGAAAATAAAATAAAAATATTGTGGGGTAAAATTCCTCATGAAGATATATATTTTTTTTAAATTTTGTTATTTGTTAAATTGACCAACAGTTATTAGTTGTCAATGTGACGAATATATCAGGACACAGCTGTATTCCGATCAAGTTAGAGTCACTGTAAATTGTAGTGAAATTTTTGGTAGAGTTGTTACTGGATTTGTTAGAATTTCGTAAATCCAGTCTTTTCGAAAAAATTTATCATGGCCGCTGGAGTTGCAAATTCAGCAATTAATTTAGTGTCTCTTGATTGTGATCTATCGCCTGTTTATTATTGATTATGCTTCTTTGTCGATCATTTGCCATATATATGCCATATTATTGTCACCAACCCTTTCCTAGTATCAAAGGAAGAAAAAAAGAAAAATCTCACGCAGAATGTTTATGTCGAATATGTTACTGTTAGTAATGTGTACGATAGAGAAGTCGCTGGAAATTCCCGATCGATTCGCAGCTATGCTTTCGTTTTACATCTCTTTGACAATGATTTACTATTTCTCTCGTGTTGTCTCTTCGTACATGTAAACACACACACATATATCTTCGTCTCGTTAAGCATCGATAGCATCCGAATATTATGTATGGGGCGTTCCATCCCAAATCGGACAGTTTGAATTTTTTTTTATTTTCTCAATTTTTTAATATTTGTTAGTACCCATCAAAAGACCCTTGCTGTTAAATTTTGAGGTTTTTTTGATTACCCGTTCAAAAGATATTAAATTAACAAAAAAACCGCTCTTTTTTGGTATTTTGGTCATAACTTCTTTGATAGTGATCCAAATTATAAGTTTTTTTTTCAAAATTTTCGTTTTTTATGGCCTTTTCAGAAAAAAATACAACAAAAATATTCGACGAGTTTTTGAATGAGTTTTTTGAGATTGAAACTTTAAATCGCGTTTTTAAAAGTGTCATTTTTTTTTTTTTTTAATTTTTTGCTTTAAAAATCTATTCAACAATTTTTAAGACTAATCCGATCATGGGATTTCCATAACTACTATTTTTTTCGATTTTTGAAAATTCGATTTTTTTTTTAATACATTATTATGAATACCAATTTTTGTTACTGTATAATATTTTTTTCAGTATTTAGAATTTATTTGGACACTTTTTTATTGTTAACAGGTTTTTACAATAAATAATTAATCGTTAAGTCTGTTTATGAACAATAATAACAACAGTTTTTATTTATTCACGTATTTTTTTGAAAACCTTACATATACGATTATTTCCTGAATTAGAATATTCTTTTGCCAATGAGTTTTCGTTGCTCATTCGAATAATTGAATGAAATTTTTGTGTCCCCCTGTGATTGACTTCGCAGTATTGTATCGCAAATAAAATCTTTCTTTTGCATCTGAATAATGTTTCTCAGGTGAAAATTTGACCCACTCATACAATTCTTGAACTGTTGTTATTTGCTCATCGATTAATTATTAATTTAAAAAATCTGTTAACAATGAAAAAGTGTCAAAATTAATTCAAAATTATTAAAAAAAATACTAGGTATACAGTAACAAAAATTGATATTCATAATAATTTATGAAAAAAAAAATTAATTTTCAAAAATCGAAAAAAATAGTAGTTATTGAAATCCCACGATCGGACTAGTCTTAAAAATTGTTGAATAGACAGATGTTTAATACAAAAAAATTAAAAAAAATAAAATAAAATATGACACTCACTTTTGAAAACGCGATTTAAAGTTTAAACCCAAAAAATTCATTCAAAAACACGTCGAATGTTTTTGTTATATTTTTTTCTGAAAAGGCCATAAAAAACAAAAATTTGGAAAAAAAACTTTTAATCTGGACCATTTTTAAAGAAGTTATTACCAACATACCCAAAAAAGAGCGGTATTTTTTGTTAATTTAATATCTTTTGATCGGGTAATCAAAAAAATCTTAAAATTTAACTGGAAGGGTCCTTTGATGGATACTAAAAAATATAAAAAAATTGAGGAAAAAAAAAGTTTTTCAATTTTTCCGATTTGGGATGGAACGCCCCGTATACATATAGATATACATATGTATTATATATTTATTGACTGTCTTGAAGCAAAGCTTTTTTTTTACTTTCTTTTTGATGAAATCATTTTTTTTACTATAATATTAAATGCTGTGAAAGGTGGACTACGTACAATTTTTTTAGAGGTAACGAAATGGAGTTTTTCCATTCGCCATTTAATTAACCCACGAAAAATCTTTGCCTATAGTTTGGAATAGAGAAAACAATTATTCTATGTAATAAACCAAATGGTCTCGTTTGATAGTATTCACCTTATTTTTCAAAACGACATTTTTGCTTCATTTTTACTTCGGCTTATTCCATAGAAAAATTGTTTTCCCTATCCAAACTGTGGACACGAATTTTTTCGCATTAATCAAGTGGAAAATAGGAAAACTCATTTCGTTGACACTAAAAAAAAAAAAAAAATTCTACGCAACCCTTCTTTCATGGCATTTAATATTATAGTAAAAACTATGATTTAATCAAATAGGAAGTCTGAAAAAAATGATATTTTGGGAGTCTAATATATATCTATTAGACATCTTAGGTTTGGAAAATCTGAGCGATGAAATTTCGTCCTGAAGATTTATTTTGCATCTACGATTAGCGGATAATGTAATTTTATTTTTTTCAAATAAACATTTTAATTTTTCTCACGAAAATAGGATCACCAGTGGGTGGAAACGTTGCGTCCTAGCTGAATTAATTTGTTTTCGCTTTTTTTTATTGTATTATTTTGCAGCATGACGAAGATGAAAAAAAGAATCGTTTTCCTCCTCGGGTGGAAAATAAATCTTCGTTTATACTCTCTGCATGCAATGACTATCGAACTATGATTACATTAGGCTTTGAATGAATCGCCGATAAGAATATAATATATACATTAGGGTGGTCCTTATTTTGGGCTCGGACGAATTTTTTATCAGACGCCCCCCAAATCGACTCCAAATAATTCAAGAACAATACCCTAATCTTTCAGATTTTTATCTAGACTCTAACCCCTCCCATCAAGACGGTAGATTTCCCCATTTGAAATACACGGGTTTCGGCCAGATTCTCAGAATATATTTTATTCCAAGTGTAATAATTTAAAAAAAAAATCTGTGACTGCAAGATTTTAGTGTTCATTGGTGCTCCTATTTGAGGAAAAATTCACATTATCATACGGGTCAATTTCGACAAATCGCAATTCGTCTAGATTGACTCGTATTAGAATTTTAGACGAATTGCAATTTGTCTACTTTGACCCGTATGATAATGTGAATTTTTCCTCAAATAGTAGCACCAATGAATACTCAAATCCGGAGTTGCCGAAATTATAATGTAAACATAATGCATTATTTATTTTAGAAATAATGAAAATTCTATGATAGAAACATTAAGCATTATTTTTGTAATGAAAAATGTGAAACCTAACGATTATGCATTAAATTAATAATGAATAATGCGAAAGAGGTAACATTATTCATTACAACAGTAATGGATAATGCTAAACGCTGCCATTGTCCATTATTACAGTAATGGGTAATTCAAAGTAGAAACAAATTTTCATTACTATAGTAATGAATGGTACAAAACCGAAAAATAATGCATTACTTTGAGTAATGCATTACATTGAGCAATGCATTACTTTTAGTAATGCATTACATTGAGCAATTCATTACTTTGAGTAATACATTGCATTGAGCAGTGCATTACTTCAAATAACGCATTACATCTATAAATAATGTATTACTTTGAGTAATGGTTTAAAGGAATAAAAATAATTTCCGTATGTAGAGAGCAATGCCAATGAAATCTTCCTTTTCGTGTGATTTTTTATAATCATAATGCGTAAGAATGATACATCTTAGACTGTATGTGTTATTCTCTCAAATTTTTTACAGTGTTATTCGTTTGTTTAAATTTCCCTCTATAGAAATTCGTTTGTTTAGATTCCCAATTTTTTACTTCGAAAATATAATTCGGTACTTTGTTTTGTTTTTTTTATTTGTTATATCAGATTTGAACCCAGAGCATCTTTTTCTTTTTTATCTTTGACCGGAAATTGTCAAGAAAATAATAATTCCTGATCATGCACGATTGCTTACTTTTGTTTACCCTCGAATAATTCCATTTATTTTTTGTTTATTTTTGAATCAACCAAAAGAAAAAATCATCTTCCACTTGTGCATTTTTTTATTTGTCAGATCAAAGGAAAATGCGCAGCATATATGTATTTTATTCTCTTTCGACTCAAATTTTCAATTCTAATTTCATATTTCAAAACGGGGATTATTAGTTCCGTTGACATTCTGATGTTTACATTTTTGGGCTTTTTTACTTAAAAAAAATTTCATAAACCCATACCATTGAGTCCGTGAACCGGTTTCATCAATCCATATTTTCCACTTTCGTAAATAAAAGGAAGATTTTATCGCATTGTCCTATTGGACCACGAGTGCATAAAATATTTTTATTCCGAATAATGCATTTTTCAAAATATTCAGTATTATAGCAATGAAAAATTAACGCTACTTTGCAATATCTATTACTTTAATAATGTATAATGGAACATTTTTGCATTACTCATTATTTCAGTAATGAGTAATGTAACTTTTCCCACATTATCCATTACTTCAGCAATGGATAATGTAGTGCATAATGTTTCATTTTTTCATTTGCCAGTACCAATGTAATGCTCAATGGTCTAACATCTGCATTATTAACTAAAAACATAATGCAATATTTTTTTGATCACATTATTCATTGAATGAATAATGTATAATGGAAGTTAAGTCCCATTATTAAGTAAAAAAATAATCATTAATGAAATCGATAATGCATTATTTTAATAATGCAATTTTTGCAACTCTGCTAAAATCTTGCAGTTACAGATGGAAATAGTATATTACGATACGAGTGCGATGAAACTTTTTCTGACGAGTGTGAGTTTGCAGCATGAGCCGAAGGTGAATGTCGCAATCACACGAGTTGAGAAAAAGTTTCTCGCACTAGTATCGTACGAAATTTTATTGTACGAGTGCGCAAAGTGGCACTTTGCGCACGGAGTGCAATAAAAAAAATTATTACACTTGGAATAAAATATATCCTGAGAATACGGCCGAAACACGTGTATTTTAATTAGGAAAATCTACCCTCTTGGTGGGAGGGGTTAGAGTCAAGATAAAAATCTGAAAAAAGTAGGGTATTCTTTTTGAATTATTTGGCGTCGATTTTGGGGGCGTCTGATGAAAAATTCGTCCGAGCTCAAAATAAGGACCACCCTAATATACATATATATGTACATACAAATATGCTGATATAACGAAGTGACAAAGTTCAAATATTCTTTGTGTTGTCTTGAATATGTGAATATGGATTATCATCGAAATCCTTGATGCGTTCCCTATAATGAGAAATATATTTTTCAGGGAGTGGCGGAATAATGAGCCAATCCGGATCTCAGGATGACGGCGAGTACGAAGTGATTATAGTCGATGAAAATAATTCATCGATTCTCGCTGATCACGATGTCACCTCGTCCGGACCACCTTCGACCAAAGTGAGTTTTTTTGGAACTCTGGTGATGGAAACAAATTTTTGGAAAATTCTTCCGGACGATTGTGAGCCTGTTTCCCAAACGTCCAATTTCTTTTTTTGTCTATCAAACTTTACATTGCTATTTACGCGGTTTATCTGCGACTAAACTTTTTCCTGAAAAAAAAAAACAATCCAATCTCGCACAAACATTCGTTGATCGTGCAAGAGGAATGAAAGAAATTTTTTGAAAAACTCGAAAATGACTTTTCGAGATATCTCTTTTTCAAATAATCGTGAGGACTCGACGAGTAAGAACGAAGATGATCGAGAATTTTCCTGTAGGATAAGCATGCTGAATGCGAGGTTAACGCACGTAGACGAACGTGAATCCTCTTTAAAAAAAAAATAATAATAACGAACGCGATTTTCTCTTTTACATAATTTATTGACGACCCTGCGATGTTCAGCATGTCTATTAGATAATTATGATAATTGATGTCCTGCATTTAAGTAGTCTGAGAAAGAAGGATTTTTAACATACTGCACCGACATTTTTCGTGGAGTCGAGGAAAACCCAGATAATGCAGATTCGTCTTGAAAGGTTTTGAAAGTATTGCGATTTAAAGTAATGATAACGGTTAAAGTTATCGTTTCAATTGAAAATTCCGGTATTCATAAATTGTACGAAATTATCAATGTTTAATTTTGTTTATTTTAATTTTAAAGTCCATTTAGTCTCTTTTGATTGATAAAGATCCATTTGGTGTGAAAAAAAATGGTCGAAAGACGTTTTGTGCTATCTGGGAACTGTAAAGAACGGATTGTAACATTTTTCATTTTTCTATATTATTACTGTGCTCATTAGCGTGATCCTTATTTTGGATATGGAGAAATTTCTGTGCTGCAATTTTCCTCATCTGCTGAAAAAAAATGAATAAAGATAATTGTCATTTTCTCAGAGCTTTATCGCAAAGTTGAACACTTCTGTAAAGAACGAAATTCCTTATTTAAGGATTTTAAGTTCCTATGAAATCTTTTAATGTTAATTGTTCAATAAATAACTTCTTGATCGTCGTGAAATTTTTACACGACCTCCTGAATACTTCATGTAAAAACATATTAAATTTTCAGAATTCTATCATCATTACTTCAACCTCCTTAAGGGTTAAAATGAAAAATGATGAGAAAATTCTGAAAATTTGGTATGTTTTTGTATGAAGTATTTAAGAGGTCGTGTAAAAATTTCACGACGATTAGGAAGCTCGTTATTAAAATATTAATATTTTGTTGAGAATAATTTTTTAAACAAAAAAAATATTCACCAATAAACTTCGTTTTGTTTCCGTTGATTTCAATATAGTGTAGATATTAAAAAATTGAGAGATAAAAAAAAAACTTATCGCAAAGTTATATCAGTTTCCACAAGACTACATTTAATTTAATTTAATTTAATTTGTTAATGTTAATTGTTCGATAACGAGCTTCCTAATCGTCGTGAAATTTTTACACGACCTCTTAAATAATTCATCCAAAAACATACCAAATTTTCAGATTTTTCTCATCATTTGCGATTTGGGACTCAACATCCTTAAGGTAGACGAGTCAACCAAGTATTAATTTTTCAAAAAATGATTTCTACACTTTTTAAAAGAGAAATTAGTGCAAACTAGAGTGGATTTTTATTAAATAGTCCGTTGTTAATGCGGAAATAAATATGTAACACTGATTTGACAGAATTACAACAAGTCTGCGCCACTGCAGAAATATTTCTACGCAATTTTTGCAAAGTCAAATTTGTAATTTTAGCTAGATCTGGATAATTAAAAGCTCATTTTCTTTATCGATGGCTAGTTTGTGAATTCACGGAAATCGTGAAAAATCTCATAATTTACAAATGAGAGCCATTTGTTTAAAACTGAGCCTACCCACACGGAACATTAGGGCCATGGGACGTCCAATATCCATACATGGTGGATGAATGCTCCATCCCAGGGACGTCTATGAGTATCCTTATCACTGCTAAAAGAAGTGCGAAACGGCACCTGTTCTATGTACTGGGAACATCCCTTATACGTACCTTGAGACGGTTTTTAGACGGACTAGACCCCAAAAAATGACGTCTGATTTACGTATTTAAGACGAATAAACCAGTGACCCGAAAGATGTCCAATGATCATCCATTATACGTCCCTTTATTTAAATAATTTAATCGTTATTAACTACACATTATTAATTAATTATAAACTTTGTTACTGATTATATAATATTCGGGGCCTACGAGATATCCATATTTTACAGAAAAAAAGAAAAAAAAATAGTTTTCGATTTTTCACACTGCGGTCACCCATCCAAGTATTGGATTCAAGGGGTGCTGCTTAACTTTTCTAATCTCCTACCTACCTACCTACCTACCTACACTAACTTGACTTATGAGAAACTTGTGCATGTAAAAACCTTATACGATGTAGTTTGCTGATATACTTATATATCTTTGTTTCACAGGCCTTGAATAATGTATAATCGTAATGAAATTTATAATTAATGGATAATGTGTAATCAATAGCGTTTAAATTAAGGGACGTATAATAGATGATCATTAGATATCTTTTGCAATATTGGCATTCGTCTTAAATACGTACATTAAATGTCACTTTATGTGGTCTATAGGTACCTCTAAAAAATATCTAAGGGTACGTATACGAAACGTTTTCAGCACATAGAATCGCTGTCGTTTCGAATCTCCGATAATGGTTTAAGGAATGTCCCATGGACTTCCCCGGAATGAAATTTTCATCCAACTTAAATGATTATTGGACGTCCCCTGGCTGTTAAGTTACGCGCGGAATATATTTATAGCTCCAAAAATATGTGTCGTGGATGTCGAATAAACTTCCGCGTTATCCTTCGATAGACGTAATTTGTACGTACATACGACGGTCAATCGGCGTACCCATATCACAGCTGCCCGAAATACTTAAATGTACATCTAAATGACGAATGCTTTTGATTGGACAACACGCGATGGATCACACAGGACGTATATTGTATGTTCACACACGTACTATTTCTTAAGCTACAAATATACACAACACGGCCATCTATGGCATGTCCATAGGTAGACATTCAATAGCTTTTAATTCAGTATAGTAATTGGACATCTATTGGACGTTCCAGGTTCACGTCTATATGAAATCCTACATGGAACATCCGATAGACGTTCAATTGACGTCCTCCGAATGTGATTTTCGTTTACGAACCTGGAACGTCCAATGGATGTTCAATTACTATCCTGAATTAAAAGCTATTTAATGTCTACCTATGGACATACCATGGATGGCCGTGTTGTGTATATTTGTAGCTCAAGAAATAGTACGTGTCGTGGACATACAATATACGTCCTGTGTGATCCATTGCGTTAAAAGTATACCATGGATGTTCAATGGATGTCCGCATTACGTCCATCGTGGATGTAGACGTGTTAAGGATCTATGGATGATAGATGGACGTCCAATGGACACTCGGTTCCGTGTGGGTATCGCCCGTCACTAAAATAAATATCAAAAAATAATTTCAGCATATTCTAGAAACATTAAAAGACCAATTGGTCCTAAAAATGTTTTAATATTTCGAATTTGTCTCAAAGTTGCAAATTGTACCTCTGTTGGGTGAAAAAATTTGAGACAAATATCTGTAAAATTGTAATTTTATTTATTTATAAAAATTGCTCTTCAATTCCATTATTTCGAGCAGATCTGGAGATGCAATGGGAAAGAAATTCCTCCATAGTTTGAGTAAGGCCCATTCGAGCTGATTTAGACCCGGTAAACCAGTAAAAAAAATTGAAAAAAAAAAAATAATGCATGAAAAACAAACTCTATTCTTCCTGTGATTCTCAACGTTAACCCTCTCTCTGCTTGCATTTGGCTATGCGTACTAAACTACTGGTTCTGAAGGGGGGTCACAGTGGTGTACCTCGACCGCGGACAATCCTCGAGGATTACGCCTCGTCGGAACAGACTCTCGGCGCTTTGACGAGGTCCGAGCCAGTGGCACGAAATATTCAGGTAAAAAATCGATCAGAATTAAGAGGGTATCCGAACCAGATGCAATATGACAAATACGAGTCAATGTTTATTAATGTTTTTTTTTTGCAAAGTCTCAAACCCTCATCGCGATTATTGATATAAAAAGGGACTAAAAAGTATCAAAAAAAAGGGAGCAAAAAAAATTGACACTGAAATTTCATTAACACACCCCGGAATTTCGACTTTCTTCTCGCTGTCACCGCTTGGAATCACGGATGATGAGCTTCGTTTATACACTTGTATCGATATATAAATATATATTTATATATATATATATATATATATATGACAATTATTATAAATAGAAGATTGCGTATTGAGTAGTGTACATCGATATTTGCATGTCTCGAAAATTTCTCGTTTTGTCGTCAAATTATAGGTATTACTGTCGGTATGACTATTTTTTTTTTTTTTTTTCAAGAGAGAATCCAAATATATTTATATTTTATATGAAAATATCAGTAAAGTAATTGTTTGACGTAAGAGTTTGATATTAACGGGATAATTTAGAATTTCCATGATTATAGAGTAGAGATTATGGATTAGCTTACTTAATTGCAGAGCTGGACAAAGTACCAGAAAGTACTTCAAGTACAAGGACTTGAAAAATCAAGTACCAAGTATCAAGTATACTTTACAAGTTTTCAGGTATATCTCGTAAGTTTTAGTAGTTGCATTCGATTTCTGATTCTCATTTGATTTTTATTCGAGTACTTTTTGTATCAAAACATATTTTCACCTTGTGCAATACACTGGGATTACGTTAGGCAGATTGGAACAGAAGTACTTAAACAAAGAATTAAAAATAATTCAAAAATAGCATTTGCGATTTTAATTACGATTTATTTTTCTACAGTTTTGAAAAAGAAGAAATAAAGAATATAATCCATGGATTGTTAAAACTACTCCAACTTCGTGTTTGTCTTTAAAAAACTTGAAAAAGTAGTTGAAGTACAGAAAAGTATTTGAAATCTAAAGTACAATACTTGAAGTATTGAAAATTTAAGAACAATAAGTACTTAAAAAGTACTTCAAGTATTGTACCCTAAATTTTCAAGTAGTCAAAGGGTACTTCAAGTATTGTACTTAAATTCCCAAGTACTTGAAAAGTACTTCTAGTATTGTACTTAAATTTAAATGTTCAAGTATTTAAAAAGTACTTCAAGTATTGTGCTTAAATTTCCAAGTCTTGACAAGTACTTCAAGTATTGTACTTAAATTTTCAAGTGTATAGAAAGTACTTCAAGTATTGTATTTGAATTTTCAAGTACTTAAAGAGTACTTCAAGTATTGTACTTAAATTTTCAAGTACTTACAAAGTACGTCAAGTATTTTACTTAAATTTTCAAGTATTTAGAAAGTACTTCAAGTACTATACTTAAATTTTCAAGTACTTAAAGAGTACTTCAAGTATTGTACTTAAATTTTCAAGCACTTAAAAAGTACTTCAAGTATTGTAATTAAATTTTCAAGTATTTACAAAGCACTTCAAGTATTGCGCTTAAACTTTCAAGTACTTAAAAAGTACTTCAAGTATTGTACTTAAATTTTCAGGTACTTAAAAAGTACTTCAAGTGTCGTACTTGAATTTTCAAGTACTTAAAAAGTATTTCAAGTATTGTACTTAAATTTTCAAGTATTTAAAAAGTATTTCAAGTATTGTACTTAAATGTTCAAGTACTTAAAAAGTACTTCAAGTATTGTACTTAAATTTTCAAGGACTTCAAAAGTACTTCAAGTATTGTACTTAAATTTTCAAGTACTTTTCAACTACTTCAAGTACGTCGCAAGTACAGGGTACTTCAAGTACTTCCCAGCTCTGCTCGGTTGTAGTTAAATCTATATTGACAGCGATTTGCGAGTCAGAATATTTGACGAAGAGTCTTAATTGTTTTTGCATCTCTCTTTCTATCTCTCGATCTTTCTCTTTATCTCTTTGAAAAGAACACGATACATCGTCCATGAAATTAATCCAGATCATTTCTTTGTCGAGAATCGTAAGGAACATGATAAAATGATGATATCGCGCGTGGATGAAAATGACGAGAGAAAAATCGTGAATGAAAACTATGTGAATGTTGTGACGATTTTTCTTATTTTCCTTTCGCAGAGCAATGACTCTAGCGAAGAGGCGATGCAACGTAGCAATATCACCGCCGATCCAAGTCCATCGGACATGACAACCGACAATGAGAACAAACACAATTCATCGGAGGAAGCATGGACGGACGTTAATCTCAACGAGGATGGTGACAATTTACCGATCACCAATCCCCGCGAAGATCCGAGAAATATTCACAATATTGCTCACTCTCACGGTAATAAAAATAAAAAAAAACTATAAATCTATTTCATCGAAGAAAATTGAGGATTCTCTCAAATTTCAAGATTTTATTTTTATAAAAATAAAGTATGGTTTAATTGTAGTTTAGTAAAAACTGCAATTTAATTTGATTTCAAAATTTGATCTACATGTCTCTCAAAATGGAAATACTAAACAAATGCTAAATATTAAATTATTTATTTTTACAGTAGCTTCCCTTCGTAAACGTGTTTTTCTCGAAATAATGTTTTTTCGTCATTTAGTAAACCATTCCTTAAAACCGCTGACCCGATCTTGATCAAAGATCGGGTCAGATTTTTCGCATCCCATAATTTTCGTATTGGAACTAGAACTAAGTCGAAATTTTCGTTTTTACTATTTTTTTGTTGCAAAAACAGTGACAAACTTCTTTTTTCTGAAAAAAAGCTCGCTATTTTATTTTTTATGCAGAAATATTAATAATCGAAAGATCAAACGAGCCCGCCGAAGGCGGGCGATGTTTGATCCAGATTATACGAAAGGTCTCGTTCGAAGATGATATACAATTGTAGTCATGCTTGTCATGCTTAATTCACAACGTTTAGCGCCATTTTTTCAAAAAAGGCTAGGGAAGTAGGTGTCACTACTGGTGCCACAGACCTAACCTCATATTGTTTTGTGTAAAGAAGATTCAATTATCACGTATTGATGTGAAGATGATAGAGGGTTGAAGTTTTTTTTTTTTTTTTTTTTTTTGGGTAAATGGGGTGGGAGTCTATCATCTTCGAACGAGACCTTTCGTATAATCTGGATCAAACATCGCCCGCCTTCGGCGGGCTCGTTTGATCTTTCGATTATACTGCATGTCTCGTTCTCGATGATATACAATTGTAGTTTTTTAGAGATCGTGATAATTTCGTTTTGAGCTTCTGTTTTATTTGCTCGTTGTATCTATTAACATAAGGTACAATAAAACTTATATAGAAACTTGCCAATCAAATGTCACTTAAGATTACTTTTGAAAACAATTCATTGGAACTAATAATAGGTTTATTATAAAACTTGAAAAATGTTTGAGATCTGGGTGCCCATCCGGCACTTCGTCTTATAGTATCTATGTCAACTCCTCTTTTATGAGCGGCTGAAACGGACGCATGTCGCGTGCTGTAGGCTGAAAACACAGTTGTGTCAATGCCTGCATCTTTCAAAAGCCCTTTGATCCAGTGACTGATTGTTTGTGACGATGCTGAACCAAAGGGTTTTGTAGTTGTAATAAAAAGATTCTTGTTATTTTCATCTCGCAATTTTTTCGTTATTTCGATATATTCAAGAACTATTGATGCTGCACATATTTTCGGCCTGTCTTTAAAAAACGGTAGTATTAACTCTGGTTGATAAGATCCAGGTTTTGATGTTTTTATTTGATCTGTAATTTTTATTCGTATTTCTTTTTCATTCTTTTCAATATTATTAATCTTAATCAAAGCTAGGGTCTGCAGTCTTTGAGCAGTCGTAAGAGCTAATAATGTCGCTACTTTTTGAGCAGCTTCCATAAGTCTCAGATCTTTCAGAGGTCGGAGTTTTTCTAAATAATCTAAAACGGGTGTTATGTCCCAAGTAGAGTTATACTTTGGTTTCGTAGGCTTAATCTTATAGATTCCTTTCATAAAACGCCCAATTAATCCATCCGAATTTATATCATAAACGGAAATTAAAGAAATCGCTGCTCGATCTGTATTGAGAGCACTGTATCCTATGTTTGTATCGAATCTATTATTCAGAAACTTGATTATATCTGACGTTTTTGCATGATACATATCAATGTTGTTAGATTGCGTAAAATTCCACCAAAATCTCAAGCTGCTTTCGTATTGTTTGAGAGTTGTTTTTGTAAGGGAATTGATCATGACCTCTACAGCTTTTTCATCGATTCCTTTCTTCGAAAATGCTTTCCGGATAATTTCCCGGCCACCAAAGAAAGGTGGGACGATAGTGGATGAGTCTTTTCTCTGCAAGGAGAAATCAAAAGCGAATTACTAGGATGAAATGTAATCGTGGGCTCTATCAAGAGAGATGCAAACAAGGGGTACCATGGTTGGGAAAACCAAGCTGGTACCACAAGAACGCCTGTAGCTTCGTCATTTATGATCTTTCTCAAAACTCTAAGAATAAGCGCGAAAGGAGGAAAAGCGTAAAAATATTCGTACTTCCACGGTACCGTAAAAGCGTCGACTTTCTCGGCCTCTGGATCTGGGAAACGAGAGTAAAATTTTGTACATTTTTTATTCAACCTCGATGCAAAAAGATCAATGGAAAAAGTACCAAAATGGTTTTCAATTTGCTCAAATGCGATTTGTGATAATCCCCATTCGCCATCAATATTTGATTCTCGCGATGCTTTATCCGCATCTACATTTTCCGCTGAACTAATGTAAGAAGCCTTGAGCCACATTTTCCTCCTTTCACACCATTCCCAAATCTTTCGGGAGAGCTCACTAAGGTGAGGGTATTGTACACCACCCGCTCTATTTATATACGCGATCGCTGTGTTGTTGTCTAGTCGTAGTAAAACTTCACAGTCTGTTAAATTCGAAGCAAAAGATTTTAATGCAAAAAAGGCAGCAAGTAATTCAAGGAAATTAATGTGTTTCTTTCTTTCTTCCTCGTTCCAGAAACCTGAAGCGTAATTTTTGTTGCAATAACAGCCCCAACCTGTCATAGAGGCGTCCGAAAATATTTCAATATAAAAATTCTGAGTTCTGATTGGATTGATGCCAATAGCTGCGTTTGTTTTCCACCAATTAAAATCCTCAATCATGTTTGCATTTATACGAATTTTCGCATCGTAATTTCCGCCGTTAAATTTGAGCGCTAGAAATTTTTCTCTCTCGAGTCGCTTACAATGAATAAAACCGTAGGCAACTGCTGGGCAAGCAGCTGTCAACACTCCTAAAAATTCTGCAAATTCACGGATCTTGTATCTCTCTCCATTTTTCCACTTACTCGAAAATTCAACGATTTGTTTTTTCTTTTTGTCTGTAAGTCCTAGAGTATAGTTTCCAGAGTCAATTACAAAACCCAAATATTTACATTCTTGGCTCGGTTGTAATACAGTCTTTTCGAAATTTATAATAAAACCTAAGCTTTGCAGAATTTTTACAGCCTCTTGTACTTTTTTCTTGCACGCAGCCTTTGATTTATCTGTAAACAGAAAATCGTCGAGATAAACTATCGTGAGCATTCCTCTCAATCTTAGTTTGTTTACAACAGGCTTCAATATTTTAGTAAAAATATATGGACTTGTGCATAAGCCGAAAGGCAAGCAAGTAAACTGAAATAGTTTTTCTTCGAAGATGAAGCGCAAAAATTTTCTGTGTCCGTGATGAATCGGTACAACGTAATATGCATCTTTTAAATCTACGGAAACCATAAAATCGCTTTTGGATACTAGGTTTAGCACAGATCTCATATCTTCTAGTTTAAAATGTGGTGGTTTAATGAACTGATTCAACTCTTTCAAATTGAAGATAAAGCGATTGGTACCGTCAGGTTTCGGAACGAGAAAGTACGGAGAGATAAACTCATCTTCGGTATGGCTGCAATCTTCTATTGCACCTTTACTTAATAATTTATCAATTTCGATTCGCAAGAGTATTTTCTCTTCCTTTGTAAATGTTTTTTGAAATAGTCTGTTTTGAATAGGTTTTTCTGTAAAAGGGATACGGTAACCTTTAACATAATTCAAAACATATTTATCAGTTGTAATCTGTTTCCATTGATCGATAAATAATTTTAAACGTCCTGCAATATTGACTACCTTGACTATTTCTTCGATGAAGATTGGTTCATCGTTTGCGTTGTCGGCTTCGCTGCCGCCTGAGATGTTTGATAAGTCTGTCTCTTTTTGAAGTGAAACATTTTGCGTTTCGGTTGATAACGATGACCCACTCGCGTGTTGTTCTGGAGTGGGTATTTCGAGTTTCCCTGACTTCGAAATGGTGTGTTGGTTTTAGTTTGAGGCTTTTCTTTTATTTCAGCACACGCTTTTTCAATTTCTTTTGCCTCTTTCACTTTATCTTTCAAATTGTTACCGTACAGCCACTCATCCGATATCATCGCATCTACCGTTGGTTTTATGCTTTTGCTGAGTTGTGGTGTGATAAAAGATTTTCGTGCAACAGTTTGTTGATAGAAAACATCGGATAACAATTGACCAGCGTGGCTTAAAAAGTCCGTGAAAATTTCTTCGTCCAGACCATTTTCCGGAGGATCGATGAGCATCGATACTGCTGCGCCTAGAGCAGCTAAGGCCGTACCTACGCAATTTTGCGTTTCCACGAAATGTTCATCTCTTTTCTTCGCGATTTCAGACAAAAGCGGAGCTATCTCAAGATTTATTTTTGGTGCCTCCAGATAAAGATCAGTTTTCCGGTTGTATGACTCCAAAATTTCTTTTTTATTTTTCTCTGGGAGGCCTCGTTTGGTCCATTGTGACCACGTATTTTTTAGCTCCTCGTGATATTTAATTTCCTTAAATTTTGACACATTTAGGTCTACTCCGAGGGCTTTCAAAACATTTTCTCTCAACAGCAAGTCTTCGCAGACTTCTTCAGAATTTTTTCCTCCGCTGTCTCCAGTTGTCGAAGACTCAGTCTTCGCAGCCTCATTTTCTGCACCAAAATTCTCCTCCGCAGCCTGTGCTTCCTTGTCCTCATTGGCCCTCGAAGACCCCTCCGGAGCCTCATTTTCCTTATTTTTCTCGTCACCTGTAATGAGTAGCGATAAGGATATAGAATAAGGCAACACTTATTGTGTTTTGCACGATCATAGGTTCTTATTGAACCGATCCACGATATCGTCTATCAGCTTCGTATGGAATCTGATTCTCATTTCTCGTGTGGACGAATGAGATTTTTTGCGACGTAATCGTCTATCAGATTCGTATGGAATCTGATTCTCATTTCTCGTGTGGAAAAATGAGATTTTTTATGTTTCAAATAAACAAATTAACTCGCATGGAGTTTTTACTTACCACTTGAAACAATCTCTGGATTATTATTACATTTTTCCGCAACACTTCGTTCGTGTGGAACACGTGTTAGCGTCTGGATAAGCTTTGTTAGGTTATCCACTTGTTCTTTCAATTTCTTGAAATCTTCGTTTCTTCTGTCCCTTGATCTTGATCTTGATCTTGATCGTTTCCTCTTCTTCTTCTTATCTGGCATATCCCTTTTTGTTTTATTTTTATTTTAATTATATTTCAATCTTTGGATAAGCAAGGCGAAAAACGTGTTCGTGTTTCGGCACAACGAAACAATATGAGGTTAGGTCTGTGGCACCAGTAGTGACACCTACTTCCCTAGCCTTTTTTGAAAAAATGGCGCTAAACGTTGTGAATTAAGCATGACAAGCATGACTACAATTGTATATCATCGAGAACGAGACATGCAGTATAATTCTAGTTTTAACGAAAGCCACAGTTGTACCGAATCTCTGGAGCTTTTTGATTTTTTGGATTCTAATGATCCTTCATAAAAAAGTCGATAACGAAAGTCACCTGCTTTTTAACGAATTACGTTTGTCTACCTTTTTGTGTATAAAAAGTGTATAAAGAAAATTTGAAAAAATTTGTCTGTATACCTCAAGAGTATGCAGCACTATGAAGCTCTAATTAATTAACAGATAGACAGAAATTAATGAACAACAAGTAAATTAAATACTAAGAATCGATATCTCGCGAACCATCAAAGGTCCCATCGGTTTTTTTTTCGAAAATGTTGGTAATGAATTCTAGTATTTTTGAGAATTTTTATTCAAAATTCGAAGGAGGGCGGGGTTGGATATCGCGATTTAAATTTTTGAAAATTATTTTGACTGCTTAAATTTGCTTTAAAAAAATTGGACAATTATTTTATTCAAAGATGGACTCAAGATGAAAAATATCTCCTTATATATTTTTCGATACGATTAACCGCTACGTTAATCGTAGATTGAAAATGCAATATTTTTAAAAGTCGAAAATATTCCATGGTATTGTATTCCGCCATGGTGGATCCGAAAAATCGGGTGGGGGTCGAAGAGTCGACTAACCAATATTTCGAACGGCCAAAATCCCGAATTTCACGATTACGAGCGTTCGAATAACGAAGCGCCGAAATCCCGAACGCCAGAAAAGCGAAAGCGGGGAGAGCCGCCCCATGCGTAAGAGAGAGAGAGATGCGCCTCCTCTCTCTCTTACGCATGGGGCGGCTCTCGCGACTTTCTCTTTTCTGACGATCGGGATTTCGGCGCTTCGTTATTCTAACGCTCGTGATCGTAAAATTCGGGATTTCGGCCGTTCGAAATATTGGTTAGTCAACTCCTCGACCCCCACCCGAAAAATCTAATAAAATTTGCGAGTGGTTTTTGGAATCATGGGATGAAATGAGCGGAGTTTCGGCCAAATGAAAAATGGTCGGGTCCGAGAATTGTAAAAATGACCCCCATATACTTAAATATTTGTACCTTACGAAAATGAAATTAAAAAAATGGATTTTTTGAAAATCCTGACTGCGTATAATCCCTCAAGTCCCAAATGAATAATATCAATATCTATATCTATACCAACTTATGAAAAAATGAGTCCAACCCTTTTTCAAGTTTCCAAATTTCTATAATCCCTCAAGAAATTGACAATAAACATGACGTCGAAATCTTGTGGATTGCGGGTCGAGAGACTGAAACATCATTTTTTTTCCAGGTGATCCAGATAGCGAGGGAAACGTACTGGAGCAAGATAGTCACGGTGATGCCGGTCGCGGTGAGAAGCCAACGGGTGAAATTTCCGTCGTTCGTGTGCCAGACAGACTCGTGGTAACGGCGGCTTCACCACGTCCGGATGATTTACCGATCAAGGGCCTGGTGGAGCACATTCCGGTACCGACGCCATCGCGCGAGGCATCCTTGACGCAAAAATTGGAAATGGCACTTGGCTCGGTTTGCCCTCTACTGCGTGAAATTATGGTCGACTTTGCGCCATTTCTTTCCAAGACTCTGGTTGGCTCGCACGGCCAGGAACTCCTCATGGAAGGTAAAGGTATGAGGAGGCAATTGGACTTCGTTTTTTTTCTTTGCGCGGTAACTCGAAGAAAAATAATGGTACATCCAGTAAACAGGAGCCATTGACCGTCACATTTGTCGAGTTTCAATTTTTTTCCCATTTTACCGTCACGATCATCTTCATTTTTTCCATTGAATGATAAAAAACAACCAAAAGAAATCGGAGAAGCGTTCGTTGCAACAAAATGGTCAATGATCTCGTCAATACGGCAATTTCATATTCCACGCAAACTTCGCGAATTGGCATTCTGCGTGTCGCACCAGAATTCTGTAGGTGCTTGATCCGAGGTAGAAAAATTCAATCCTCGTACGAGAAATGCATACGCGCTTCATGTTCACGTTTTCGAATCGCCCCTCTATTTTTAACCCTCGTCAAAATGCGATTGATCCAACGAATCTTCATCCAATCACCTCACTTCGCCATTGAAAATGCATTTCCGCTGTATTTGTCCCTCGAAACGTCACGTTTCTCGAGAAACTCTCTATTTTCGTTCGATTCAAGGTTTGACGACCTTCAAGAACAGCAACTCCGTGGTGGAACTCGTGATGCTACTGTGCTCGCAGGAATGGCAAAATTCATTGCAGAAACACGCTGGTCTCGCATTCATCGAACTCATCAACGAGGGAAGGTGAGCGTCACGTCTGTAGAATTTATAAAATCTCACGTTTAGGCTAAAACGCGGGTAACGGTGGTCAGTTGGGGACACACATCGCAATTGTGAATGGATCGTAGTTCAGGAAAAGAGTAGAACTTTAATGCAGTTTTGTAAAGTCGTTTTTGAAAGTAAGAGCAAGTAAAATGTCTGACACGAGAATATAATTTTCTTTTTCAGCGATTAAAAAAAAATTTGGAATCCATTGCAATTGTTGGAAGATTTGGGCTAAGCTGGAAAGATTTGGACTAAATAATTTAGATGAATTGTCATGAATAGTTGTATTTTTTTTTAAATATGAAAATATTATTGATAAAGAAGAATAGTCAATTTATTTTCATTAATTACGTGGTATCCAAAACGGAATTTATAGGATTTATCAATTCGCGAGAGAGAAAGATGATTTTTGATAACAGCTGAGAATTTAATAAGAAGATTGAAACCAAAGTTGTAAACAATATATTACTTTGATAATGTATTACTGTACTTATTACCCATTACACTGCATAATGTGAAATGGATAAGTGTACCATTACAAAATACAAAAGTAATGTGTAATGGATGCATGTCCCATTACAAATAAAAAAATAATGTGTAGTGGATGCATGTCCCATTACAAACAAAAAAGTAATGTGTAATGGATGCATGTCCCATTACAAATAAAAAAGTAATGTGTAATGGATGCATGTCCCATTACAAATAAAAAAGTAATGTGTAATGGATGCGTGCATCTAATAAAAATTACAAGTTACTGATACAAAATTTGTCGCCTTATTGAATCCCTAAATAATGTGCATGTTCTTTTTTTTAACTTTATCGATCATTTGTGATAATTGTGGATGAACTTTTAGCGAGCGAAATAAAATAATGAGACAGCAATGCGCAAGTTTCTAATACGAGCACGGCAATTTTTCTATTTGTAATGGAATATTCTCCACTGCAAATTACTCTTTTTTTAAATTGTAATTTGTAATGGAACGTGCATACATTACACATTACTTTTTGTGTTTGTAATGGCACATGCATCCATTACACATTACTTTTGTAATTTGTAATGGAAAACTTGGCCAATACACATTGTTTGAAGTAATGGGTAATGCATTACATTTACATTACTATTTTCACAACACTGATTGAAACAAATAGTTAATTATGGGATTATTTGTAAATAAGCACTTATTTTCTTGTCGAACAATCGTGATGGAGTAATCTTTACAATTATTTGAAATGTTTCTGTGACAGATTACTGTCCCACGCCATGAAAGATCACATTGTCAGGGTGGCGAACGAGGCGGAATTTATATTGAATAGGATGCGCGCTGATGACGTTCTGAAGCACGCAGATTTCGAGGTGAGTCCCTCCATCAATGTAAAATTTATTTTTCTTTCGATTTAAAATATGAAATCGCCCCAAAACTGATCTACAATAAAAATACTATCATCATTATTGACATGGGGATGAAAGAATCCAGGATCGTTTCTGAATTTTCCATTTCAGTGTCAGAAACCAAAATTTTCAAAAAGGGTTTAGCCGGATGAGAATGGTGAATCGGCCACCAGGAAATTTTGTGGTGCCAATTTTTTCAAAGTTCCTAGCCTAATAAAACGACTTTGTGCAAAATTACAGCTTTCTACAGCGATGCCGAGGGGTCTTTCTGCTAAAAAAAAAGTGTTTTTTCGATTTTTGCATTTTTTGAATATCAAGAAGCGACCGTAAAATCTCAAAAAATTCTGAATTCAAACATGTCAATGTTAATGGGATTTTTTTTTCTTTTTCTTTAATGCCTTTTAATTACCGAATCTTCTTTTTAATACATTATTTTGTAGCAAAGCCATTTTTTTACTATTATAACCAAAATTGGCATGATTTTACTCTTCATTCCCTTCATTAAAAAAAAAATCCCAAAATTCGGCCTGCAACACATTGAAAAAAAAATAAAAACGACAAAATTTCTCATTTTTCATTGATTGATGTTGAAGAGGGCAATTTTTTATTGTTATGGTTATTTGTTATGTCTCGCAACTACTCCAGTCATGATAATCCATTAATTAAATCCAAAGAATGATTTATGTATGGATTTTCAATGAAAAATTTTATCGTTTTTATTTTTTTTTCAACGTGTTGCAGGTAGAATTTTGAGACTTTTTTTTTAAATGTAGGGAATGAAGAGTAAAATCATGTCAATTTTTGTCATAATAATAGAAAAATCTCTTTGCCACAAAATAATGTTTTTGAAGGAAGATTCGATGATTAAAAATAGAGTTGAGCATTAGGCAAAAAAAAACGAAAAAAATTTCCCATTAACATGTTTTTAATTTTTTAGTTGCCTCTTGGTATTTAACAACTCCAAAAATCGAAAAAACATTTTTTTTTATCAGGAAGACCTCTCGTCATCGATGTAGAAAGCTGTAATTCTGCACAAAATTGTTTTTTTAGGTTAGGAACTTTAAAACAAAATTCAGTTTATTTCCATAAATCCAAGATGATATTTTTACATTTTTTGCAATTTCGTAATCAACGTGAAAATTTTTTTCTTTCACCCTTAGACACGTGTGATGATAATCAAATTTATAAAATTTATCGTGATATGAAATTGAGGAAGAAGGGACTTTAACTATTGTTGTTATTATTTTTTCTCCCAAGTCTCAATGCGCCCAGAGTTTGCTGGATCGCAGAGAAGAGGAACGAATGTGCGATCATCTGATAACAGCAGCGAGAAGACGTGACAATGTCATTGCGAGTAGACTACTCGAAAAAATTCGCAATATACTGTCAAACAAACATGGCGCGTGGGGCTACATGGATCCGATGGCTGCCAAGTGAGTCAAAATCAGGGTTGCAAATAATGCATTACTTTTTTAATGCATTGACATTTTCAATATAACCATTAACACGTATTGATTAATGGAAATAATTTCCATTAACCATTAAATTAATGGAAATTATTTCCATTGACCATTAAATTTTAATGGTTAATGGAAATTCATTTCATTAACCATTAAATGTTAGTGGTTAATGGAAATTATTTCCATTGACCATTAAATGTTAATGGTTAATGGAAATTCATTTCATTAACCATTAAACGTTAATGGTTAATGGAAATCATTTCCATTAACCATTGACATTTACCATTGATATTGCATTCAATTAAAATGCTAGTCATGGATATTCTAACCAACTTTCTTAGTTAGTGTTTAGTAAATAACATTGGCGAAGTTGGCTTGTTTCGTTTCAGCAACGAACTTTGCAGGTAACATCTTGGCAAACGCTCTCGGTTAGCTTTAGTAAAAATTTATTTACTTTTAACTATCACCGCTGGGCACTCTGTTAAAACCACGTTTCCCAGAGGTGAAAGGAAAGAGCCATGAGGAATACGTATATTTTTTGAGTCATTTGAGCGACTTCTTACATTTTTTTTCAAAGCTCAAATTTTGAGAGAGTAGACTTTTGAGACTTTTTTGACAAGTACTAACAGCTATCAAACCCCATCAAAAAAAATATCGATATTATTTGCATGACCTTAATGCAGGGTTGAGAATTTTTTAATGAAACAGTATTGCATTAATCATCACTTTTTTGATGGTTAATAAAAATAATTTCCATTAACCATTAAATGTTAATGGTTAATGGAAATTATTTCCATTGACCATTAAATGTTAATGGTTAATGGAAATTCATTTCATTAACCATTAAATGTTAATGGTTAATGGAAATTCATTTCATTAACCATTAAACGTTAATGGTTAATGGAAATCATTTCCATTAACCATTGACATTTACCATTGATATTGCATTCAATTAAAATGCTAGTCATGGATATTCTAACCAACTTTCTTAGTTAGTGTTTAGTAAATAACATTGGCGAAGTTGGCTTGTTTCGTTTCAGCAACGAACTTTGCAGGTAACATCTTGGCAAACGCTCTCGGTTAGCTTTAGTAAAAATTTATTTACTTTTAACTATCACCGCTGGGCACTCTGTTAAAACCACGTTTCCCAGAGGTGAAAGGAAAGAGCCATGAGGAATACGTATATTTTTTGAGTCATTTGAGCGACTTCTTACATTTTTTTTCAAAGCTCAAATTTTGAGAGAGTAGACTTTTGAGACTTTTTTGACAAGTACTAACAGCTATCAAACCCCATCAAAAAAAATATCGATATTATTTGCATGACCTTAATGCAGGGTTGAGAATTTTTTAATGAAACAGTATTGCATTAATCATCACTTTTTTGATGGTTAATAAAAATAATTTCCATTAACCATTAAATGTTAATGGTTAATGAAAATAATTTCCATTGACCATTAACCATTAACATTTCATGGTTAATGGGAATAATTACCATTAACCATTAATATTTAATGGTTAATGGAAATAAATTCCATTAAGCATTAAACGTTAATGGTTAATGGTAATTATTTTCGTTAGCCATTAAAAAAGTAATGATTAATGCATTACTTTTTCATAACAAAATTTTGCAACCCTGATCAAAATATTCATATTTACCAAAAACAAAATTGTTGTCTTGAAAAAACATCCTTACGATTATGCCATTCCAGAATAATTGAGCCTGTTGTGCTATTTTTGAGCTATGTCAATTCCACTATGGCGTTCCTCCTCATTTCCACCACCTAAAAGTGATTAATCATTGCAAATAATTTTTTTAAATATTACAGATTGGCTGAATATTGGAAGCTCGATGCCTGGGAGGATGATGCACGTAGACGAAAGCGTTTCGTTCACAATCCCTTGGGCTCGAGTCATCCCGAAGCTACCCTTAAGGCGGCACTTGAACACGGTGCACCCGAGGACGCGATACTTCAAGCGAGGGAGGAATTTCACGCTCATCTTGCAGCATCGCGTGCCCATCAACAGCAATTGCAGTCATCGGATCTCATGGACGACAGTGAATTGCTATCGGACGATCGTGATCTCGATAATGATCTTACTGGTTAGCTCAAATTCGATTTTTCACCCTTAAGCTTTGAAATTTATTTTTGACGTTTTAAATTTGCCTTTGATCATTATTTAATTGGTCCACCTCTTTTTAGATTTTAGAGAAAAAAATCCGGAAGGAAGTGGTGAAATAAAAGTTGAATTAAGGGGGAAAGCCATTATAAGGAGTGAAAAAGCTGTCAATGGTTCAGAATTTTTTTCAAAGACATAACTAATTATTAATGGTTCGGGTTATTGTTATTTTATTATGTATGAGTCGTTCCATGTCAAATCGAGCAATTTTAACCCCGACCCCTTTCGATTTGGCTGACACTTTTTTATCTTTTTCTACTCTATCAAAAACATTTTTCAGAATTTTTTCAAATTTTTTTACCCAACCGATAAAAAGTTACAATTTTTTTAAAAAATTGGCTTTTTATTTCTCAAACATCTATAACTTTTTCAAAAATTGACTTATCAGGACGTTTTTTTTTCAAAATTTTTGTTTTTAAATGTACTTTTCAGAAAAAAAATATTAAAAAATTATTCAGAATAATCTTCTATTTTTTTTCTTACTTTTTCGAAAAACTTTGAAATTTTTTCGATGATTACCACTTTGAATTTCAGTGATATTATTATTTTTTTTTAAGACATTTAAAAACAAAAATTTTGAAAAAAATCAATTTTTGAAAAAGTTATAGATATTTGAAAAATAAAAAGACAATTTTTTTGAGAAATTATAACTTTTTAGCAGTTGGGTAAACAAAATTTGAAAAAATTCTGAAAAATGTTTTTGATAGAGTAGAAAAAGATAAAAAAAGTTAAAGCCAAATCGAAAGGAGTCGGGGTCAAAAGTGGTCAATTTGACGTGGAATGCCCTGTATATATTCTACTTATTTCATAATAATTTTCATTGAAAATTTTTAAAAATTGACAGATGTAGATATAAATATATCTTAGTGAAGGATTATCTGAAAAGAACAAAAAATGTCTATATGAATGCAGTTATCGTTATGCGTAGCTCTTGTTTGGTTTGATTATTTATAAAAAGCGGAAAATTAAATTTTTTGTTTATAAGCCTCTTTTTTATGCAAGCAATTTTTGAAAATAATAATTTTGAAATTTTTTAAAATAGGCTACTTACAGATTTAACAGATGAGATTATAAATAAAAGAAATTAAAAATCGGCTTATACATTTTTCAGTATTCGTTGAGACAAGGTAAAAAAAAGTAGTTTCGAGAAAAACGTGTTTTTTCTTTCTGCTTTTTTTTCGACTACCTGTTCTCACTAAAGTGTAATTTAATTTCAAAAATTTCAATTAAAAATTTTACCTACCTTTTTTTGGAAATATATAGTTGGAAAAATATTAAAAAATTTGTTTTCAACTGTAGCTCCCCCCTTAACAATTCTGTTCTTTTCAACGCAGGTCCCGTCAATATCAGCACAAAGGGAAAAATAATTGCGCCTGGAATCGTTGCACCGGGTATCGTATCGATAACGTCGACCGAGCTTTACTTTGAGGTCGACGAGGACGATCCGGAATTCAAGAAGATCGACTGCGAGGTGAGTGACTCGATATTTATGAATTACATCGTCAGGCACATTATTACATACAACATAGTAGCGTTGGTGTTCATTTGAAACATGAAAAGTGAGAATTTCTCTTTTTTTCTACGGACCCTTTCTGGGTTGCGTTATCTCTCGGGTGGAAGTCACGATGATTCATTTGACTCGCGACAATCACCGTAATTAATTACTCGAGGAACATGCACATTTCCGTCGAGGTCTCGGTGTTGACTCTATTTGCATTCTCTATTTTTTGCTTCCTCGTAGAAAAGTTTCGTGAAAAAAATTACTTCTTTATAGATTTTCATATGTATCTGTCTAGATGTCTAAAATGATGGCTCTAGTTTGCACAAATATCGTGATGTCATTCGAAATTTCCATCTAGAGTGATCAAGAGTGATCCACAGTGATCTATAGTGATCTAGAGTGATCTAGAGCGTTTTAGAACGATTCAGAGTGCTTTAGAGCGATTTAGAGTCGTATAGGGCGATCCAGAGTGATCTGAAGAAATTCAGAAGTGATCTGGGGTGATCTAGAGTGATCTGGCTGAATTTAGAAGCGATCTGGGGTGATCTAGTGTGATCTAGAGGAATTTAGAAGTGATCTGGGGCGATCTAGATGAATCTAGAATGATCTGGGACGATCTACAGTGATCTAGAGTGATCTAGAGGAATTCAGAAGTGACCTGGGGCGATCTAGAGTGATCTAGATGAATCTAGAATGATCAAGGGCGATCTACAGTGATCTAGAATGATCCAGAGTGATCTACGGTGACCTTATCACACGTAAATTTCATGATATTAAGTTACAGATTTTTAAAACAACCAATTTGCAAACGATGAAAAAAGGGTGTAAATTTGAAATTTGCATATCGCTTCCTCATGATTTTTTTGCATTTGCAAAACTGCCTTAATTAGGAAGCGAAAATTGAAAAAGCTCATTGAAGAGAATTTGCTAATGTCTAAAAATGATGAGTCGATGACGTGCAAATTCCGAATCCACACGTTTCTGTTTTTTTCGCAGAAACAACGAGCTCGAAGTATTAGATTTATGAGAAACGAGACGCGATCGCGATGCAATATTTATCGCAAGATTGCAATGCAATGTTTATCAGTTTAAGTTATTGCAACCTTGTTCACCGCTTTCCTATCACGGACGTCGTTTACCTAGGTCAGCTTTTCAACCTCGTTATTCGCTCTATTTTTATTGTTGAATTTTGTTGAATTTTCACGCTTCGGAATTTTCAACAAACAACTATGGAAAATTTCAGAAAGAAAATTCGTTCGGTTTGATGATTATTTAATATTAAAAATAAAATTCAAAATAGCTGGCGCCCTGGACGAAAAAATTTGGTTAAAATATTTTTCAAAAATAGTACAAGCATTCAATAATTTTGATAATAATTTTTACGCCTGAAAATTCTTGGCTGAACTTTCGAAAAATTTACTCCCTGATTCATAATTTTCTGGCTTGAAAGTTTAGACTGAAAATTCGATCTGACTACTTTTTTTTCCTCAGTGCGACTGAGATAGGAGAAAAAAAAATTGTTCATCCCAAACGATAAAATTTTTATCCACTGTCCACGTCTATGATTATCTTGATTGTTCGTTGAATTATTCAAGGCTTCGTCGTGCTCTCATTTCTCATATTCTCTCGCATCGTGCGAAGAGAAGATTACGAAGGTAGAAAAAAAGATAATAGGCAGGCAATAGACAAACGTTTGATGTATGGGATATTCGTTTGATTCTGATGAAGTCAAGACTCGCGCGAACGACGAGAATCTTTCGAGGATGTAACTGGCGCTTAAAGTTTCTCGACGGGTTATCGAGTAGCGAAGAATAACGAGGTGTATCAATCAACGAGGGGAAACCAGCGAGGAGCTTGAAAATTAACGAACGAATGTGATCCATAAGTGATGAGACACGCCAAGAGCTTCCAGTGGACGAGCGTCTCCGCTATGCTTTGAGACTTTGAGATAGTCTTTACGGTACAGTTGAGTCAATGAAACAAGGATTTTCAAAATTCCATTCATCTCCAAAAGGAAAAAAAAATAGCGGTACTTTAGGATTTTTAATCGAGGAATTTCTGCTCGATATAGAAAAAAGGATTCGGAATTTTGAGTAACTTTTTCCCTCTCTAAAATTGCAATTTATTATAACCAGGGATGCAGATAATGCATTACTTTTTTGAATGCAATTGCATTTTCATTAACCATTAACCATTAACCATTAAAATTCAATGGTTAATGGAAATAATTTTCATTAATCATTAAAATTATTTTCATTAACCATTAAAATTTAATGGTTGATGGTTAATGAAAATGCAATTGCATTAAAAAAATTAATGCATTATTTGCAACCCTGCCCATTACAATGTAGTGTGTAATAGAAAAAATTTTCATTACCCATTGCAATGTAATGTGTAATGGACAAAACTTTGATTGCAATTTTGGGAATGGAAAAATATAGATGAATCAATTATTGCAGTTTTGCATTACATTTTATTGACTTAGGACTTGGATTTTTAGAATTATAGTATAGATGCTTTATAGAATTTAAGGTGAAAATCTAAGTCCTAAGTCAATAAAATGTAATGCAAAATTGCAATAATTTATTCATCTTTATTTTTCCATTCCCAAAATTGCAATCAAAGTTTTGTCCATTACACATTACATTGCAATGGGTAATGGAAATTTTTTCTATTACACACTACTTTGTAATGGGCAGGGTTGCAAATAATGCATTACTTTTTTTTAATGCAATTGCATTTTCATTAACCATTAAATTTTAATGGTTAATGAAAATAATTTCCATCAACCATTAACCATTAAATTTTAATGGTTAATGGAAATTAATTTCATTAGCCATTAAAAAAGCAATGGTTAATGCATTACTTTTTCATTACAAATTTCGCAACCCTGATTATAACACAGAGAAAAATTAAAAAATGATTTTAAAAAAAGGTTAAATAGATAATAATCTAATTTTCTAGAAAATCGTATCTCGCATGGAAGATAAGAATTAAAAAAAACACTTTCAATCTTACGTCGCGTTTTATTACACAGACTCGATCTCGTATATCATGGCAAATTTTGTTCATTTAATTAATTAATTTTATTTTTGTGGTGCTGAGATTCGATAAAGCAACGTTTGACAAACTTTTTCATTTTATTTTATTCTATGTTTTTAATATAAAAAAAATACCTCTGTATTTATTTCAATGCTATACGATTCAAAAAGTGCGCGCCCTCTTCTGTCCAGTTTCAAAGTTTCTCGCGCTCGCCGACTGATGGCGCTGGCGTCGCGTGCGAAAAATTTCACGGCGGCAACAAACACACGAGCTGTGGACAATCGAGCGTCTCTCTTGTAGAACCGCTCATCGGGAGAAAAATAACGATCGTGAAAACTGCGATTATTAACGAGAGCTTAGGAAAAGATTTTTTCAGCCTGTAAAACTCGATAAACTTGTCAATGGTCGATGTCAATAATATTCTGTCGGCGCGTAACGAGAGGCAAGAAAAATCTCATGAATGGTGAGTGAAAAATATTTTTCTTTGGTCAATCGCGCGTCATTTACGTACGAGACACTGTAAACAATGATTTGTCAGAGTGTCGTCGGGATTCGCGCTCGAATATTGCGTTAATATAAATAAAATAAAAACGTTGAGAGTGGAGAGAATTTGCGTCTGCTATTATATCTATATATATATGCCGCGTTTGAGTGATGCGCGCGCGCTTCGTTTTTTTTTCTCGTCGCCATCTTTTTGTCTGTCTCTCTCGCTCGCCGGACGCCGGTCAGCTGATTTTTGCACTGACGCGACTAGCACGTTGTCGATCGTTTTCCGGATAAATCTTTCTTTCATCTATGGATATTTGTCAGTCGCGTTGTAAATTCGTGTAATACGTGATCGGTGTTTCACTATGACTCGAGAGCAACAAATAAATAACGGGCATAAAGAGCCGGGGGGAACAAAAAAAGGAAACAAAAAAATAATATTCGAAGAATATTTTTCGTTCTGTTTTCGTCGAGTGTTTTTTTCTTCTGACATCTCACGAATAGTATATTCGAAAATAAATAGAATCTCGTCTCTCGCGATAAAGTTGTTTCATTCTATTCTCGTTCGTCTTGAAAAAAACGTTCGGTGGGAGGAAATATCGAGTCTGTTGTCTGTGCAAAAAGATGCGGCGTGAAATTAGCAATATATTGAATTCGATTTTTTAATGTCGCGTCTTCAAAGTCGGTTTTTTTATGGAAAAATATCGTCGGATAGAAAAACGCGTCTCTCTCGTGTGAAATAATACCAAAAGTGATGAATTTTTTTTCTTTCGGTTTCTAATTTAATTTGGGGAAATAAGTTTGGAGTGAAGTGGAGGGAAAGTGTGCGCGTGATTCGAGAAGCTGCATTTTCGGTCCGAATTTGACGAGGAGAAATTTCTCACTGAAGGCAAGTCATCAATCGACCATCGCTGCAAAATATCCTCAGTCTGCTTTCGGGGAGGGATCTCTGCAGGTTTGCACATCGATTTAGGAAAGATCGGGAGAGAAGAGTGAGTGCCAAAGTTATATTTTATTTACTCATTTGCATTTCTTGAAAAATTTTCATTTTTTTCGGCGATTTTCAAACTGCTCTCGTTTTTACAAAAATTGAGTGGCCACCCTGAACGAGATAATTATTTCTCTACATAAACAATTGAATTATTTTTTTTACAACTCAATTATTCGACTATTCAGGATTTCTCTATCTTATTGCGCACTGCAATGATTTTATTATTGCCGAAAAATTGTTCAGTGTCAAAAGAATGTTTATGGCAACCAAAATGGCGGCAACCACTTGACCCGGAGTGTCAAATGAGGGTCAATCGCGCCATTTTGCTGGCCTATTGTTGTTGTTGTCGATTTATCCGAAATTGTTAGTCGTCCACCAAGAATTAGCATCTTTCTCTCTCTTTTACTCTCATAAAGTCTACGAAGCTTCTGATGCTGTGAGAGATGCGCTGGAAGCGCCACAACCGAGATCACAGAGTGGAATGAGAGGAAAGTGAGGAAGAGTCAGAGAAAGAGGGGGGGAGGGGGAGAGGGGAGGGGAGGAAGGATCTAGCTAGGGAGACGATTATCATATATCGGTCGTAGATCTCGCTGGGTTTGTATAACCGAGGAATAAAACAAACAGAGGTATACATGTATGTACATATATATATGTATATATATGTAAGGCTCCATGGGGGCCCCGGAGTGATCTTCAGGGTCGGCAATTATGAGCCTCCTGCGGGGTCTTCCTCGCTTATACTCTTGTTTCACTATATAGAATAATCCATAACTGTGTGGGATAAAGTCTATATATTTATATAGCGTAATATCATATATATGAGGCATTCCACGTCAAGTCAGCCACCTCATTTTTTGAAATCGCCAAAAATCGCATCCAAATTTTCAGAAAGTAGTTCTAACTATCAAGAAAATGTGTGATTTTTTTTCAAATTTTTGAATTACATTTTTTAGCCGGAAAAAAATGGAAAAAATTTGTTTGCCCCATTTTGTAACTCGAAAATTATTCATCGTACGAAAAAAAAAGTAAAACATAGAATTTAGGATTTTCAACGTGCTTTTTACTGAAATTTTTTACAAACTCCTCCAAAAGCTCTATATGCCATTTCCGAAGCAAATAAGGTTTTGATATTTTTTTTCTCAGAATTGACATCTTGGATTCGTCTGTAGTTTTAACAGTTTTTTACTTGACATATTTATAGACTATAAAAAAAATGGCGTAGTGGAGAATCCATTCCTTCCATGCATTTTTATTGATACAATCTATCATTAGTGATTTAACGAAATAGTGTAGATATTGATATTTTATCATTATTAATCGTAGACAGGGAAAAATAATAAAATAATCTCGTTTTGACACTGCGAAGACGATTCCAGGAACAAAGCAGTATCATTGCTTAATTCCCAAAAATCATGCCCAAATCGAATAAAAAAAGTACTCATTGACCATAGAAACGTCGTTGTATCCAAAGAGGGTAAATTAATTCTTTTTTGCAATCGAGAGACGTGAGTAGCCTTTTACTTTAATTTGAATAGACTTTATCGTTGCACATGGGTCCATTGATTAAGTTTCTTGAAATGTACAAAAAGATATTTAAAAAAATAAAAATGAAAAAAATTGAAAAAGTAAAAAAAATCAAAAAAAATGCGGGCTTTAGAAAATATCTATAGATAGTCTCAACCCTGTTAATGCACAGAGAAATTTGTCTATTTATTTGGGATGAAAAACGCATGGGAAGGATAGATTCTTCACTGAGCCAATTTTTTTATAGTCTGTAAATATATCAAGTAAAAAACTATTAAAACTACAGACAAATCGAAGATGTCAATTCTGAGAAAGAAAATATTAAAACATTATTTGCTCCGAAAATTGCATATAGAGCTTTTGGAGAGGTTCGTAAAAAATTTCAGTGAAAAGTACGTTGAAAATCTTAAATTTCATGTTGTACTTTTTTTTTCGCACGATGAATAATTTTCGAGTTACAAAATGGAACAAGAAAATTTTTTGTATTTTTTTCCGGCTATAATGTGTAATATAAAAATCTGAAAAAAATCACGAATTTTGTTGACAGTTGGAACCACTTTACAAAAATTTGTATGCGATTTTTGGTGATTTCAAAAAATGGGGTGGCCGACTTGACGTGGAATGCCTCATATATGGGTGGTATAATGCTAGAAGGAATTTAAAGTTAGGAGGTTTCAGTGCGTAAATTTATTGAAAATTAAAAATCAGGATCGCGAAAATTAGTTCCTAGAAAATGGCAGATTTATAAAAAATTTTGTTTTCTCAGAAGCACAAAACTTTATATGAGTATTGTAATATAGAAGATTTTTATGGGAATATGTAATTGTTTTACATATTGTTTATTATTAAATATATATTTTGCATGTACTTTATCAGCATCAATAAATTATGAGGTGGATTAATCAATAATACATATCCGACTAAAAATCGCCAACATTAATTAATTTGATTGAGAGTCACTATGAAGAGTTACAAATTTGTTTAAAATTCGTTTGCACTGACTTTTTCTCATTGCTAACTTTTTTTCTTTACTATTGAAAAATCTTGATACTTTATAAATTCTAAAACCCTTAAAAGATTGTTATTCATTTCAATACCAATTGTCTTAGTTGTCTGCGAATTTTGTATTTGTGCCAAAAATTTCAATTCAATAATCGCAAAGGTACAAAAAACTCTTTTGAAACGAAATAATATAATTCCAAAAAATTACCTAACTTTACAAGATTGTTTTTTTTTTAATTCCACAAAATTTGCATAAACCTCTGAAAGGATTTTTGTTATAAATTTGATTCCAACCGATTTTATTATCGAGTGCAGCTCAAATCATTCGATAATTCGATTAATTTTACAATTGTTATTGCAAAATTGAAAATAAGTGATCTGTGGTTATCTTCTGCTATAGTTGACCCCCCCTCCCTCTCCCCACTTTCAAAAAAATTGGTTTCGACCACTTTGGCAATTTTTATTTCTATTCACGAGGATAATGCCTTGTCAACGCTCGGCTACGTCGGATAGTCCAACGTTGAAAATTCTCAACCGGTTTGACCGACAAGTATTCCTTACGGATTTCGACTTCTCAGATAGAGCCAAATAGCGGGAGGGAAGGAGGAGAGAGATTGCTCTCATCGGGGGCGATCTACTCGTGAATTCGAGGGCTCGTTAGTGAAATCGAGAATGGACGTGGCAGAATCATATATATCTATATATATATATATATATATATATATATATATATATATATTAGGGCGATTACAAAATTTTTTTTTTTAATTTCTTTCACTCCCCACCCGAAATTTTGTTGCATATGTCTGAAAGAAAATTCCCTGAAAGTTAAAGCCCTTAATATTAATATTAAGTACTTTCCCTTCGCGTGATATGTTTTCCCATATAAAATACACGTAAATCAAAAACTGTTTTCTTCAAAATTTTACCACTCCGCGGTTTTTTATGCTATTGCATTGATTTTGATCGCAATTTACGCAGAATTAAACGATCTTCAAAAGTGTCTCAAACAGCGAAAGTGTAACTTACACTGGTGCGATGGTACGAGGTCACTAAAGTTGATTTTTCCCTACAATTCTCGCTTTTCGCTGTTATCTCCGAAATGATTAACTTTACCGAAAAAATGTAAACGAAAATTTTTCTGGAAATTTAATTTCCTACAAAAAAGGTCCTTTAGACCTAGTTGCTAAAATCAATATTTCTTGAGATATTGAACCTTAACTTATTTGTGATATAAAATTTTTTATGGATTATCGAACCAAAAGTTTCAAATTGTTGATATTCCATCTCATATCACCACTCGTGATATGACATGTAATATGGTGATATGATATAGAATATCAACAATTTAAAACTTTTGGTTCGAAAAACTATACAAATTTTGTACCATAAATAAGTTGAGGTTCAATATCTCGAGAAATATTAGTTTTAGCAGTTGGGTTTAAAGGACCTTTTTTGTAGGAAATTAAATTTCCTACCAAATTTCCCTTTACGATTTTTCGGTTAACTTGATCATTTCGGAGATAACAGCAAAAAATCGAGAATTTTAGGTAAAAATCAACTTTAGGGTCCCGCACCATCTCACCAGTGTAAGTTACACTTACGTTGTTCAGGACACTTTTAAAGATCGTTCGATTCTACGTAAATTGCGATTAAAATCAATGTAATAGCATAAAAAACCGCGGAGTGGTACAATTTTGACGAAAAAAGTTTTTCATTTACGTGTATTTTAGATGGAAAAGCTTATCGCGCGAAGGGAAAGTACTTAATATCAATGTTAAGGGCTGTAACTTTCAGGAACTTGTCTTTCAGACATGTGCAACAAAATTTCGGGTGGGGAGTGAAAGAAAAAAAATTAGTCAAAAAGAATCACCCTAATATATACACACTTATGTATATCGAAACAGAATTCACAATATCACTGGCAGACAAAAGGGCGTAACTTCAAACGATTCAACGTGCAAATTGTCGCGCTGTCCGCCATTTTGTTTTATAGAGTTCGATTTAATCAATCGTGGCGAATAAAAAAAAAAAGAATAAGCTGTTTTAGTCCCAGTTCCGATATAAATGGCGAAATTTCTCGCAATGGCAATTCGAAGCGCGCAGCGCACCGTTTCGTAGAATTTTTTTTCCGAGCGATGGATCACTCGATACTCGAGCTGGGACTTAAGCGACCGTAATACGCGAATGGGGCAGTGCAAAATCGACCGTGGAGTTTGATGCCCCTCGGGCAGTTACGGCCGAATGCACACGCGGCGCAGAGACCGGGGTAAAATGGAACACACGCGATAGAAAAACTCATGATTCTAGGGAAATTTTCAGACTTTAGGGATTGAGAATTCTGGGCCTTGTAATTTTTCTGCAGTAAACAGGAAACTTTTTTTCAGTAAATTTTTTCCCAAAATATTTATTGTTTTTTAAATTTATTATTATTGTTTACTATTTATTTATTGTTTATTTATTTAAAAAAAAATTTCTATGTTTTTTTCTAAATATTCTTGTCAATTATATACTTCGTTTACAACTGTGAAACGTGTGAATCGTGAAACATTAAGGGGGAAAGCCACTGTGAAGGGTGGAAAAATTGTCAATGTATGAGATTTTTTTAAACAATTCTAGGGAAATTTTCAGACTTCAGAGATTAAGAATAGAGAACTTGCATGTTTTTTTTTGAATTTTTTATTCGAAAGTAGGATAAAAAATAATGTATTTCCCAAGACAGTTTTTTTTTAAAGGAATATTGACGCTGCAAAAAAATATTCTTTGACTCTAATTTTTCTCGAAAAATTTGAATTGGCAACCATATTGTTGTACCCAACTATCAGCGCCGCCAGTGTCGTGTCCGGGAACCACGTCTCATTGTAAACAGTTTCTGCTCTCGGTGACGCAAAAATCTAACCTATAACTTACGTATAACCTACAGTATAATATTCTTCAATATTATTATTTACGTCAAAATTATCACAGAAAAAATATAAATTAACAAAGCAGTTATGGATTCATTCACCCCGCAACCAAACTTGGATTGGTTCATGTCTTGTTTTGTACCATCGTGCAAAAACACAACAAGTACTACACCAGAAAAGATATTTGTCCATGTGCCAAATAATCCAGTGAAAAGAAAGGTTTGGTGCGCGGCTGTTGGTTTTGAGAAAAAAAAAAAATAGTTATTGTTACGAAGATCATCTTGAGGTAAGTCCTTTCTTATACATTTAAAGAGAAAATAATATCAGAGCAGCGTTGCAAAAATATTCTTTACAGCTCGAAACTGATTTGAAAAACTACTATGAATATAAACGGTTTCGAGCTGTAAAGAATAATATTTTTGCAACGCTGCTCTGATATTATTTTCTCTTTAAATGTATAAGAAAGGACTTACCTCAAGATGATCTTCGCAACAATAACTATTTTTTTTTTTTTTTTTTTTTCTCAAAACCAACAGCCGCGCACCAAACCTTTCTTTTCCCTGGATTATTTGGCACATGGACAAATATCTTTTCTGGTGTAGTACTTGTTGTGTTTTTGCACGATGGTACAAAACAAGACATGAACCAATCCAAGTTTGGTTGCGGGGTGAATGAATCCATAATTGCTTTGTCAATTTATATTTTTTCGGTGATACTTTTGACGTAAATAATAATATTGAAGAATATTATACTGTAGGTTATACGTAAGTTATAGGTTCGATTTTTGCGTCACCGAGAGCAGAAACTGTTTACAATGAGACGTGGTTCCCGGACACGACACTGGCGGCGCTGATAGTTGGGTACAACAATATGGTTGCCAATTCAAATTTTTCGAGAAAAATTAGAGTCAAAGAATTTTTTTTTGCAGCGTCAATATTCCTTTAAAAAAAAAACTGTCTTGGGAAATACATTATTTTTTATCCTACTTTCGAGTCCCATAGATTAAAATACAGATTTCAGATGCATGCAAGTTCTCTATTGTGGGCCTTTTAATTTTTCTGCAGTAAGCAGTAAATTTTTCTTCAGTAAATTTTTTTGCCCAAATATTTATTGTTTTTTAAATTTATTATTATTGTTTATTATTTATTGTTTATTTAATTTTTATTCTATTTGTTTTCGTCCAAATACCCTTGTCAATGTTATATTTTGTTTACAACTGTGGAATGTGTGAAATTGAAATATTAAGGAGGAAAGCCACTGTGAAGGGTGGAAAATTTGTCAATGTTTGAGGATTTTTTTTATAATTCTAGGGAAATTTCCAGACTTCAGGGATTGAGAATTGTGGGCCTTGTAATTTTTCTGCAGTAAACTTTTTTTTTCCTTATTAGCGGGATAATTGCCAGGTCAGGAAAATACGGTTTCGCTGTACTTTGTCCAATTTTTTTTTTTTTAATTTATTTTAAATCTTTATTGTATTTATTTTTTTCTAAATACCCCGTTGTTCATTTAACATTTTTTTTTTACAACAGTGGAATATGTCTTGAAATATTGAGGGGGAAAGCTACTGTAAAGGGTGGAAAAATTGTTAATGTTTGAGGATTTTTTTTACACACATACTTAACAAATTATCAAAGAATTGGGTTATTGTTATTTTATTAAATATTCAACTTGTTCTATGGCAATTTTTATTGAAAAATCTTTAAAATTCACTGAGATATAGATTAGGGTGGGTCAAATAAAATGACTTTTTTTTCCTCGATGTAATGAAAAATGTATTGTTTGGCATCTCAAAAAAATAACCCTCTGCAAGTATCAGCCCTTCATATTTAAATTAAGAGGTCCCTTGTCGCAAATTTTTATTTCCTATTTAAATAACATGGGACATTATTTTTTTTAACTTTGGAATGTTATTAGACTTCAACCGTTGAGGTTAGAAGAGCTTTTTTTAAGCACATTTTTGTAGAACATTTGATGCTCTATAAAAAAGCTCTCTTGTGTCTAATCGATAAAACTAACCGTTCAAAAAATAATCGGTGAAAATTATCACTTATTATCGCCAATTATTTTTTGAACGGTTAGTTTTATCAATTAGACACAAGAGATCTTTTTTGTAGAGCATCAAATGTTCTACAAAAATGTGCTAAAAAACTCTTCTAACCTCGACGGTTAAAGTCTAATAAAATTCCAAATCAAAGAAAAAAAAATTTCCTATTTTTTGAGGTTTTTTTTGAGATGCCAAACAATACATTTTTCATTATATCGAGGGAAAAAAAAATAGTCATTTTATTTGACCCACCCTAATATAGATATTATATTAACGACAAAAAAAATTCTCTTCATTGTTACACTGATATCTTGGTGAAGGGATATCTGAAAAATAAAATACATCAATATCTATCGAAATGTAGCTATCGTTATGCGTAGCCGCTTTTTTTTTCTTGGATTATTTACAAAATGGCTACGCATTGAAATTTTCTTTAATTTTCAAGGTTCTTTTTTTATTCAAGCTGGTTTCAAAAATAGTAAATTCCCAAATTTTCGAAATTGGCTACGTACAGACTTAGACATTATGATTACAAATACTAATGTTCGTTGTGACAAGGTGCAAAAAAATTAAGTTTGGGAAAAACAAAGCTTTCTTTCACCACTTAGAAAGAGAACAACGATGAATTTCCGAAGACAGTCAAGAAGAGTACGTGAAATTCACTTGTCAAAATTATATTTATTTTCTTTCGGTTACGATGTAAATAATAACGTCGTATGAGGAAAGACAGGAGCTTGAAAAATAAAAAAAAAGGCTTGCATAGTGTATTACACGCATCTGTATACATGAGGAAAGTGCCATTCCGGTTATTTATCGTCGTTGAGGCATTTGCAAAGCAACGTGCCAACTTCCAAACAGAGAGAGAGAGAGAGGGAGAGAGGGAGAGAGAGAGAGAGAGAGAGAGAGAGAGAGAGAGAGAGAGAGAGAGAGAGAGAACCAAGATCACGAGAGATAAAAGTTGACGTTGGAAAAAGGCAACGAGTGAGAATCGAGCTCACGAGAAAGATAAGAGGGTGTTGCGAATGTGCTTGAATTTTCAATGACTGTGTAATTATGGATGCGTTATTACAACGTCACCGACAATACGTCAGAGACGTGAAGAAAAAAAGAAAAAAAAATTGACCGGGAGTAGAGAACATGCATATGCATAGAGAAGGTCAAAATGAAGCTGAGAAAGAAAATACGGCTGTTCTCGGTGAGCGCAAGGTCGAGAAAACGATCTGCCGTGTACATTCCGCCCCGCTGTCAATCAAAAGTCCCTACAATTCGTAACAACGCGATGAGGCATCTTGTTAGTCATTTATCTCGTCTCATACACTCAAATATTAATTATCAGAGAGAAGTGAAATACGCCCGCTCACGTATAGTTCAAAGCAGGTGGGTCATTCCATGTCAAATCGACCAAGATTTGGAATCGACCCCTTTCAATTTCGATTAAATTTGGTCAGAAGTTTTCGTTATTAACAAAACGAAGTTCTACCAAAGGAAAAAAATTTTAAAATTTTTGTGCGAAAGTTATCCAAAATTCAAAATTTTTCAAATCTTTCAAGTTTATTTTTTAAATATCTCGAAAACTATTATAGTTACAAAAAATCGTTCTGAAGTCGTCTTAAAGAGTATACTTTTGGTTATGAAAAAAAAAAATATTCCGAAAAAAAATTTTGAAAAATGGTGAATTGGGATAATTTTGAATTTTCAAAAATCGTAAAAATCGCAGTTCCGTATTAAATTTTTTGTTCAATTTTTTTTATATAATACCTTGTACTGATCTTGAAAGATCCTGAAATTTTCAGAAATTTGATTTTTGTTTTTTCAAAAATGTTCATTTTTGAATTCTAAAAAAAATTTTTGCTTAAATTTTTTATTCATATATAATACCCTGTACTGATCTTAAAAGATCCTGAAATTTTCAAGATTAGTACAAGGTATTTAAAAAAGAAAAAATTAACCAACAATTTAATGTTGATAGTGGATCTACACGATTTTCAAAAATTCAAAAATGCGAAGGAAATTTAAAAATTTTTTTTTCTTTGGTAGAACTTCGTTTTATTGAAAACGAAAACTTCTGACCAAATTTAATCGAAATGGAAAGGGGTCGATTCCAACTCTTGGTCGATTTGACATGGAATGACCTAGGTGCTTGTTTCGCAAGATTCCAGAATTTTCCTTCCACTGTTTTCCAAAAGTAACATCGATTCTTTCAGTTTCCTTTTTTCGCAGTAGAAAAAACAAACCAATTTTTTAAGCCTGAATTTTTGGATTTTAGAAAAAAAGTTGCAATTAAATGGAAATTGGAGAAAAATTGATGTACCAATAAAAAAAATGACACTGAAGCTTGCATCGTTTCAATGCAACGGACATAGTTTATTTTTTAATAAAATTAATTCTTTTCGGGAATTTTTCAAAGTAAAAAATTGTCAAAATGTTTTTGGAGCCTTTATTAAGGGGAAACACCACTGTGACGGGGCTAAAAATAGCTGATTTTCGGGAATTTTTTTTGTAAGTAGGGATGATTATTTATTATTTAATTATTAATTTATTAAGTATATATTTAACTATTAAGTATATATTCAAAAAATGACTCCGCACTGGTGGCATCGATATATCAATGAAAAATCATCTCAAATTAAAAACCCAACAATTTCTTAATTTGTGACGGAATTCGTTTCATGACCTATAATTCTATCACAAATAATTCCATCACAAATTAACCACTTAACAATTTTTAAAAGCCTGTTGTTCATCTAAAAATGAACTAAATAACAATTTTTCTTTTCATTTTCTATTTTTTTAAATGTAGTTTACAAAAAAATATTTAAAAAAATTATTCAAAACTATCTTCCATTTTTTTTCTTACTTTTTCGAAAAACTTTGAAATTTTTTCGATGATTACCACTGAATTTCATTTATTATTATTATTATTATTATTATTATTATTATTATTATTATTATTATTATTATTATTATTATTATTATTATTATTATTATTATTATTATTATTATTATTATTATTATTATTATTATTATTATTATTATTATTATTATTATTATTATTATTATTATTATTATTATTATTATTATTATTATTATTATTATTATTATTATTATTATTATTATTATTATTATTATTATTATTATTATTATTATTATTATTATTATTATTATTATTATTATTATTATTATTATTATTATTATTATTATTATAACTTTGAGGTTCTCTCAACATCTTCAAAAATTCCCAGAGTGGTATTAAAAAAAAAGTGGAGTTAAAAAAAAAAATTTGTTCAATGGAAAAAAAAATAGAAAACGAAAAGTGCCCACTCTGAACATTTCAGGGAATTTGCAGAAAATATCAAAGTCTCTGTCAAAAAAAAAATAAAAAAAATTACAAATGGCGATCGTCGAGAAATTTTCGTTTTTTTAAAAAACGAAATTTTCGAAATTAAAAAAAAAACGTTGAAGACGATCTGAATATATTTTTTCTATTTTTATCTGCAAAGTACATTCAGAAACAAAAATTTTGAAAAAAAAACGTCCCAATAAGTGAATCTTTGAAAACGTTATAGATATTGAAAAATAAAAAGCCATTTTTTTTTTAATTATAACTTTTTATCGGTTGTATAAAAAAATTTGAAAAAATTCTGAAAAATGTTTTTGATAGAGTAGAAAATGATAAAAAAGTTTCAGCCAAATCGAAAGGGCTCGGGGTCAAAAGTGGTCAATTTGACGTGGAATGCCCCATATACTTGGAGAAAATGGAAAAAATCGATCTTTTTGACCCGTCACAGTGGGATTCTCCCTTAAGGACTTGGGATTTCAAATGCACTAGCAAAACGTCAATCTCACTAAAAATGTATTGACAAAAATGTTTTTCGTTGCATTGATGCAAATTTCAACGTCATTCAAAAAAGTAGGGATCATTGATCGGAAAAATCGCTACCGATGGGAATTCGTTTCTTTGGGTGAAGTATAATCGCGCACCTGCTTCAACGTTTAAAATTGTGCGGCAAAAGAGAAATTGAGCAGGGGAGAATGAAAAAATTGATGATGAGAAAAAAAATCACTTTCCGGCGTCGTGGGTCGGTCGTTATTTGTTTTATATATTAATGCTATCCACGGACTATCAATAATTCACGGGACGTAATCGGACGGCGCTTATTCCACACCACACCGGACTCCTTATTCGGTATATAATATAGCCAAAAGCCTATCGGGCACACACAAATACACATTCATATATGTTTGTGCATATATATGAGGCATTCCACGATATTTCGATCAAAATCTTACCTTGGTGATTTCGATTTTCCTCTAACTTTTTTATATGAATAAGGACATTGAAAAAAAAATTCCCAAATTTTTTCAGAATTTTTCGGTCACGCGTTTTTTGAATTTATTTATTTTTTTGAAAGAAAACGGGACAACTTTGTAAAATCTGAAAAGATTCAGAAAAATCTAATAAAATATAACAAATTTTTTGGGCTTCGTTCCAAAATTGAGATTTTAATACTCTATGAGTAAAATTCAAAAAATTGAAAGAAACAAAAATCTACTCAAAGAGTATTAAAATCTCCATTTTGGAACAAAGCCCAAAAATGTTGTTATATTTTATTAGATTATTCTGCATTTTTCAGATTTTACAAAAGGATCCTTTAAAAAAAATATCCAAAGCACGCGTGACCAAAAAATTCTGAAAAAATTTGGGAATTTTTTTTTTTTAATGTATTCTTTTATATGAAAAATTAAGAGAAAAATCGAAATCATCAAGACAAGATTTTGTCGTGTCATTCCACGACATTCCGATCAAAATCTTCCCTTGATGACTTCGATTTTCCTCTAATGTAAATTTTTTATATAAAAAAACACATTGAAATACATTTTGCTAAATTTTTTCAGTTTTTTTTGGTCATGCGTTCTTTGATTTTTTTTTCTTTTGAAAAGTGGGACGTCTTTGTAAAATCTGAAAAAATTCAGAATAATCTAATAAAATGTAATAAAAAAATTAGGCTTTGAAATCTCCGTTGTGGAACAAAACCCAAAAATTTTGTTATATTTTATTAGATTTTTCTGAATTTTTTCAAATTTTACAAAGTTGTTCCGTTTAAAAAAAAAATAATAACAAAATCCAAAAAACGCGTGACCGAAAATTCTTAAAAAATTTGGGAAGATTTTTTTCAATGTCCTTATTCATATAAAAAATTTGCAGGAAAATCGAAATCATCGAGGTAAGATTTTGATCGAAATACCGTGGAATGCCTCATATATAGATATATGTATGTATATTTGCTTGAAAGGAGGACCGTGTAAACGATAAATCACGATAAATACGTTTGCCCGAGCCATTATACAGCATAAAAGAGAAATAGAGAGGAGAGAGAAAGGTTGCGGCCACGTACGAGAGACGAAAACGAAGATCGAGGCTCTAAAGACCTCCTGTGATTGGCGAGATCGAGAGAGAAAGCAAATATACAACAACAAAGAGAGAGAGAAAGCAGAATAAAGAGCAAAAAAAGAGAAGAAGGGAGGGAAAAAAAGAGTCAAAGAGTTGCATCCTGAAGTCTGAACTGCAAGAAAATCTCTCTCGTAAGATGGAGAGTACAAAATCGGTCACCCAAAGAAAATTGGTCGTTATTGAGAGGAAAGCCATTTGAATTTTTATTTTTTTAAATTGAATTTCAAAAATTTTGAAATATACTATTTTTAAATCCTGCTTGATTAAAAAAAAGGATCTTGAAGATGAAAGAAAATTTCTATGCTCCGCCATTTTGTAAATAATTAAAGAAAAGAGAAGCGATTAGGCATAATGATAGCTACATTCCTATAGATATTGATATATTTAATTTTTAATTTTCTGATAACCCTTCACCAAGATATCAATGTGACAATGAAGAGGACATTTTTTTTGTCGTTAAGGATTTTGAGTCCCTATGAAACTTTTAAATGTTAATTGTTCAATAAATAGCTTCTTAATCGTCGTGAAATTTTTACACGACCTCCTGAATAGTTCATGTAAGAACATACCAAATTTTCAGAATTCTATCACCATTACTTCAACCTCATTAAGGGTTAAAATGAAAAATGATGAGAAAATTCTGAAAATTTGGTATGTTTTTGTATGAAGTATTTAAGAGGTCGTGTAAAAATTTCACGACGACTAGTAAGCTCGTTATTAAAATATTAACATTTTGTTAAGAACAATTAATTAAACAAAAAAAAAATATTTATCAATAAACTTCGTTTTGTTTCCGTTGCTTTCAATATATTGTAGATATTAAAAAAATGAGAGGTCAAAAAAAAACTTATCGCAAAGTTATATCAGTTTCCATAAGACTACATTTAATTTGATTTAATTTGTTCATGTTAATTGTTCGATAACGAGCTTCCTAATCGTCGTTAAATTTTTACACGACCTCTTAAATACTTCATCCAAAAACATATCAAATTTTCAGAATTTTCTCATCATTTGCGATTTGGGACTCAACATCCTTAATGTAATATCTATATCACATTGATTTTTTAAGACTTTTCAATAAAAATTGCCATGGAACAAGTTAAATATATGGGGAATTTCACGTCGAATCACGTAGTCATCGGCCTGACCCCCTCAGATTTTGATGTCCAATTAATTGTGGGTTTCGTTTGGCCCAAAATATGATCTCAAATTAAAAAAAAAATCATTTGATTTTTTAGGGGTTGCCCGAGCTAAAAAATCATTAAATTGAGGGAAATCAGAAAGAGAGGCCTTTTTAATAAATTAATGAAATGTTTTCACAAAAACTAACTTTTCACCAAAACAGATATTTTTGTCATAGTTCGATAATGGGCCAAAAATAATTACTATTTTTTTTTGTATTATAATTAATTTTTTTTTTTTATAATTTCTTATTTTGATTGTTTCTTGTAGTGTGAATAACATCAACAAAAATATTTGTGTAGTGAAACTTTATTTTGTATTCTTGGTTTAAGAGTGAGACGACAACATTTTTCGAAAATTTATTAGCCTCTACGACTTGGAATAAAACGGATAATTGAAAAAAAAAATTTAAATAGTAATTATAATTTAAGAAAAAAATAGTAATTATTTTTGGCCCATTATCGAACTATGACGAAAATATCTGTTTTGGGCCCTAGTTTCTGTGAAAAAAATTCATTAATTTGAAAAAGCCCCTCTTCATGTTTTCCCTCAATTTAATGATTTTTTAGCTCGGGCAACCCCTAAAAAATGGAACAAAAATTTATAAAAATTTGAGGTCATATTTTGGACCAAACGAAACACAAAATTCATTGGACATCAAAATCCGAGGGGGTCAGGCCGATGACCGCGTGATTTGACGTGGAATGCCCCATATACTTGATAAAATAACAACAACCCGACCCTTTGATAATTTGTTATGTGTGTAGACAAAATTCTTAAATATTGACAGTTTTTCCACTCCTCACGGTAGCTTTCCCCCTTAATATTTCAAGATTCACACAATGAACAATTGTAAAAAAAATACAACATATAGACAACGAAAGAAGCTTTGTTTTAATGAAAAACAAAGAAAATGTATGGCAGAATTTTTAGTGTGGCCGGTAATTGTTTTTGGAAATTAATTTCTGGACAATTTTGGGAGACTTTTTGTGTGAAAAATTGTTTTTACACTTATAATTTGTGATAAGGATGTTTGATATCGAGTTTGGAAATAATTGCTCGAGGCAATCAGATTTCATTGAATATTTCAAGTTTTCCTTAATATTTATTTATTAATTTATTATTAATATGAAATATTTATTGTCTTTGGGAATCTGTAAAAGGTGAAAACGTTTTTAATGTTTGAGAATTTTTTTCACAGACATAACTAATTATTACAAGACTGTGTTGTTATTTTGTTGAGTATATATTCAACTTACTTCATAGCAATTTTCATTGAAAAATCTTTAAAATCAACAGTGCCATTGACATTATTTTAACGATGAAAAAATGCCCTCTCCATTTTCTCATTATACCAGGTGTGTAAGTATGAAACCGGAATTTTTGTACAGAAAAAACACGTTTATTGTAATGATATGATACAAAGTAACTTATTCAAAGTATTGTCCGTCGCTATCTCTACATTTTTCCCATCTTTCTGGCAATTTGTGGATTCCGCGCCAAAAGAACTGTTGCTCTTTTGAGGCAAACCAGTCATCGAGCCATTTTCGGACATATCGTAAGAAGTAAAGCGCTGCTCAGCAAGTGCGTGTCCCATCGATGCAAACAAGTAGTAATCGGGGCAAGGTCTGGTGAGTAAGGCGCGTGCTGAAGAATCTCCCAACGGAACGACTCTATTGTTTTCTGGACCTGTTTTGCTTTGTGTGCTGGTGCATTGTCATGCAGCAAAATCACCTTGTGTTGTCTTTGTTGGTATTCTGGTCGTTTTTCACGCAAAACTCGATCCAAATCGGTCATTTGTTGTCGGTAGCGTTGAGTATTGACAGTTTCCCCAGGTTTCAGCAGCTCGTAGTAGATTACGCCCTTCTGATCCCACGTTCCACGTTCTTCGTTCCTCACGTCACAATCGCCACCTTTGAACCGTTTAAACCACTCGAAACACTGTGTTTTACCGAGAGCATGCTCACCAAACGCCTCCAGAAGCATTCGATGCGATTCGGCTGCGGTTTTCTTCAGATGAAAACAGAAAAGTAGGGCTGTTCGCAAATCGTAATTTGTTGGCACAAAACTCGACATGTTTATCTCTAATACACTAATGCTACTGAATGAAACTCGTGTTATTGTGAGTTGGAAGTCTTTGTCGGATATCAATACAATAACAAGACACCGCTGACGTGATGTGTCGGTAACTGCATCGACATCTAGCGCCACCTATGGGCAAATTCCGGTTTCATACTTACACACCTGGTACAAATGTACCTATTGTGCAGTGTCATTTTTTTCTGCAATTATTTCCAAAATGGCGACGAATTGAATTTTTTTTTCATTGTGAAGGCCCTTTCTCGTGTAAGCAGTTTGAAAAAAATAGTGATTATCAAAATTTTACGGACACGTTTCTGAAAAAGTCCTAAATAAAGACAGCAAAGTGTTTCACAACGATTTTTTACTGAAAAAATAGACTCTTCCGGTTGCATTAAACGATAACTAATTTGAAAATCATGAAGAAATGCAAAAAAAAATCCAGTGACTCCTTCTGAAATCTTTTTTTTTTAATTCGATTTTTAATCAATGTTGATAAGAATTCAAATATAAATTCCCTGATCAATAATTGATAAAATAATTTTTCAAACTATGAAACAAAATATATTTGGATTGTAGCCGATCGATGGCTGATCAATTGCATGATCCCTGAAATAACTCCTCGCGTGGCTCGAGGGCTGCCTTAAGATGCGAACAGTGTTGGGATAAAGTAAAAGGGAAGAATGAGAGTGAAAAGGGAGCGGGAGGGCAGGAGAAAGACTGTAGTTAGTTCGGTAAACATCCATCAATTCGTTGGGGCTTTTTCGAGTTCTCCGGCTGCCGGGTAGAGGCGTACTATATAGAATTTTGGCTCAGGCTCGAAAGGGGTAAGAAGGAACGGGCGTGTTTCACTATACTCCGAGCAACCAAACCGTAATCACTGCTATTAGCCCGGACATTACTCCGGTGGTCCGCCAATCTTACTCTCGAGCTCTGTCCTGCATCCCTGCATCTTCCCCCTCGAAATAGCAAAAGGTACGAGAAGGAATGAGGCTTCCTTGAGGCATGAGCATCCGAGTGCATTGCCAAATCATTTTTGAAAATTCTACAATAGTGGACTGAAAATTCCCTTTTTCATTTCCAGAGAAGATCGAAATAGCATTTTAACTCTGTAGGGAAGAAAATGTCAAAGTCCCTATATAAATAAATAAAAAATTACAAATGGCGATCGTCGAGAAATTTTCGTTTTTTCCGAAAATAGTAGACTAGTCCGATTGTGGGCCTTCCGTAACTATTATTATTTTTTTCGATTTTTCAAAATTCAATTTTTTTTTATTTCAAAAGTTTTATAAAAAAATGTCGAAATAAATTCTGAATAATGAAAAAAATACTATACAGTAACGAAAATTGATATTCATAATAATTTATAGAAAAAAACAAATTTTTTAATTTTCAAAAATTAAAACAAAAAATTTAAAAGAATCAAAATATACACTCACTCTTAAAAAACGCGATTCAAAGTTTAAAACTCAAAAGACTCATTTAAAAACACGTCGAATACTTTTGTTGTATTTTTTTCTGCAAAGACCATAAAAAACAAAAAATGTACAAAAAAAACTTTCAATTTAGACCATTATTAAAGAAATTATGACCAAAATATCGAAAAAAGAGCGGTTTTTCGTCTTTCGATCGGGTAATTAAAAAAATTTCAAAAATTACCGGTCTTTTGATGGGTACTAAAAAATATAAAAAAATTTAGGAAATTAAAAAAAAAGTTTTTCAAACTGTCCGATTTTGGATGGGACGACCCATATACATTTGTTGAATTTTCGTTCAATTAAACGTTCAAAACTTTCAGTTCATCATTTAATTCCCAAATATTTGGAGAAATTTTTGGACGTATTAATTTGTCAGAAATGACGTTTGCATTTATACATTCCGAGATGTTAATCGTTTACAACATAATCATTCCCAACGAGACGCGAACTAATATCGAACGGTTATAAACGAAAAATCTGCATCGTCGATGAGCTCTTCTCTCCCTTTTTTCTTTTTTTTTTTTTCCTTCTTGAACCGGTGATTTATTCGAGCTGGTACGCCTCGAAAGCGGTAAACTATCTATGGGCGTAGTCGTCGAGTTTGTTTCGACTATTTCACGAGGCGTGAGCCACTATTAATCCCCGAGAAACCGGGGGCGATGATGGATACAGTCCGGTCGAACTTTCTGTCTCGTGCCACGTCAGCGCCATCATCCGACGAGAATTTCAGGCAGGTGAACAGCCCGACGGTCCCAAATACTCCTTTGAATTGAAAAAAGAGTCTTCGTCGAAGAAAAAAAAACACACAGAGATTTCACAGCCGCGAATTCTCGAGGAATTAACGATCGTAAATTGCAAGATAATTGATAAAAATCATCGATCCATAAAGTGTAATAAAAATTCGACGGAAATATCGTAGAAATGAAATTTCAAATAAAATTCCTCCATTATTTTGGACTGTAGGTTTAACATAATTAAAAAGAATTTTTTTTCATCATGTAAAAAATTATTTATGATGTATCTTGAATAAGGGGCTAATGATCAAATTTGGAATAATTGTTGAAAATGTTTGATCGATTTTTTGTAACGCGTTATTGAGTTATTGTTCTTGCAACTAAAATAATAGTTGCAAAAATTGTGAATTCTTGTGTAATAATTTTTATTTAATTTACGTACACAAAAAATTATAACGATCATTGGATACAAATATTATAAAAATAAATTTTTTTATAAAATCCCTCGATCATTTTGGAATAAAAAAAAAATTGTGATTTTTTTTGTAACTAGTCTCGTAAAAAGTAACGACTATCGAACTAAAAAAAAAATTACTTTTTAGTCTTCTAAAGATGATTCTAATCAGGATCGCTATTAAAAAATAAGAGTAAAATAATAGTTGAAAAAATAAAAAAATTACCACAACATTTTTCTTAACCATAATTTCTTCTCTGAGAATTAAAAAATCGCTAAAAACTGAATTATCCTCTAAACATCTTATTAGATATTTTGTTCACTTTGCGTATTCAGTTTTACGTATGGAATTTACAAACTAAATCTTGCAATATTTTTTGTCGACTAAATTGAGGTTAAAACACGTAAAAAAAATGCAATGGCAATTCGAAAAAAATATCATAAAAATAAAATTTGTATAAAAATCTCTCGATCATTTGCAAATACAACTAAAACATTTGTTAAATTTTTCTCTAAAAAAATCTTGCGAATCATAAAAATGCATCTTTAAAAAAAAAAGGATAACTTAAATTTAAAACAACTATTAAAAATATTTAATCGATACCGTCATTGCTAAATTATTGTTTGCACAACTGAAATTGTTGCAACAATTATAAATTTATCATTACAATTTTCTAAATCGTACATTTTTCACTAACCATTAAAAAGTCCTCAAAAACTCTCTTCCAAATCCTTTACCCCAATTTTTCCAATATTGTTAAACAACTATTAAAAATGTTTAATCGATAACGCATTGCTAAATTATTGTTTGCACAACTAAAATTGTTACAAAAATTATAAGTTTATCATTGCATTTTTCTAAATCATACATTTTTTACTCACCATTAAAAAGTCTTCAAAAACTCTCTTCCAAATCCTTCACCCCAATGTTTACAATATCGTTGAACAACTATTAAAAATGTTTAATCGATAACTCATTGCTAAACTATTGTTCGCACAACTGCAATTGTTGCAAAAATTATAAATTCATCATTACAACTTTTTAAATCGTACATTTTTCACTAACCAATAAAAAGTCTTCAAAAACTCTCTTCCAAATCCTTCACCCTAATTTTTCCAATATCGTTAAACAACTATTCATAATGTTTAATCGATAACGCATTGCTAAATTATTGTTTGCACAACTAAAATTGTTGCAAAAATTTCAAATTTATCATTACAATTTTCTAAATCGTAGATTTTTCACTAACCATTAAAAAGTCTTCAAAAACTCTCTTCCAAATCCTTCACCCCCATTTTTCCAATATTGTTAAAATAATGTTTTTTACACATGAAATTTACAATCAACAATTTACAATATTTCTTTCGTCCCTTGAATTGGAGGTAGATCAAAAAAAAAAAAAAAAAAAAAAAAAAATCACCAAATGGTCGAGGAGTGAAGATTGACCCTACGGACCCACCGGGAAGATGAGAATAATGTAGCATATTATAGTATATAGATTATATGCATTATATAGCGTGGTATCGCATATCCCACAGTGTATAAAGTTTTGCGATAGGACACCGATGAATTATAGGCGGAGCGGTTTGGCGGGCTCGTTCGAATCTCGTGTGTGTGACGGATGGCGCCCACCTGTGGATTCATTCACTAATCTCCTCGCTAAGCAAACAGCCAGAACCCGCACCCCGTCATTATCGCTGACGGCGTAAGTAGCGCCCCCTCTTCCCCCCAACCTTCCCTCACCTCTCGCCCTTCTTCCCCCCACCCGCAGCTTCTAGGGCCCGCGATATCTGGTGGTTACTCTCCCCCCCCCTCTCCTTCGGACCGATATTCGATCGCGAGCGCGCGGCAATCGGCGATTTCGCCCTCGATGCTCGCGAGTCTCCGAGACTTCCACTTTTTTTTCTCCCTTGGAGCAGCGATTAAACGCCTCGATCATTTTCACGTCATTCGCGCCATCGTTTCCCTTTTTTCGCTCCTCACCTTTGATTTTTCGACTTTTGCAACGTTCTTCATTTTGGGCCTCATGGAAGTCAATTCTGTGGAGAAGAAAGGAAGAAGCGTTTATTATTCTGCGACTGAAGAATTTTTTTTTTTTAAATCACATATTTCAATATTTGATGTAAGCTTTTAAAATGAAAAAGCTGTTATCAAATATTAATATAATAAATAATTGCGGTCAGTTTGAGACGTATTTCAGGTGTAAATATATGGGGACCATAAAATGGAGATGGGTCATTCCATGTCAAATCGACCAAGAGTTGATATCGACCCCTTAAAATTTTGATGAAATTTGGTCAGAACTTTTCGTTTTTAATAAAACGGAGTTCTACCAGAGGAAAAAAATTAAAAAATTTTGCTTCGAAAGTTATGCAAGATTCAAAATTTCACAATTGTTTAAATCTTTCAAGTTTATTTTTCAAATATCTCAAAAACTATTATAGTTTCGAAAAAATCGATCTGGGTTCGTCTTCAAGAGTATACTTGTGGTTACGAAAAAAAAAAATATTCCGAAATTTTTTTTCGAAAAATGATCAATTTGGAGAATTTTGAATTTTTAAAAATCGTGCAAATTTAATGTTGATCAATATTAAATTTTTGATTAATTTTTTTTTATATAATACCTTGTACCGATCTTTTAATTTGGGTAAAAAGAATTTTTTTAATCCAAATTCAAAAATTTATATTTTTGAAACAAAAAACACCATTCTGAAATGTTCAGGATCTTTTAAGATCAGTACAAGGTATTATATAGAGAAAATTGAACCAAAAATGTAATGTTGATCGTGGATTTGCACGATATTTAAAAATTCAAAATTCTCCAAATTTATCATTTTTCAAATTTTTTTTTCGGGATATTTTTCTTTCGTAGCCACAAGTATATTTTTCAAGACGAACCTTGAACGATTTTTTCGTGACTATAATAGTTTTCGAGATGTTTAAAAAATAAACTTGCAAGATTTAAAAAATTGTGAAATTTTGAATCTTGCAAAACTTTCGAAAAAAATTTTTACATTTTTTTCCTTTTGTAGAACTTCGTTTTATTAAAAACGAAAACTTCTGATCAATTTTCCGAAATTGAAAGGGGTCGATTCCAACTTTTGGTCGATTTGATATGGAATGACCCAGATGGAAAATTTAGGACACAGATTTTTGGGACTAAAATATTTATTATGGCACTTTTATTTAGCCTAAATTAATTTCTATGGGGGTTATTGTTAAGAAGTAGGCTATGTATGTTGATCCTTAAGGATCTCAACTTAATTCAAGGATGAAATTTCTTTTTTTTTCTTGCTGATCATTGTAATTATCGAATTATTTAAGTCGCACTAATTCATCGTCGTGCAATGTTTTGCCGCAGGTGAGGATCGCGACCGCGAGGGAATCGCGGGTTATTCAAACACGCTCCCTTAGTTTATGAATCTTTCTTTATGGTCTCGGGTTACGCGAACACGGGCACTGTCATGGACGAGAAAGGAGAGAATTAGAGGGTTAACGTATTCGCATATGAATTTACTTGCACACACATATGAGGCATTCCACGACAAGTCAGCCACCCCTTTTTTTGAAATCGCCAAAAATCGCCTACAAATTTTTAGAAAGTAGTTCCAACTATCAAGAAAATGTGTGATTTTTTTCAGATTTTTAAATTACATTTTTTAGCCGGAAAAAAATACAAAAAATTTGTTGGTCCCATTTTGTAACTCGAAAATTATTCATCGTACAAAAAAAAAAGTACAACATAAAATGTAGGATTTTCAACGCGCTTTTCACTGAAATTTTTTACAAACTCCTCCGAAAGCTCTATATGCCATTTTCGGAGCAAATGATGTTTTGATATTTTTTTTTCTCAGATTTGACATCTTCGATTCGTCCGTAGTTTAAACAGTTTTTTACTCGATACATTTACAGACTATTAAAAAATTGGCGTAGCGGAGAATACATTATTTCAATTGCATTTTTATTGATACAATCTATCATTATAGAGTGATTTAACGAAAAAGTGTAGATATTAATATTTTATCATTATTAATCGTAGACAGGGAAATATAATAAAATAATCTCGTTTTGATACTGCGAAGACGATTCCAGGAACAAAACAGTATCATTGCTTCATTCCCAAAAATCATGCCCAAATCGAAGTAAAAAAGTACTCATTGGCCATAGAAACGTCGGTGTATCTAAAGAGGGTAAATTAATGCTTTTTTGCAATCGAGAGACGTGAGTAGCCTTTGACTCAAATTTGAATAGACTTTATCGGTGTACATGGGTCCATTGATGTTTATTAAAATGAACAAAAAGATATTGAAAAAAATAAAAATGAAAAAAGTTGAAAAAAATTGGAAAAGTACAAAAAATAAACAAAAATGCGGGCTTTAGAAAATATCTATAGATAGTCTCAACCCTGTTAATGTACAGAAAAATTTGTGTATTCATTTGGGATGAAAAACGCATGGGAAGAAATGGATTCTCCACTGAGCCAATTTTTTTATGGTCTGTAAATAAATCAAGTAAAAAACTGTTAGAACTACGGACAAATCGAAGATGTCAATTCTGAGAAAAAAAATATCAAAACATTATTTGCTCCGAAAATGCCATATAGAGCTTTCGGAGGAGTTCGTAAAAAATTTCAGTGAAAAGTACGTTGAAAATACTAAATTTCATGTTCTACTTTTTTTTTCGTACGATGAATAATTTTCGAGTTACGAAATGGAACAAGAAAATTAGTTGTATTTTTTTCTGGCTAAAATATGTAATATAAAAATCTGAAAAAAATCACAAATTTTCTTGACAGTTGGAACTACTTTATAAAAATTTGTATACAATTTTTGGTGATTTCAAAAAATGGGGTGGCCGACTTGACGTGGAATGCCTCATATATATATGTGTATATATACATGTGTTTTTTAAACCCATAATTATCAGCTGCATCCGTACGTCGTTAGTTATGTGTGTATGCAGGTTTGCGAGAAGAGCCTATCGGCATTTTGCCGCAATGCATTTCTTCAATGCACTCCAACGATGCACCTATTAACAGTGTCTTATATTTGCATGTGCATATTATTTATTTATGGGAGAGAATCGGGGAATGTGATCCATGCTGATAAATAAGTCCAAAGCTTGTTGAGAAGCTTTGTGTCCCTGGATAAATCCTAAAATTCAACTAAAAAAAAAATAACTAACAAAAATAATTCAACTAATAACAAATAAACTAAATAAACTTCCCGACTTTGGGAAAGAAGAATCGAAGAAAACGCAACTCCGATATATCAGAGTTGAATTTCTCTCGATGGATTGTACAGGCAAAACCACAAAGGTGGTCCATATTCCCAGGATTCTCCTCCGGATTTGAGGGAAAAAAAAATTAATATTAACATACGGCGTTATACGCTCAACGATGGCCCGCAGAATCGAGGCATTTTCTTGCATCGGTGCGGGGCGCCGATTTACGACTCAACGATTTATTATACGCATAAACGAAGCTCGAACTCTTCTTTTCTGTGAAACGCGGGCGTTAATGGAATATGAAATACCAATACACTTAATGACCGCGATTAACGCAGCCGATCTTAATTGCCTGGATGTTATTTTATCAACTTTAATTTCCATCCAATTTCTTGCTCTTGTGAAAACTATCGGAAGTCCCTTTTCTTCCTCATTTTATTTCGATGATGCAGAATTGAAAAATTGACATCAATTTTCCTTTCACAAAATTTGGATATTGCAACAAACTTGTTAATAATGAAAATTAACCAAGAAACCGAATGATAGAGCGTCTCGAATGGAGAAGTTCTAGTCTCAAAAAAATTGGAAGTCCCTTTTTTTCCACATTTTATTTAACGATGGAGAATTGAAAAATTGATATTAATTTTTCTTCGACAAAATTTATATATTGCAACAAACTTGTTGATAATGAAAATTAACCAAGAAACCGAATGATAGAGCGTCTCGAATGGACAAGTTCTAGTCTAAAAAATATCTGAAGTCCCTTTTCTACTACATTTTATTTAACGATGGAGAATTGAAAAATTGACATTAATTTTCCTTTCACAAAATTTGGATATTGCAACAAACTTGTTAATAATGAAAATTAACCAAGAAACCGAATGATAGAGCGTCTCGAATGGAGAAGTTCTAGTCTAAAAAATATTGGAAGTCCCTTTTCTTCCACATTTTATTTAACGATGCAGAATTGAAAAATTGACATTAATTTTCCTTTCCCAAAATTTGGATATTGCAACAAACTTGTTAATAATGAAAATTAACCAAGAAACCGAATGATACAGCGTCTCGAATGAAGAAGTTCTAGTCTAAAAAATATGGGAAGTCCCTTTTCTTCCACATTTTATTTAACGATGGAGAATTGAAAAATTGACATTCATTTTTCTTCGACAAAATTTATATATTGCAACAAACTTGTTGATAATGAAAATTAACCAAGAAACCGAATGATAGAGCGTCTCGAATGGACAAGTTCTAGTCTAAAAAATATCTGAAGTCCCTTTTCTACTACATTTTATTTAACGATGGAGAATTGAAAAATTGACATTAATTTTCCTTTCACAAAATTTGGATATTGCAACAAACTTGTTAATAATGAAAATTAACCAAGAAACCGAATGATACAGCGTCTCGAATGAAGAAGTTCTAGTCTAAAAAATATGGGAAGTCCCTTTTCTTCCACATTTTATTTAACGATGGAGAATTGAAAAATTGATATTAATTTTTCTTCGACAAAATTTATATATTGCAACAAACTTGTTGATAATGAAAATTAACCAAGAAACCGAATGATAGAGCGTCTCGAATGGAGAAGTTCTAGTCTCAAAAAAATTGGAAGTCCCTTTTTTTCCACATTTTATTTAACGATGGAGAATTGAAAAATTGACATTAATTTTCCTTTCACAAAATTTGGATATTGCAACAAACTTGTTAATAATGAAAGTTAACCAAGAAACCGAATGATACAGCGTCTCGAATGAAGAAGTTCTAGTCTAAAAAATATTGGAAGTCCCTTTTCTTCCACATTTTATTTAACGATGGAGAATTGAAAAATTGATATTAATTTTTCTTCGACAAAATTTATATATTGCAACAAACTTGTTGATAATGAAAATTAACCAAGAAACCGAATGGTAGAGCGTCTCGAATGGACAAGTTCTAGTCTAAAAAATATCTGAAGTCCCTTTTCTACTACATTTTATTTAACGATGGAGAATTGAAAAATTGACATTAATTTTCCTTTCACTAAATTTGGATATTGCAACAAACTTGTTAATAATGAAAATTAACCAAGAAACCGAATGATACAGCGTCTCGAATGAAGAAGTTCTAGTCTAAAAAATATGGGAAGTCCCTTTTCTTCCACATTTTATTTAACGATGGAGAATTGAAAAATTGATATTAATTTTTCTTCGACAAAATTTATATATTGCAACAAACTTGTTGATAATGAAAATTAACCAAGAAACCGAATGATAGAGCGTCTCGAATGGAGAAGTTCTAGTCTCAAAAAAATTGGAAGTCCCTTTTTTCCACATTTTATTTAACGATGGAGAATTGAAAAATTGACATTAATTTTCCTTTCACAAAATTTGGATATTGCAACAAACTTGTTAATAATGAAAGTTAACCAAGAAACCGAATGATACAGCGTCTCGAATGAAGAAGTTCTAGTCTAAAAAATATTGGAAGTCCCTTTTCTTCCACATTTTATTTAACGATGGAGAATTGAAAAATTGATATTAATTTTTCTTCGACAAAATTTATATATTGCAACAAACTTGTTGATAATGAAAATTAACCAAGAAACCGAATGGTAGAGCGTCTCGAATGGACAAGTTCTAGTCTAAAAAATATCTGAAGTCCCTTTTCTACTACATTTTATTTAACGATGGAGAATTGAAAAATTGACATTAATTTTCCTTTCACTAAATTTGGATATTGCAACAAACTTGTTAATAATGAAAATTAACCAAGAAACCGAATGATACAGCGTCTCGAATGAAGAAGTTCTAGTCTAAAAAATATTGGAAGTCCCTTTTCTTCCACATTTTATTTAACGATGGAGAATTGAAAAATTGATATTAATTTTTCTTCGACAAAATTTATATATTGCAACAAACTTGTTGATAATGAAAATTAACCAAGAAACCGAATGATAGAGCGTCTCGAATGGACAAGTTCTAGTCTAAAAAATATCTGAAGTCCCTTTTCTACTACATTTTATTTAACGATGGAGAATTGAAAAATTGACATTAATTTTCCTTTCACAAAATTTGGATATTGCAACAAACTTGTTAATAATGAAAATTAACCAAGAAACCGAATGATACAGCGTCTCGAATGGAGAAGTTCTAGTCTAAAAAATATTGGAAGTCCCTTTTCTTCCACATTTTATTTAACGATGGAGAATTGAAAAATTGATATTAATTTTTCTTCGACAAAATTTATATATTGCAACAAACTTGTTGATAATGAAAATTAACCAAGAAACCGAATGATAGAGCGTCTCGAATGGACAAGTTCTAGTCTAAAAAATATCTGAAGTCCCTTTTCTACTACATTTTATTTAACGATGGAGAATTGAAAAATTGACATTAATTTTCCTTTCACAAAATTTGGATATTGCAACAAACTTGTTAATAATGAAAATTAACCAAGAAACCGAATGATACAGCGTCTCGAATGAAGAAGTTCTAGTCTAAAAAATATTGGAAGTCCCTTTTCTTCCACATTTTATTTAACGATGCAGAATTGAAAAATTGACATTAATTTTCCTTTCACAAAATTTGGATATAGCAACAACCCTGTGAATAATGAAAATTAACCAAGAAATCGAATGATTGAGCATCTCGAATGGAGAAGCTCTCGCCTAAAAAATATCTGAAGTCCCTTTTCTTCCCCATTTTATTTAACGATGCAGAATTGAAAAATTGATATTAATTTTCCTTCCACAAAATTTAGATATTGCAACAAAACTTTGAATCATGAAAATTAGCGAAGAAATCGAATAACATAACGTCCCGAATGGAGAGGCTCTCGTCTATTTCATCAGGTTCGTCGTAATTCATCTCTCGCGCTCGCAGAATCAAGAATTTACGATCCTCGAAGATTGGAATACCCAGAGATCGTGAGTCTCCTCACCTCTTTCCGGGGAATAGATAAAAACGAGGATTAAAAAAAGGAATTGAATCGTTAAATCGTGATTTCCAGCTTATAATTGCAATGATAATTTATTGGCGCAGGGTTTTCTATGGAAGTCTCTCTATAGGGAGATTATAAACGACGATTATAAATACTCGGTACGTGGGTTTTGCAACGTTGATGACTCCGGGATTTATTTATGCTTTTTTCCGTATTCCTGGGCGTTCGATTCGATTTTTGCTAAAAAATCTCACCGAGGAGAATTATGAATGAAAAAGATGAATTTGAGAAATCGAAGGGTTGGATCTGCATTGTGATTTTTGGAAAAACCACAGTAAAGATCGAACGACGATCGAATGGATGATTCTGCATCGATGGAAATTTTCGAGAGATGTTCCGTCCCAGATTAGGACGAAGAACGTGCCATGGAAATTCCTCGAGGATCCTTTTTTCCTCGGGGAATCCTTGCGGACCATTTTGAGCGCCACTCAAAGTCTGCGGTGTGGCTCGATTTTCTCATACGTATCCCATAACTTGGCGATTATTTTGACAAGGGTATCTCCCATGACAGTTCCTTGGCCTCACTCGTGCGCCGTTCTCTCGCGCTCTAAAATCTAAAATACAGCTATTTAAATGGTCATTATGGAAGAAAAAGGACCCTGAGAGGGTACGAGAATTTTTGTGATACTTTGCGGACGAGTTCGGTCTCTCGAAAATACCGTCGAGTGTGCGAGAATGAGAGAGAATTTCGATGCAAAGCTTCGTTGTATACAAAGAAAGAAAATTACCGGTTTCAAGGCGTCGAAAACTCGATTCTCGTAATATACGAGAGATGAGAGAAAAAAAGGAACGAATCAAAGTGCTAAAGTATGGACGAGATAATTTCCCGGGATCTGACATAAGTACGGCGATAAAAGTCTCGCAAAATAGTCCAAAACTTAATTTCCAACAATGTAAGGGATGGAAGGTCTCTAAATACTGGAAAAATTGGATTGAGTCCTCGAGATTATTTTTAGAAGTGCAAGAATAAGCTTCCTTAAGGATGTTCCTCTGTTACCTCGAAATAATGCCATCGACTTGAAATTTTTACAGCCTATTAATATTGATCCCCCAAAAGTGTGTGCGAGGTTTCAACAAAATTAAGAGCCTCGTTGTGGAGATATTAAATATTTAAAAAAACGTGATTTAACATGCGCTCTTACGGCCACACATGAAAAATCGGCACTATTCGTTCTGTTGTTCACGAACCTGAAATGCCAACAGTTTGAAAAAAATGTATGATCTAGTCCCATATGTAAGAAAATCGTGTGCAAAAGTTTTTCTGCATTAGGACATTTTTTGTTGAGTTATTAATTCAAACGTATAGAAAGATCCTGAAAATTGGTAAAAAGCAAGCGTGGCGCGGCAACACTGCGTATTGGACCCGGGCTATAGCCTGAACGCGCATGCGCATGCGCAACGGGCTGACGCGGGATTTTTAAATGAATGAGCACGGGAAACAGTATTTATGATAGGAAAAACTTGCTTTTTCATTAAAGCATAGATTCCTACAGCTATAAAAGAACAGAATCGGAAGAAAATAACACAAAACTGTACGTAAAAAAAAAATACAACGATTCTAAATTAAAAATAATTCATGAGGAATAATTTTCCTCGTGAGGAAGGAAAAATAATTCGTTATCACACACGTTGACTGTAGGATTTTTTTTTCCTTGATTGCGTTAATCTCTGTAAGTAAATTCGTTCCGTCCCGACTTTACGCTTCCATCGAAATTTTTTTCCGCGATTGCTGCTCATTATGAGTGTATTTTACAAATAAAAGTTTGTATATTGACAGGTCCGTTTGTAGGTTAGGGCATCACAGATCGCGGAACACACTACCTCGAATATTACACAGCGCATGCGCGTCAGTCGTGCAAACTTCGACAAAAAAAACGAGGTTGCCAAATCTCACTGACAAAAATCAATGATGAATAACATTGATATTAATTTTTAGAGCGAGTGCAATGGGTTTTGACATACTTAATTAAACTATATGTGTAAAGATGAACATTCTAAATTCATTGTACGGGCAGAAAACGCCTTTTTGAATCGCTCATGAATAGAGGTTTCGAAGTTGGCTCTGCTGAGCGCGACCCCCCTCGGACGACTCGTCCCGCAAACTAACAGAGGAACATCCTTAAGGTTGTTTAGAAGCAAATCACGTTTAATGAGAAAATTCTGAAAATTTGGTATGTTTTTCAATAACGTATTTAAGAGGTCGCGTAAAAATTTCACGACGATTTGGAAGCTCGTCATCGAATAATTAAGATTAACAAATTACAAAAAATTAAATGTAGTCTTATGGAAACTGATATAACTTTGCGATAAGTTTTTTTTTTTTGACCTCTCATTTTGTTAATATCCACAATATACTGAAAGCGACGGAAAGAAAACGAAGTTTATCGATAAATTTTTGTTTTATTTGTTTAAAAAATTGTTTTTAACAAAACGTTAATTTCTTAATTACGAGCTTCCTAATCGTCGTGAAATTTTTACACGACCTCTTAAATACCTCATACAAAAACATAACAAATTTTCAGAATTTTCTCATTATTTTTTATTTTAACCCTTAAGGAGGTTGAAGTAATGATGATAGAATTCTGAAAATTTAGTATTTTCTTACATGAAGTATTCAGGAGGTCGTGTAAAAATTTTACTACGATTGAGAAGCTATTTATTGAACAATTAACATTCAAAGGTTTCATAGCTTCTAAACAACCTTAATAATAGAGCTAAAATCGACGGAAATGAAAATTCTCAAATTTGCATTAGCGAAGACACAATAATGCAAAAAAAAAAAGATTTGTGAGATTCAAATGAATTTGCATATTTCTGAGAATTTTGTGATGCTGAAATTTCCATCGTTTCAATGCAACGGTAATATTTTGCCAATTTTTTAATAAAAGATAATTCTTACTGAGAAATTTTTTAAGTGGAAAATCGTTAATGTTTTTTGTTTGGGGTTTTTATTTGGAACTTGAGACTTTGAATGCACAAGAAAAACCTAAATCCCACCAAAAATGAATTGAAAATAAAATAATTTAAATAAAAATAATTTAACGAACGATTTTTTACGTGAAGTAAATGATTTTTTTTAAATTTTCTATTTAAATAGCAATTTATTGATGTCAAATAAAATATATTTAGATCAAATTTTCGATAGTAAATACATTGTGAATAATTTCCATAAGTAGGCAAAGTTTATGCTGCAAATAAATTGTTATTTGAAACGAGTGAAAATATCATTAGAAGCACTGCAATATAAATTCACACTGAGAAAACAGTTTAATTGTAGTAAAGAAATATATTTAGTTGGCACTTTTACTTAAATATTCCTTAACTTTTACAAAATTTGGTGGTCGTTAAGAAATATTTTATTTTTGTCAAAATAATTTATTAACTGTTAAAAAATATGTATCTAATTTATTAACTGTTAAAAAATAATTGATTTCGCCATATTCAACTTTACATTTCTTAACGGTTAACAATTTCTTGTACATTTTTTTCTCAGTGCAATAATGAAATTTTTCAACAAATTTTTTCATCACAGACGAGTAAATTTTTTATTGGGGGTAAATCAATTCCTAATTTGGACCGAATAAACTTCTGAGTTGAAAGAAGTAAATTGAGAAAACAAATATTGAACGTCAAATTAACTGTAAAAAAATATCTGTTTTAAATAAAAGAATTTTAATTGCTTCATTTGATCCAAATTTCATTTGATTCAAATAAATCTTTTTTCCGGGTGAGTTGAGAAAATAATGCGAAAAATTCAATTTAAATTATTTTTCCCTCCTTCAAGTAAATAATGGAAAATAAAAGAAAATAATGGTTCAAGCACGAAATAAGGCGCAAATTCACGTTACAGCATGCAATATCTGCGTCGATCGTTGCCGTTGAAAATGGCGCAACTCATGCGCGATTTGGCGCGTGGGGCCATGCGGCCCATGCCCTTTTTCCCGTGGGGCCCATTCGCAAATATCCATATATATACACTTATAAATGCGGCGATGGATATTATAACTAACCGGTGGATAAACCGTGGACACGCGTGTCCGTGAATCTACAAATACCCCGAGGATGATAGTCTTTGGAGAGAGTGAATGAGAGAGGAGAGAGAGTGAGAGAGAGAGTGCGAGAGGAGGTAGAGGGAAGACAGGGAAGAGATGGGAAGATCGTGGTGATCGGAGAACGGTGTGGCGTGCGTGGTGAAGGAGGGAGGTCCGCCCGCGGCTGGAGACGCGACGTACCTTGAGTTATGGCGCAGGTTAATTATACAAAACATTCAATTATACTTCCCCACGCAAAAAAAAAAAAAAAATAATACACACAGGCTTGGAAGACGGCAGCGCACGGGCATCAAACACGAACAAAGTTCGTTATGGGTGTATCAAACCAATATATATATATTTATAAAGAAGCAACCACACACCATCGTTCGGGACTTGTTCGCAACAAAAACCCGTTTGCGAGATGCAGAATTATAAATGTATATGGATCTTCGCTAAATTCGATGTAACAAGTGATCAGGAATGCCGAACCCACTTCGAATCGCACGAACAATCGGTTTATCCATCCCCAAACCATCTTGGACTTGTTCGAAACAAAAACCCGTTTGCGGGGTTCCATACACGGAAAAAACTACTTAGTTGGTTCAACCAAACAGCTTAGTGCTCTGAGCACCAGACGAGAAATTGGTTGGATCAACTAGATAGTTGGTTAGGTCAGCCGACCAACCTTATTTCCTAGCTACTGCAACTAAATCGTTTAAACGACTTAGTTGTGGTAACTAGCCAAACTTATTTCCTAGTTACCACAAATAAATCGTTTAAACGACTTAGCTGTGGTAACTAACCAACCCTATTTCCTAGTTACCACAACTGAATCGTTTAAACGACTTAGTTGTAGTAACTAACCAACCTTATTTCCTAGTTACCACAACTGAATCGTTTAAACGACTTAGTTGTGGTAACTAACCAACCTCATTTCCTAGTTACCACAACTACATCGTTTAAACGACTTAGTAGTGGTAACCAACCAGTTGGTTAGTTGACCTAATCAACTATCTACAGTTGATTCAACCAAGCTCAGAGCACTAAGTGGGTTTGGTTGAACGAACTAAGTCGTTTTCTCTGTGTATGCCTAAATGTATATGGATCTTTGCTAAATTCGATGTAACAAGTGATCTGGAATGGCGAACACACTTTGATTCGCGCGAAAAATCGGTTTATCCATCACCAATCCACCTAAACCCAGATCGTGGTTAGCTAATGTCGGTGAATCATCGCACGATCGCAATCTCGCGCTGTATATCAAATCCAAAACGCAACGAAGAGACAATTATTCGATGAGCCACCCGTGAAGCCTCGAGTCGTAAAATACAGAGTCGCGTTTCAATCGGATCCTCGTAGTTTTGTGTTTGGTTAAACGTTCTTCTAATGGATACAACTCCTCACCGGTGTCGCGAAGTGGCTTAGGATGCTAAATCACGGATGATCGTTTTTATACCAGTGAAAAAACATCTTGCGAATCGTGAAAAATGTCTGGGAACTTATTTTCTGCCTTCCCACGTCGTGTTAACTCATAAAAATCCGGCAATGAAACGGTGAGAGGGCGAGATGGACGTCGAGGTAACCAGGATATAGGGAATATAATGTTGAAACGGTGAAGAAAGTTTGTCCGGTCGAAAAAGAGCGATCTCCCGCGGTGAGGTCGCCGCTGGCGACAGAGATAAGAGTCTCTTTCTCTCTCTTTCTCTCTCTCTCTCTTTGGGCTAAGGATTTCTGAGGCTAGTTCTCCAGTCTCCGCTATGTGGCGCACGATCGTGAACGATCTCACGATCTATACGCTTCATCTTTTCAAGCATATATATATATGTTTCCACAAGCGTGTCACCGGGTCGTCGCCGTTCCTGCGGACGAACTGACCATGTCCCTTTACACACTCTGGTGGTTACCGGATTCGCGAGCAGGTTCACCACAGGTAGACATGTCATATATATATATAGGTAAATCTTTATGGTCATCAGCTAGGATATAAAGGCAAAGGTGGACACAGATCGTCCGTATAATATGCATATAGTCGCGCAGGTCGTCAGGAATCCTCGCCGACCATTTATCACGCTCTGTGGTCCTTGGGATACTTTAAAACAAAAGCCATGGGAGTTTTTGAGGAGGGTTAGCCTTATCCTTCGATAAACGGGACGTGGGAAGAAGAAGAAAACGAAGAAGAACAAGTTCAAGAAGAAAAAGAAGAAACTGAAGACCAAGAAAAAGAACATGAAGAAGAAGACGAAGATGAAGGACATGAAGAAGAAAAAGGAGATAAAGATGATGAAGATTATGAAGAGTAAGAAGAAGAAAAGGAAGATAAAGCGGAAAAAGAAGGTGATGAAGAACAAGACAAAGTAGATGAAGAATATGACGAAGAAGAGTATGAAGAGGATGATGAAGAAGAAGAAAAAGCAGATGAAGAACAAGTAGAAGAAGAAAAAGAAGAAGCTGAAGAGCAAGAAAAGGAACATAAAGAAGAAGAAACAGGAGAAGAAGAAGAAGATGATGATGAAGAGGAAGAAGAAGAAAAGGAAGATGAAGCAGAAGAAGAAGACGATGAAGAACAAGACAAAGTAGATGAAAAATATGACGAAGAAGAGTATGAAGAGGATGATGAAGAAGAAGAAAAAGCAGATGAAGAACAAGTAGAAGAAGAAAAAGAAGAAGCTGAAGAGCAAGAAAAAGAACATGAAGAAAAAGAAGAAAAATAAGATGTTGAGGATGATGAAGAAGAAGATGAAGGAGATGATAAAAAGTAAGATGTTGAAGATGATGAAGAGGAAAAGAAGAAGATGAAGATGATGGAGATGGTGAAGAGTAAGAATAAGAAGATGATGAAAAAGAAGAAAACGAACATGAAGAAAAAGAAGAAAAATAAGATGTTGAAGATGATGAAGAGGAAAAAGATGAAGATGAAAAAGATTGTGGAGATGATAAAGAGTAAGAATAAGAAGATGATGAAGAAGAAGGAAAAGAAGATGAAGAATATGATGAAGAAGATGAGAAAGAGGAAGAAAACAACGATGTTTGGTTCATGAGGTGGTCTTTGGGTGCGCGTGGGAGGGATGTAGCCACTACGCAAAAGTGAACGAGAAGGAGAGAAGGATATATGAGGTTGAGGAAGAGAGAGAATGAGAAAAGAGGAGAGAGGAAGAGAAGGTAAAAAAAAAGCAGAGTGCGAGTGAGAGAGCATTACATTGCCATAACCGAGAGAAGTTTACACGCCGGCGCCGGCGCCCCCCGCGGCCTCAGACGCCGCAACCATAATACCGAACAAAACTTAATGCCATAAGGACCAATCTCCGGGACCATCGCTGGCGCCTCTTCACCAAAAAGTCTCCCTCTTCCGCTGTCGCTCTCTCTCTCTCTCTCTCTCTCTCTCTCTCTCTCTCTCTCTCTCTCTCTCTCTCTCTCTCTCTTTCGCTATCTGGTCCGTATCGCAATGAGAACGACGCGAAGATCATTGGGACTCTGATTATCTACGTAGCAAAATTAATGACACAATCTGGACTCACGAGAACACTTTTCGAGAGGTCAAACTGTTATTCAACAGTCCAAAATGCCCGCTGGTTCGTTTCCCAATCATTCATTAATCGTTCGTGGAAAAATAAACGGATCAGCGTGGAGATTTAATGGATAAGTTTCCAAAATGATAAGTTTCTAAAATATATTTTCGGAAAGGAGATTGCCTTTGATTAATAAAATGTCAAAAATCAGAGGTAAAAAACTTACAGAGGGATCAAACATTGTATTAGATAGATTAAGGGAGTATTCTGGTCTAGAATTTTGAAAAAACATGAATTTTTTTGCGTATTCTTAAATCTTAGACCTTGAAGAATATATCCTCGAAAGGAAATTTTTTAATTTCGATAATTTACGGAGTTATAGCTATTTTAGTGACGCAGTACTCTATAGACGTTTTTCTTAAAACTACTTTTCTCAACACGATGTATATGAAATCTCAAGTTCTGCTGAACCGATTAACTTCAAATTTTTTACCAACTTTCAATGTATAACTTTCTATGGCTCCTACCATTTTTGTATCAAAATCATTTTTTTTACTATTGTAAAAAAATTTTAAAAAAAGACCCTGCAAATTGAAATTTGCACATTGCTTCCTCATCTTTATTTATAGTTCAAATAGCTTCCTTTAACACACAGTATGACGATCAAATTTGACTTCCTCATAAAGGAAGCTTTGTTAACTATTGAAAGATATTAGTAAGCAATGTGCAAATTCGATCGATTTTCGCCAAATTTGATAGCGAACAACCTTCATAGCTATACAAGTTCTGTACAAAGTTTCAGTAAAATATATTGAAAATTGTGCAAGTTAGAGCGCTTGCGCTATTTTTCAAAAAATTCCGAATTTCATAAAATTTTAATCCCTTGATGGATTATTACCAAACAACCTCGATAGCTATATTAGCTCTGTGCAAAGTTTCAGTACAATATCTTAAAAATTGCACAAGTTAGAGCGTTTACGCTATTTTTTTTTTAAATTCCAAATATCATAAAATGTTTATCCCTCGATGTATTTTCGCCAAATTCAATCCTAAACAACCTTAATAGCTGTACTAATTCTGTACAAAGTTTGAGTGCAATATCTTGAAAATTGCAGAAGTTAGAGCGTTTGCGCCATTCTTGCAAAAACGAAATAAGTCGATAAAATCTGAACACCCGTTAGAATTGAATCTTTTTTTATAATGAAGAGTAATTCGTGCTCGACAAGTGTTCCAAATTTTAGCTCGATATTTCAAAGCGTTCTCGAGTTATTAATTATTTACATCTGAAACTCAGGATACACACACACACACATCCGCACATTTTTTCTAAACATAATTTCTCGATGTTTTAGGACATTTTGAACACATTGGCATAAAAATCTCGAAAAAATTTTTTTTCACGAAAACAAAGCTTCCTTTATGAGGAAGCAAAAGAGTCGAAAAACGCCTTTTTTTTTGTTAAGACAGTCGTCATTTTGTAACATTTTTTTCGTTTTTTCTGAGGTAGGGGCTACAACAAAATTTTCAGTAAAATCTTTTTGGAAATTTTGTATCGGATTACTAGAAAGATTGCAATCGTGTCAGCCAGCAAGTTTCCCTTTTTTTTAGCCTCAGCTTATAAATTATTTCATTTTCATTTTTTTTCTCGAAAATTTTCCTACTCATTGTCAAAATATTAATAAATTTATCGTAAAAAAAGAATGGTAAGAATATATATATTTTTATCGAGCTTGACAAAAGGCTCAAAATGTATTTCTCTAGACCAGAATACCGCCTTAATCACAGGAATTTTTGAATATTTAATATTTCATTGAAATATTAAAATTTTTAAGTGTTCAATCTCAATCTTATCTTAATCTTGTTATAAATTAAATAATTATATATAATATTATAATTTGTTATAAATTGAAATAATCTTGAAATAATAAATCCTAAATAATAATATATAAATTAGTTAATATACGAGAATTAGGCTTTTCCAAGGTCCGATAAAATATGATGTTTGATCGTTGTTACCTTGACTACCTCGTGATATATTCAAAGTTCAGGATAAGCCTGCTTATGAAGTGGGGAAAGACGAAGGAAAAACGTTCCTACCTATTTTGGTATCACTTTTACAGTTTTACGGTACAAATTGCATGTTTTCTTCCCTCATTTCTTTCGCATAAAACGAGGCTCTTGCATCTCCGGGATCCTTTCAAGTTTGGAATGAAAAAATCGTATTCCTATTCCACGAAGTCACGTACCTCGAGCACCCGATTCTACGCGCATTTATGTACCTGCGATGTATCAAACACCTCGTACAGAGTCACAGAGGTTTCCCTCGCAGCGGGATATCTGCGCGATCGTGCCCGGTTGGGTACCAAATAACCTGGTACAGAGGCTACAACGATAAAGGCTTCTGACACAGAAAATTCAAATAGCGTTATCAACATATCGAACGTGTTTTTACTGGGACGGGTACTCATGGAATAATCGTCCATGAAAATCTTTACCATCCCTTAAAAAAAAAAGAAAACATCCCGAAGATTTGTAATTTTTCTCGCATTTTCTTGAAATAATCAAGCCCCATGGTAAAAGATGTCCAACAACGTCGTGAAGATCATTCACTGCATCCCAAGCACAAAGATGCAAGCGATCTTGAGAAAAAAGGAAAAAAATTAATACATAAAGGGTGTCCCATTTAGACGTCGGAATTTTGGTAATGTTTGTCAGCAATGATTAATGAGTCATTTATGATCATTCAATTACATAATCGCTGCAAAGTGATATTCAATACACTCAGAAGTAGAAGTTCGGCCGTGTTTTCCTGTTTGAACACCCCATAGAATAGATTCTACCTTGAGCTTGGGGTAAAATATTCTAGGAGATTTTTTTTTGGGAGATTTTGCCTTGGAGAGAATACTTTTTTCCCTCCAAGCAATCACATGACTTTTTATTATTCAAATGTACTGATTAATGCGTAATTTTTATTGAATTCTATTATCGTGATACTTTTGTAATGGGATATTTTTGTACTTGGATATTGTTGTACTTGATTTTTTTTGAAGCGGTTATTTTTGGCTTGATATTTACTGCAAACCATCGAGTAATTTTGGTGTCACGAGTCAAACGTTGACACCCTGTGTATGAAATCGTTAAACGAGATATACAGCGCATAATTCTCAGCCGATTCGCGATTTTAACGCATTTGTCCCTGAATGAGTGGTGTCTCCTCATCGTCGTAATCGTCGTCATTTCTATAACTGTCCTGGTGGGAGCTCTTTTTGGTCTCTTCTTTCATCTTCCTTCTCTCCTTTTACCTTCTTCACGGTATTTAGGTATCTGTCTTGCTCGTAACCACGATATTCAGTGCGATAATAACGTCCGCCGTGTATTTCGGTTCTGAGAGACCGAGCCCGCTGCGCTCATGTCCATTCATTGTTTTATTGGGAGTCGTAAAATGTAGGTTGGGCAATTAAAAAACGAAAAATGTTGTTCGCTTTGATCGTTCGCGTGGGTGTATCAAGTCCAATGGACCGATATACGTGTATGGACTGGTGTGCATTGCTGGAGCGAATGAAACGAGAAATAAAAATAGCGCCTCGAGACTGCAAGGACTCGCCGAACGTTTTTTTCAGAGCACGGTGAGTCGGATATCGTGTATATTGCGTGGGCTCCGGATAGATCCTGAAGTATCAACGATTTTCTTCTTATTTTGCGAATCTCGATGACTCGCTGGAGGAGGCACTTGGTAGATCGTTCGTTGGCGAATGAGACACCTGATCTGACATTCTGACCAACGATCCCAGGGTAAAGCGTGGAGGGAACGGCGAGGAGCTGGTCTTTCGCTTCACCAGGAACCATAAAAGTCCTCGCTCCTTTCTACCTCGTGATATACGCGTGCTGTATTTCATTCTTGGACTTTGCGGTGTGTAACACGCTCAGGCAACTGCGGAACAAAAAATAGGTCGCATTCACGCAAATCAGGTTAAATCATTTGGCACTTGGTCCGCAATGTTTTGATGGATTTGGACAGAATCAGCGATGCATGTCCTTTCGGTAGATCGCCATCCGCCATTTGTGCAAGCTGTTGCTTAGAAGTGGGACATTTGTCCTAATTGACAATTGACCGTCATCATTCGAATGATTATTAAAAATCATTCCTGCAGTGAGCTTGAATAAGGTCAATCGAATTAGGGAGGTATGTGGAATAGGTAGAATCTCTACTTCTGTTTGTATCTGAAGAACCTTTGGGTTTGAACAAGTAGCTATTCATAGATTAACGTTTAACGCTTAAACTTATGTGGTGATTATATTTCTAAGATATTTTGGTATTGAGTTATCTTGATTTATTGGATATTTTTGTCCTAGGGCATATTTTAGTCAGGTTTTTCTTGTACATGATCTTTAGAGTGGGCACCAAAAGGGACAGCTGGTGAAGATCCAATGACAGAAGTGTACCGGGGTAGAAAGGAAGCCTCCTTCTGTTGCGTTAATATTGAAACAATGTGATTACGGATATAAGGGAAGTCACTGGCGTGACGGTTTTCCATCTTCGGTGCTACTTTTCTGCATAAACACGTGAAAGAAGAACAAAGAGACAGAGAGAAAGGGTACATGCACAGTGAAAGCCTAGAATTCGCTGGTCAGCAGTCTTCGGCCTTTCTCTTCTTCTTCTTATTCCTATCCTCTTCAACCGTGTCGTCTATCTCTTCAGCCTCTGTCTCTTCCATCTCCTTTCTCTCTCTTTGCTGCTTGAACTCCCCTTCAGAGTTCGGCAGATCTTCGAGGCTCCGGCTGTAGAAATCGGACCGTGAATGCCTGGCTTGATATTGGCCTCTCCTCCACATCCCGAAGATGGATGTCCTGCGAGGCGCCGCCGTCACCTGGCGGATCATCCAGACTTCCAGTTGCTCGGGGAACACACACAGGACCTTGGCTTCTGCCCAGGCTGAGTACCGAATATCCAGCCGGTCTTTGGATGTGTTGGTGTTCGCTGGAACAACGTCACGGTGACACCTCCGGACATTGCATGCTAAGACAGAAAAAAACGATACCGCGACATCAGTCTCATCTCGATGACGACGATGACGAGGACAACTGGTTTTCTTGCTCACGCGCCAAGTCGACGCCTCCCTTCGACAGTTTTTAGACAATCCCCGCGACCATTCGTTATCGGACCTCGGGGGGAATTTAAATGAAGATTCGTGCAGTTTACACCTGGCTGGAATGACGAATGTCCTCAATGAGAAGACAGTTTTTTTGGATATAGTCCCAATAGAATTATTGAGAAATAGACGTTGCAAACTCTATCAGAATTGATTAAAGTTGATCAGAATTTTGAGGTTTTTGAAGTCTTCTTCCCCGGGAAATTACTTTCATTGGCTTTGAGTTTTGGAGGCATCATTTTGGAGTTTTCACGGTGTTTTCCATGAAATCTCTTTTCCTTTTCTCGGGTCAGCGAGTTATCTCGTTTCTTTTGGAATTCTTAATAGTTATATTCGGAAATTTAGGGCATTGGTGATCAGAACTTTGAGGTTTTGAGGTCCTCTTTCTCGGGAGACTAATTTGACTGGATTAGGGTTTTGGAAACATCATTTTAGCGTTTTTATGGTGTTTTCCCATGAGATCCCGTTTCCTTTTCTTCGACCACCGAGTTATCTCGCTTCTTTTGGGTAGCCAAGACTTTTACTTTCTTTTTATTTCGAATATTACGACTCTCTTGTCCCATGTTCTTTCCTATACATACCTGGAACCTCTTCCGATTGTACAAGCTACGCGTACCAAACGAACTCAAGGATTTCTCGACTTATCTCTGTCTACCTATCTTCTTCACGCATATTATAACTCTGGTGGAAAACAGTGCGAGTAAAAAAGAAGAAGAAAAAAAAGGAACGCGCGGTGTTCGAGAGCGAACCGAGAGCGGAGAGACCAGATTGTGCTGAGAACGAGGATTCTGTCGCGCGAATAACAGGATCAAGTTACCGATCTTGGGAAAATCTTGAAAGAAAGAAGGAACGCGAGACGCCAACGTACAACGCTGCATTCTTGCGGAAAGATCCGTGGACGGGAACGTTACTTTCTGCAGGAGGGTTGAAATAATCGTCTAGCGGTGATGTTCAAAAAGCCTCGCAGGTAAAGGGTTGACGACGATCGTTTTGTGAGATTCCGATCGAAAAATATCTGGTCGTTTTAGGACAAAACCTGATTCCTATGCGGAATAAAAAGAGTAATAATTGGATAATTATTGGAGCATATGAGAAAGTACTGGATTCTCCAGTAATGTGGGAGAGAACCGAGCAAAAACCTAATTTTTAATTTAACGTGACTAAACGAGACTTCAACGGTGCTGCACTTTTTTTTGCTTCCGTGATTTTTACGATTTTAACACCAATTTATATAAAATTCATGCAAATAGATTTTATCAGGAAAGATACTTTGAGAGAACTTTCAAAAAGAAGTGAAATCAATCACAAAATACTTCTAAGAAGTAAAAAAAGGACGCCAAGTATTAGAAATCCCGAAAATTCTGATTCAAAAAATCTTAAAAACTTAGAATTCAAAGAAAATCTAAAAAATTAAGAAACAAAACCAAATCACACAAGCCATGTCAAAAACTTGGCAAGTTATTAATTACCAAACCAAACAAAAAAACTCGGGTGAAAATTATCCCATATTAGGAGAAGTTAATATTTTTTCATTCAAAAGACGAGCTTTAGCATTAAATTTTAAAATTTTGATCAAAAATGAATTATTTTCCTATCTTTTGAGAAGTTGAGTTTTTTTTGTTCAAATTACAAGTTTTACTACTAAATTTTTTGAATTTTTTTTCAAAATGAATTGTTTTCTTATATTTGAAAAAGTTGATATTTTTTTTCATTCAAATGACAAATTTTTAGAATAAAATTTCTCAATTTCTATATTTTTTCATTCAAATGACAATTTTGTAGCATAAATTCTTTTTGTTTTAGTTGAAAATAAATCACTTTCCTATATTTGCAGAAAATAATATGATTTTTAATCCGAATAGAAAATTTTTAGCATACAATTTTCGAATTTTTGTTCAAAATTATTTGATTTGATTTATTCAAATGATGAATTTTAGTTAAAAATACATTATTTTCTTATATTTGAAGAAATTAATATTGTTTTTCATTCAAATAACAATTTTTCAGCTTAAATTCTTTTTTTTTTAATTAAAAATGAATCACTTTCCTATATTTGCGGAAGATAATATAATTTTTCATCCGAATAAAAAATGTTAAGCATACAATTTTTAAATGTTTGTTCAAAATTAATGGATTTTTTATATTTGGGGAAGTTAATATAGTTTTTTTATTCAAATGACGAATTGTAACACAAAATTCTTCAGTTTTAGTTCAAAATAAATTATTTTCTGATAGTTGAAGAAGTTGATATTTTTTTTCATTCAAATGACAAACTTTTAGGATACAACTTATTCATTTTTTTTCAAAATAAAATAATTTATTTTATTTTTCAATATATTTTCCCATTCGAATAACAAATTTTTACCATGCAATTTATAAATCTTTGTTCAAAATGAATTATTTTTTTCTATTCGTGGAAAGTAAAAACCTTTTTAAATTTAAATGGCAAATTTGAGCATAAATTTCATTTTTAGCCCACCGAAAAAAAGGTTTAGTAATATCAGTTACCCAGATGCGATCATGGAAAATTCGTTTGAATCAATCGTCACATATTTGATTTGATTACCCCGTTGTTGAAATAATAAAACTGGTGTCGTTGTTTCGAATGTCCACTGCATTCACCGCAATTACAACATTGGATCAAAATTATTTCAAACGAGATTGATTCAACAACTTGTTTTCTCATTCAATCAAATATCTAGTCATTTACTGGAAGTAAATAAAATTGTTTTAACCGTGTGTTTCGTCTCATCAACAAAATGTAGTTTTAATTTGAGCTATTCATTCAGTTAAAAAGAATAGTAAATGCTTTCAAGTCGATCAAATTGTTTGATAAATTTGACTAAATATTTCAATGCGGCCACAACACATTTAGTCGATAGTACGTATAGTAACTGCCACGATCTCGGCGCTTCGCCCGAGATCCGTAAGGTGGCGACGATCGGCGCGCGCTCTCGCGCCAGCGAGACAGCCGCCGAGCACCGATAAGTACCAGTGTATTACCAGCATCGGAGTCCTCAATTAACTTTAAATTGATGGAACATTACCCGCGTTCTTCGGTCGCGCAGTTCTATGGACTAAAGACTACATATTTGAATGAGATCACCATTGCACTTTGGTGACGCGGGTGCTCTTTATGGGCGCAAGGATCAATAAGTTAAATTTTCACTTAACTGTTTAATCTCACGATTAATTAGTTAAGTAGCTTCAACAAATATTGCATATCATCAAATGTTTTGTTAATTCAATTGAAATTTTCTAGCTTTATATTGAATGCATTTTTTTTGCCGGTGAACAACATCTGAATTGCATAGAAAATATAAACTGTTCATTCAACTAAACCATTTGGTTATGCAATCGTATATTGAGTGCATTTTACCAAATATAGAATCAAAACAATGTAATTTTCAATTGAACGGATTCTCTACTCTGGTGGGTCAAGTTTTGAGTTAACTGAATTACACATTTCGTTCGCCACCCACAACCGCCGGGTTTAGTTAATTCAAGTCAATTTTTTTTTCACTCTACCAAACCTTTTTCTCGGTGTATCATTGTCACTTGCTTATCACGGATATCACGGTCGATTCCAAAGAAGACACACGAGAAAGCTGCTTAGCAGAACAATGTTTGACGAGACACGATGATGCAAAGACGTTCGTCTGGGGAATCTATTGTCTAACAAAATGGTGGATAGAGGCCACCCCGGAATTCATCATCGCTTAGGTTCGCACGAATATCGTGGAGGCGCTTGATTGACGTCTATTTAATAGAAATGCAACTATATATAATCGCGGATGAGAGGAGAACGGGACGGCATTAACTCATCCGGGAGTCGAAGGGGGCTGGTCTGGACACGACGGGTGGCCATTGTTGGTTGAAACCGAGCACAGAGGCCTTGCACTCCACGCTGGTCCTCTTCCTTTCTATATTCCTCGTCTCTCCATCGTTTTTCCTCTCTCTTTCCTCGCCTCCTCTTCCCTCGGTCCCTTCTTTTCTCTTTCAGCCTCCGATGCGCCACCAGCTCCCTCGTAAAATCAGACGTTGACACTAGCCACGGGACATCCCGAGACCCCGAGACTTTTGTTTCTTCTATTATCTTTCTTGCTCCTCTTCTTCTCCTTCATCCCAACATTCTCCAAGATTTTTTATTCTTTATTTACATTTCGCGTCGTAATGTTATTATTATCGAGTACGAAAATGCCGACGTTCCAAAGGTGGGCGTAATATCGAAAGTCCATTGAAATTGCTGCACAGACTGCGCGTCTGTATATTTTATTGGATAAATGGCCATTCGCGATTTGCTATTCACAAAAAAAAACAGGTAGCGAACCCTGTAATTTAATTAAATTAACGATTAAAATTAGAACTGCAACTCATAAACTGGTTGAGGAAATTGGTGGGATTGTTATTTTTAACCCTCAAATGGTAACGGCGGGTCGTTCGTGCCTCGCCTAAACTGTCTGCCCTTGTTAGCTCAGAGAGAAGGGTGGGGAGCAGGCCCAAACTATTCTGAACTTGTAAAGTAAATAAAATTGTTTTTTCCAAATTCTGATGTTTTTTTTGGTCATGAATCGATGTTTTTTTTTATTATGAATCGATAAATCAAATATACCTGAGAGTTTTTTTAAACCTAAATTTTAATGGAAATTGGGATTTCTGAATTTTTTCTCCGAATTTTGATGTTTATCGACTATCAATTGATCGAAAGTTGATCAAAAGTTTTTTGACGTGAATTTTAATGGAAATTTGAATTTTATTATTTTTTTATTAGAACACAGGCAAGAGTTATGCCTTGATTGTGCATTGTAATTTGGCTTCAGCATTGTTACAATTTTTTATTTTTATATTCTTTTCATTTTTGAGTTAACTTTGATAATTGATGTCATTCTGATTAATAAAATTGAGTAAAAAATAAGACTATGTCTACTTAAATGAAAATTGAACCTCTTTTATGTACTTTGAAAAAACGCGATTTTCATACTCAAGACTTTAGCATTCCTTTTATTCATACAAAATCTCAATATTTTTTTCCTCAAAGTACCATTCTTAAGCTTTAATTTCCCGTTTAAAATTTAAAAAAATATTAATTACATGCAAAGTTATGATTTTTTTTAACAAAATGGTGCATTCTTCACGTTTTCCTTTGTTTATATGACTATATTACTTAAACAATTGATCAAATCAGCAATACAGGGATTGGTCCTTATTCTAGGATAGTTGATGAGATTTCATGAATTTTGCGGAATTTTTCAGAGCACTTTAGAGCACTTTTTAAAGCGCCAGGCACGAGCGACCCCCCCCGTTACCATTTAAGGGTTAATTTCTGATTCTCGTTGGAAATTTCACCAAGCATTGCAGGGTGGTAATTTTGCAATTTTAAATTTGAAAAAAAATTATTCATCCAGTTTAAATAAATTAATTTAAAGTGAAGAAAATTTTATTTAAATATCGGCCTAATGGACTATTTATTGGACCCACATTTGAATAATTCCAAAAAATGGATTTCAGTCCAATAAATCCTATTTTTGTCTATCGGTCGGCCATCTTGGATTAAATGTCCCGCGTAAAATCATGCTAAATAAAAAAAAACCGACTACAAGGTTCAATGTCCAATTTAATCTCCCTTTTTCTCCTCTTCGCGAATGAACAAAAATGGAGGTGTAAAAATAACCGCCATTTTGTCCACCAGTTGAGATTTCGTGTCACAAAAAAGCGTGAATATATACCGGGTTATCGCGCACAAAGCGTCAACATCGTGGCCAAAGAAAAAAAAACAGAGCTCAGGTGCAACTTTCGGCGCGTCTTGTTCGTTAAATTAGTGGAACTTTATGGCCGCGTTTAAGAAGCTCTTAACGATCTAATCAGAGGGAAGCGGCGTCGAGAGCGCGGCAAGGCCGCGGCATCATCGATGCTCGGGCCCAAACACCCTCTGGTCTCGGGACGCCCTGAGGCCCCGCGAAGGGGTTGGGCCCAAAAAACGTCTTTGATCTTCACCGAGGACGCATCTGCCGAATGGAGATTTTCTCGCATCGTCGCGCAATCACATCGACGATTCGACAATTTGTCTGTAAAAAAATATGACCTTAATAATCCGCCATTTTCTTTTTTATTTCTTACTTGGACGAAAAATTTGCGGGAATCACAAAAAACTGGCAAGGAGCCTGAAACGAAGACTCGTGGTACTTATTGCTCTAGAATTAAAAAAGAACCAGGAAGAAGTCCCAAGAAAAAGTCCCTTAGGGGGAAGTGAGAGAAAGGGCCCGTTGGTTGGAAGGTGGCACATTTTATACGACAAAAAAAGGAGAGGAAAAGAGAGGGAAGGAGAGAGAGGGAGAGGAAAGTGGTTCGTGAGTTTTTGCTTCGTGTCGGCGAGATCAAGGGACTGCCACGCCCCCCCCTCCCTCCCTCCCCTCCCGGGACCGCCTTTCCTAATCATCGGCTCATTACTCATTAGTGCTAATGAGCCACGCGCGCTTTACCCCGCGAGAGATCACCTGAACGTGGCGTCGCGGGGCCTCTTTCATAATATTATACTCATATGACACTTATGAAAAAAACTAGCGCCGCCCCTCATTCCTCCTTTAAATAAGCCACTGGCCCCATAAAGCCAGACCCCCCCCCCCCCCATTTATTATATATGCATGGTTTGTCTGCGCTGCTGAATTTTGTTACAAAATGTAACTTGGAGTGGAGAATGACGTTAAGCGTCTCCTTTCGTGCGGGGACTGCGCGCCCCGACGCCGATAAGTTGCACGCAATACTTTGCCAGTCTCTGGACAAGCTTCTAATACAAAGCGCGAGGTCAAAAAGTTGACTTGTATTTGCTTATGATTGTGGAAGGATCGATACGACGAAGGGGAGGGCTTTTGAGTGCCTCCAGCTTAATTAACCCCTGCGGAACGGTCGAGTCAATCACTGAGATTCACACAATTGTTTATTAACTTTAAAGAGAAAAAATAGCATTAACCAACTGGATTGAGTCAGTTCTGGGTTAAGTGGGTCTTAGTTAATGTGTAGCCAACTTGATCAGAATGATTTTACGAAAAAAGGCTCACTTCACGCCAATGAGGTTATTTTTTAACCATTTGATTGGTTAAGTCGAATTTAATTAATCGATTGATTGTCATTTGGTGGTGTGTTGCAAGGACTACCTCGAGTTCTTGATGTAAGGATAAGAAATAAATCCACTGATCTTGCGATTATGGCGCGTCTAGAGGAGAATTGAGAAATCACGTGACTCGACGAAATCCTGATGATTTTATGATCGATGACCGTACTAATGAAATGCCAGATCCCATTTGCCCGAGATATTCAGCTTTGAAATTTTTTTTTAATTCACTCTCGTGATTCAAGAAACTTGGGATGAAAAATCATAACATTTTAAGGGGTAAAACTACTCTAGCGGCCGAAAAAAGGCCTAACTTTGATAATTTATTTTTGGAGTGTGGAAATAGAAATGAGATTCTTTCGGAGGGTTTATTTGATATATATTAAAGGATGAAAAAAATTTTTTATTATCATTTTGATACAAAATGGCACCATTTTGTATCAAAAATTAATCGATTTTTTGCCAAAAAATAAGCAGCCAATTGTTTATAAAAAAACATTTACATTAAACTTTATTTTTATATTAACTAACTGATTATTTATTAAATAAATAACATGAATTATATAAAATGAATTTATTAATTAAAATTAAGTAATCTGCCCTTCCCGTTTAAAAAAAGTGGTTTCCAGGAAAAACACGTTTAGTTTTACAAGTATTTTTAATCCTTGAAATTTCGGCTGCGGCGAAATCGAGAATCGGACCATTCAAAAAACTTCTTTGCCGTTCAAGACCTTTTGGATATTGTTTTTAGGACCCTGTTGTTAAAGCAAAAAAATTTTTTTTCGAAAATCCTAGAGTAATCAGTTTTTTTCGGAATTTTTAAGATACAGAATTTCTTAAAGTCAATTTTCGTCCATTTGTATCGATTGAAATTCGTCAAGGGAAGAATAAAGGTTAACCTAACCTCAGAATCGGTAACGCCTTTGGCTTAATGGAATAAAAAACGAATAGCGGTTCCTCTTGCATAATTAATGTCTGCAATTGTCTCCACTATTTTTAGTTAGTCAAACATTTTAACTCTTTAGTTTGGTTAGAAATTTTAGCTTTCTCTCGTAGCCACTAATGCAGAAAAGCAAGGGTGAGGGTGGTTTCCCTCAAAGTTCTTATTTTGTTATTGTCTGGTCAGAATCATCTCAAAATTCATAAGTTTTGCATTGAAGGATGCTTATCGATTTACAAAATCCTTCGGGTGACTCGTGTGTGTCCAAAGGACCCTCGAATTCTCATAAAGCGAGCCATGACATCGTGCTCATTGAAGCGACCACGTGTGACGAGAAACGGAAATATAGAGGGAGAATTTTGTCGCCGTACACTTCTACCCTCGCTGCAAGGGTCCAAGGAACCTTCCAAAAGCCCGTACGTCTCGTTACATCCGTCACAGCCGTCGGTCCGTAAAATTGGCGCCACCTGCCACACTCCCAAATTCGACCCCCGCATATAATGATGCATAGAGGGTTATACATATAGATATAGTCAACCACTGCAGCATCGATATATTCTCTCGGTGATTTTGGATCTTTGCGAAATGTATCAAAACTGACTCATCCCCTCTGGCACTTTCTCTCTTGCTCTTTCGCCCTTTTTATTCGGGGAATCGGTATTTAATGCATTTATAATACCGGAGTTAATGACCCTTGACCTGCCTATTCGGATGGAAGTTATACGCAATCAAATGACTAGTTTCTTTTTTAGATATTTGGTGGGCAACCCTTGCTCGTACTTGAATCCCTTGATAAATCCCTCGATCTCCCATTATTATTATTATTCATTGGCAAAAGTCTCTTGAGAATTTAGAATCATTTTGAGGTTAGAATTGACCAAATGAAAATTGGTGAATTCAAGTTCTCAACTCAAAATTAACACATTTTTCACAAAGCTTTAGTTGAAGCTCAAGTAACTCGACGTTTTGAACTTTAATGGAGAAAAAATCGCTCAAAACAGCAGCAATTGACTGACTTTTCACATAATTGACTCTTCATCCAGAAATAATTAACTGAATATTTAATAACTCTGCAAACGTTGGAATTGAAATGAAGATAAGAAAATTATTTTTCATTTATTAATATTGCATATCTGTGCCAAAATCAATTAGTAAAAATATAATTATCGATAGGCCGAACATGTGAAAATACTTTTTCAAACATTGCCAAGCCTATTTATTTATTTTCAAGTGCAATCCTTTCATTAAGATAAGAAATCCCTGCAATTAAGATTAACCCTTTATCAGCTGAGTTTTTTTTGGAGCGTTTGGCAAAGTTCGTACATGGTGAAATTTAATTCATGGGTACCTAATGTGAGAAAAAAATTATTTGGGATTTTTCTATCCTCAGAAACCACCCCCAATTCAAAAACCACCCCAATCACTTGAAAACTTCTTAATTTTATTTCCCATCGTTAATTTCTGCCAGAAATTGAGGAAAAGTCATTCCAGAATACGCAGCGGGATTCCGAAGAACTTACGAATCAATCAACCTTATGAACTACCTCTCAATTGAAAGAAATTGACCGCTCAAGGGATAAAATGTTACTATCGCATTTTCTGTTATTTTGTCCTGATCTGAATCGAAATATGAGTGTTTCAGAACTGAACATCAATGGAAGTGCACTTTTCGGCGTATCACAATTTCTAGGGGTGTTTTTCAAGGTTTGGTTACTTTTAGGGGTAGTTTTTGAATCGGATGTTCCTGATACACATTTTCTATGTGTTTTCGAAAATATATATGAACTGAACATCAATGGAAGTTCTCTTTTGGGCGTATCACCATTTGTAGGGGTGGTTTTCGATGTTTCGTTACTGTTAGGGGTAGTTTTCCAATTGGATATTCTTGCTACAAATTGTCGATGTTATTTCAAAGCGCACGCTTGAGATCGTGACTCTAAAAAAAAATGTTGCCTGAAAGTTATGCTCATTTCTCATTTTTTTTCGCAATTTTCGCACTTTCGACAGGATGTGAGACTGAAGGGGTGCAACCCTTGCGTTTGCCGAATTTTTCATGATTAGATGCATCTTTCATCTTCAAAATGCGACCGTAACAATGTAGATATGTTTATTTTTATGGAAGTTCTGCGTTTTCAAAGTAGGTGGGACGTATGTGTCCCACCAGCCGTTAAAGGGTTAAACAAGAATGAGAATTTCTTTTTTATTCTAAAGTTTAAAAAATTATATGCCAATTTCCTAAACTCTTCAAAATACTCAATTAATTTGGTAATGTAATTGGGAATGATTAGAAGATGGACGCACATGGAAAATGACAGACAAGTCATCAGGTTTAAATCGGAATCATTACATTACATTGGAGCATCTCGTTGATGCATGGATGGGGTGTTTGTTTCTCGTCGAAGGGTGTTTCTCGCGAGGGCATTATTATGAATGATCGTGAACCAAATCGCTTCATGTACGGAATATAATGTGATTGTTTCCGTTCGAGCGAACTAAGAGCGAAGGGTCCAGGGCATTACGAGAAAGCTGGTGTAACTAGATCGTAGGCTGTATTGCGAAAAACCAACCGACGGGGTGATGACTTCATCCCTTAGTCTGATCCCAGCAGGCGAACTCATCCGTCGTTCCATCAATCCCAGAAATTCGTCGCAGAGTCCGCAGTCAGTGAACTGAAACCAAGAGCAAATGTGACCACTTGATTCTTCTGTTTTTAGACTACGCTCTTCCAATCTCTCTTAATTTATTGGGGCTTTTGCTTCTGGATAAGTAATCACCCAAGAATCTCTCAGTCTCTTGAGTGTTTCTGTCGTGGACCATGAAAATTTGTCGAAGTTGTAAATTGTCCAAATCCTTAATTTTGGGGACACGCATTGTGATGATATTTAATATTTTCTCTAAGCCCTTGTATTTTCTTTAAACTCCAACGTTTTGTACAACAACCCACAGCCACAAATATGGGCATGAGAACGGGTAGGAAGAAAAATGGAGGAAAGGGAAGCTGTAAGATTGTGATCGACAAGAACAAAGCTCAGAGATATGATCCGCATATAAAAGGCGAACCAACCGACCGTATGTTCTTCCGTTGTCCCGCGACTAAGTTCAGGACGAACTCCTTGTTTGCACTGCCGTTGTCCTGTTTGTGTATTACACGCCCCGAGGTTATTGTCCCTGGGGGGGGGGGGGGGGGGAGATCGGTTTGCTGACACCGTATTAGAGGGGGGTCATTGTTGGGGATGAAAAAATTGTTAATGCTTGGGCATTTTTTCCAAAGACATAACTAATTGTTAAAGGATCGGGTTGTTGTTTTATTGAGATATTCAGCTTGTCTCAAAGTTGATTTTATTGTAATAAATGTATGTAAACTTTATTGATTATTTCTCAGGATCTTCTCCCATTCTCCATTAAAAATAGAATATCATTTCTGCAGAAGACCATTTCCGACCTCAAATTTGAGGATCACGTCTGACAAACAACTTTTCAGGAATCAGGACTTCCTCATCCATTCACGCTGTTCCTTCAGCTCCTTCAATCTTGTTAAACATTAGTTCGCATTATCCTGGAGTGCCAAGTCAATGCTGACGACTCTTTCATGGTCAGCATTCCTGATGAATCAAGTTGCACCAATTTTAAAAAACAAAGTGTCCTCAACGATGTCCCCGTTCTTGGGGGTGGTCTAGCATTCCTTTTCGGACTTTCCAGTATACGCGATGGATTATTGTGCCCTGCCATCAAGTCCGAAAGAGTGGGTAGAAGCTTTTCAAAGGGTTGGAACAGGCGCGTTACGAACTACGGCGGGGGATTACCGAGATGAGATCCTTTAATGGTATTGTTGAAATTTGAATAACACGAAATACGATACGAGATCGGAGGAGGCACACAAGTTTACCATATTCATGGACGTGGAACGCGTCGCAGGCTCGTTTCCGTACGGTGAAGTTGAACGGCGTATCTGACCTGACCCTAACTCTGGGGAAGGGAGATTCTGCCAGATCGGTCAGTTTCAACGTACGGCGATATATCGATGTTTGCACCAAACACACTGGTAAACGTACCAAAGTCGCGGCTGTGGAGTGTATTGTTGGTTTATTTCGTGTAATATTGAACGTGAAACACACGGACCTCTCTAGAATCCCCAGAATCGGAGGAGGCTTCCCTCCATCAGGTATAGGGTTACCCGTGCAGCCTTCACTGATCTCTCCCTCGCTCCACACACCATTCTCATCCGGATTAATTGTTGGCAGCTTGTTTGATGCCCCGAGATACAAACTCCACTACCGAAAGATCCTTTTTTTCCGAGAACGCCGTACCGCACACGGTGTGCTGCTCCAAATATTTAGGGGAGGCGAACAGGGCAAAATGGACATCACAAGAAGATAACGCAGCCTAGGACGCCACGCATAGTGCAAACTCGTTACTTTTCATCTGATACAATTTTTATTGATGAGTCTGTCGAAAAAAAAAAAATTGGGGGGCAAAATGGACAGCACCTTTATTTGTTTGGAAAATTTAAGTAAACGAGGGAAAACGTTGAAAAAACGAACTCCATCGTTTTTCACGTCCCCTTAATATCCAAAATACTTGGACCAAGCTGTTTGAAGTATTTTTGCAAACCTTTGGTGAAATTCAATTTTAATCGTGAATGCATTTCTTTTTACGGTTATGGAGGCCGTTTTTAACCCGGTAACTCATTTTGCTTTGATACTTGGATTATCCAAGTATTTTAGTAAAAGTGGATTACTGTAATATTATTAGAGTATTCTCTCATTTTTTTGAAGTTTTAATTTTTTAATATTTTTTTATTGTGTCCTTTTGCCTCCAGGGTCCATTTTGCCTCCCCCTTCTCCTACATCCATTTTTCGATCTTTCCTAGATCACACTTTCTCTTTTTTTTGCTTCTCCAGTTGACTTCGATCGGAGATATGTGGATTTGCCTGAGATTTTTGAATTTCGGACCAAGCCGCATCCGTGAACAATCCTCCACCTCTTCACAAGGAATGAGTCTTGTTTATTATTTTTTTTTAAATTTTGTGGTTTGAATTCCATGGACGTTTCTTTTGAAAAGTAATTGCATATTAGCTGACGTTGCTAATGTTGAAAATGTCGGTCAGAAAATAAACACATTTAAAATTGCTATAAACAATGGATTGAATTCCACTATCCATTATTAGAATAATGGATAATGGATTTCAGTTTATCATCTATTTAAAAAAATTCTTAATCAATAGAAATTCAGGAATTGAGAAATTCATTGCCCATTGAAAAAAAAAAATGTTCATAGATTTAATTTAATTGATTGTTACAAAAGTAATTGATAATGGATCAAATCCCATAATCCATTGACCAAATAATGGATAATATTCCATCAACTATCCAAAAAAATCGTTTATCGATGGAATTTCAATTAAATAAAAATTTATAATGCATTAAATTTAATTAATCATTACCAAAATAATGAATTACTTCCATTATTTATTTTAAAAAAACCGTTATCGATGGAATTCTATTATCCATTTAAAAAAAAGTATAATTGAGTTAATTTCATTGACCGTTACAAAAATCATTGATGATGAATAAAATTCAAATAATTGAAATCCAATAATGCCAATAAATTATTTGCAACTCTCATTTACATATTTCAATTACAAATTGTTTATACACTGTCTCTGTCGTATCTTTTATCTCTCTTGGTATAACTTTTTTTTCTCCAAAGACGTCCATAATCCAAACACTTTAGGCTCGACAGCGTGGTCAACCTGATTATATAAATGTAAAAAGCGATGCTTTTGTGTATTCCCTGCGTCGTGCATTCCACGCGACGCATCACAACAATTGGCATTGTTATTGCTCACTCGAACCTCAGCGAGAACGACGATGTGCATATAATATGCGCATATCGCACATACGAGGAACGAATGTCTCATCGCGTAAGCGATTCAGGTGCGTCGTATTTTTTTTCCTTCCTCGAGAGAGACGCAGCTCGATAATTTATTTGGACAGTAGTCTCGAGAGTCTCGAACGAGGAAATCGCTGGCGGGGAACTCGGGAGTCATTTTCGTAATTCTTACAAATCCAAAAAAATGTTGTCCTCACTAAGATCCTAAAAAAAATGAAGGAGCTCAGGAATATCTTGCTGGAAGTCAAAAACAATTTTTGGCGCCAGATTCATGCTAATTTCTTTCAAGCTCTCTTTGCTTCCTCATAAAGGAAGCTTTGTTCTCGCGAATTTTTTTTATTTCCCAAAACGTCCAAAAAACGCATTTAGAAAAAAATGTCCGGATGTATGTGGGGCATTCCATGCCAACTCGTCTTACCGTCAAATTTTGCAACTCCGATTTGAATGATATTTGGCTATCTTTTTATACTTATTGCAAACGGTATCCCTGTTTTTTTTCAAATTTTCTTGTTCAGCCAATCACGACATACGAATTTTTGAAAATTTTGTCGACTTTTTGGTTTCAAATAGCCGTAACTTGGTGAAAATTACTCCGATTTGAAAGTTGTTTTTTCAAATTTTGTTTTTAAATTAATTTTCCGAAAATTTTATGTAAAAAATTATTCATAGCTAATTCAACTGATTTTTTTTTAATTTTTAAGCTGAAACACGATTTTTTAAATTATTTGTGTCCTTCGATTTTTTTTGCAAAAAATTCTCAAAAATATTAGTTCCTAAAACGCACATTTTAAGCCCGGTCTGGTAATGGGAAAATGATGGGTACTATTTTTTCTCGAATTTTCAAAATCTTGGTTTTTTTCCCCCCACTATCAACACTACGTATAGTATTACGTGTTATATATAAGTAGAAAAAAAACAGGTATTTATAGGACAATTGTCACTGCAAATACTTGCTTTTTGAAATTGCAAAATAATTGTTAATTTAGCGGGACTTTAAATTTTTTGTAAAATGATTGTGGGTCGTCTAACTTTCGTAATTTTGCAGTTATCACTCTGAAATTTTATGTGCAGATACACTTTATAATAAGGACGATTGGAATTTAATTTCGGAAAAATAGCGGAAGAGGTTGGGTTAAAAAAAAATAATTTTTTTTTTGCAAAAAATTTGTAAGTTCTCTTTTCCAATTTTGCATCTATCGAGCTGATTTTTTTGGTGTTATAACTCCTCATAAAGTTCATAAAAATCGTTTGAGAGGTTCGGTTAAATTTTTTTTTTGAAATTTTCAAAAAAGTTTTGTTAATGCTTCAACATTCGCATTTTTAGAAGTATCGAGCTAAAATTTTTTGCACAAACTTACTAGATGACAAGAATGGTTAGGATTGAATTTGGTGAAAAAACGCTCGGAAAGTTCCTTCTCAAAATTTTTTTGAAATTTTCGAAAAATACTTGTTAACTCTGAGTTTCCTAATTTATCAGCTACCGAGTTCACTTTTTTAGCACCAATACAGATAACAAAAACAATTAATAATGTAATTGAACGGAATTGCTAAAAAATCATGCAAATTTGAAACTTGCACATATAGCTGCTTCATTTGTTTCTGCACTGAGAAAATTTTTGTTGAAAATGCAAAAATTTGTTTGGTGTCATCATTTTGGTAATTCAACAAAGATACAGTAGCAGTTTTAGTTAAATCGGTTAAATCGTTGCTTGAATGGGCAACATTTCAGTTCAATCAAATAAATATCTTTGTGCCAAATAAATTGTGTGATTGAAAATACTAACTGTTTTTTGGTTACAGCTAAATTTATCAAGTTAAAATATACTAGAAATCAACGAAATATTTCTGTACAGCAACTCATTAACGTGTAAATTGGACTAAACTGTATCTGGAAATTGACCAAATAATTTCGTTTACTTCATATCTTATGGTTAACCAAATCCACTTGTTGAATTAATTATAGTTTCATTATTTCAAACAAATTAATATTGAATCGACTAAATTTTTTTCAACTAAATGGATTCAGTTGTTTTAACTGAACTTTTTTCTCAGTGCGTCGTTCGTGAAGCTTCTTTTATCATTTTCGAAAAACGAGTCAAATTTACTATCTACGAATAATTTTCAAGCGGACGGGACTAACTTTTCATTGAGAATGGAAAAAAAGTGTCGTCGAGCACAGAAGGAAAATGAAAGGGGGTTTTTTTTTTGATACAAGTTGCAAAGGAAGATGAAGAAGAGAGATTGGGGAAATCATTTCGGACGTGGTGATAATTCAAGTCAAAGGATGCATCCATCCCGTTGCCCTTTTTCTCTGTGAAAATCCTCTTCTTCCCTCTCTCGGCCTCTCTTTTGTCTCTATTCGTCTCGCAGCTTCCACTTCCCTTTTTCCTTCGTTCGAACATCTCTCATCCAGCGTTCAACCTCCCAAAATAGAGCGATGTTTGGTACGTTTTGTTACAACTAAGCAACCAAGCAAATCTTGGTCGGTCCCGGGCTGTCGCGTTCCCACAAAACTTTCCGGCCTTTTTCTCTCTCTCTTCGCTTTTTCCCCTCGGGAAAAAGCTCTTCTGGATGACTCTTCGAGGCTGCCTTACAGCGCCTCGTGTGTCTTTTCCCTTCTGTCGGCCCACGCGCCCATCTCGTACCAGCTCGTCGCACTCACACACGCTTTATAATTCTTTTGCCTTTCTCCCCTCCACCACTATTCTCACGCACTCATATATGGGGCATTCCTTGTCAAATTAGGCGGTCATCGGCCTGATCCCCTCGGATTTTGATGTCCAATGAATCGTTGGTTTCGTTTGCCCCAAAATTTTTAGAAATTTTTATCCCATTTTTTAGGAATGCCCGAGCAGTGATCGGCAAAATCGATATTTTCGTCAAGTTAATTACCGCTAATTACTCTGTGTTAGAAAATTTTATTATTTTTCCAATAAATATTACTCATTATTAAAGCACTCGGTAATTAGGCAGTAAAGTATTTCTAATATTCGAAAATTCGATAATTCATGTTCGATTATTATCCAATAAACCTATAACTTGTAATTTAGATCATATCATTGCTCAATAACCAAGTAATTAAAATTTTGCTCTTTTGAACTAGTTTTTTAAAAAAATTAGGTAATTGTTCCTTCTAATTATTAATTATCCAAGTAATTAAATACTTAAGTACTCTACTTACTAATTTTTCTATGAAATTAGTTAATTATCCTTTTCAATTATTAATTATTCGAATAATCAGATAATTAATTCTTCTAATTACTAATTTGAAAAAAAATAGTTAATTATTCTTTGCAATTATTAATTATTTGATAATGCATCATTTAATAATGCATATTTATGCTTGTAAATTTGTTCAGTGAAGTTAGATAAGTTAGGTATGTACTATAAAAACTTGGTCATCTGTAGCTTGAAATCAATTTGACACCAAGTTTACCGTAAGTTTTTGGTGAGCAACATTTGGATACGAGTTGATCGAAATCTACGGCCGATAATTGGATACAAGTTGTAGGAAAACTTGTAAACAAAATATACTCCAACTTTTGTACAAGTTCACTCCAATAACATGTACAATTATTTGTAATTAAGTTGTACTTAAATTGTGAAGGAATTTATAATTAATTGGTAATTTACATTTCTAAATTATTAATTATTCAAATAATTGGTTATTGAAATAGTTCAATTACTAATTCCTTGAATAATTAGTAATGTAGATATATACATTACTAATTATTCAAATAATCAATAATTTACATAATTCAATTATAAATTATTCTAGTAATTAATAATTAAAATAAATCAATTGTTAATTAATTTAATGACAAGTATTTTAAAGAATAGGATTACTAATTTTTCTAATAATGAATAATTCAAAGAAGACCCATATTCAATATCCAAATAATTCGTAGTATTGGTCTTTAAATTACTGATTATCGAAATACCTAAAAAAATAATGGATAATATTAATTTTGTAAATAACGATTAATTAAAAATCTAAAAATTTTTTTTGCCCATCACTGTGCCCGAGCTAAAAAATCATTAACTTGATGGAAAACATAAAAGGCCTTTTTCAAATTAATGAAATTTTTTCACAGAAACTAGGGCCCTAAATAGATATTTTCGTCATAGTTCGATAATAGGTTAATAAGAATTACTATTTTTATTTTTTTTTATTTTTTAATTGTGTTTGAATCATTGGTTTTATTTCAAGTCGTTCAGGCTAATAAATTTCCGAAAAATGTGGTCGTTTCACTCTTAAACCAAGAAAAAAAATCAAGTTTCACTAGAAAAATATTTTCGTTATTATTCTCGTTACAAGAAACAATCAAAATAAGAAATAATTAAAAATAATTATTTTTTTTGGCCCATTATCGAACTATGACGAAAATATCTGTTTTGGGCCCTAGTTTCTGTGAAAAAATTCATTAATTTAAATAAGGCCCCTCTCTATGTTTTCCCTCAATTTAATGTTTTTTTAGCTCGGGCAACCCCTAAAAAATGAAATAAAAATTTCTAAAAATTTGAGGTCATATTTTGGGACAAACGGAACCTACATTTCATTGGATATCAAAATCCGAGGGGGTCTGGCCGATGACCGCGTGATTCGACGTGGAATGCCCCATACATATGTATGTATGTTGTAAAGGAAAAAAAGCCGAAACATAAATCTCTGTAACGCTCCGAAGAGAGCGAGGGAGGCGCCCGTTGCGCTGGATTTTCAATGGCACAGGGCACGCTATATACCACCCCCGCCCGGAACCAATCAAATTTCGATTCACCCTCCAGGACTGTTTATACGTATATAGATATATTTTCTTTTTGCGGATCAAGGGATGAGAAACGGCGCCAAAGTGCACCATCCGTAAGTGGAAAACTCTGCTATAAATCTAATCGTTTTTTACATTTTTCTTGTCATTCTGACATTTTTTTTAAATTCAAGAGAAAATGCCATGGTTTTTGGTTATGAATTATTGAAATTGTTTTCAGATTGAAAATTAAATTTGTTACAGATGTAACGTTTTTTTTAGTTATTAATGTTTAAGAGTTTAGACAGATTAAATAGATGTTAATGAGGAAGAAATTGAGATAAAGTTGAGATAATTCTTGAGATGATATTCAAGATATCATCTGAAAAATTGAATTTTCACTAAAATCAAAATATAGAAATATCGAATGATTTTTTTAATCTCTGGGTCAATCAATTATAAATGGGAAGATAAAAAAATTATCAATATTTGTTACTAAAAAAAAGCAAAAACTCGCAATAATAGCTAATTAAAACAGAATAAATAAATCACACGAATAAATCAACTTTTACTTTATTAACGTTTTATCTCTTTTCTTGAGGAAATAAGAAATTAAGGTAGTATTTTAGACAAAATAACGAAGATTAAAATTTTAATAAAATCAAAAACTAGAAATATAGAATTTTTTTCATAGACATCAAAGTGTGATCAAATTGCCATGGAAAAATTAAAATCTACTCAGAATATTTTAATGCATATTTTTAAAAAATATCAAATTTGAAAAATAATCGTCGATAACATGATAATTAATGACACGAATAATTTTTGCTATTCAAATCTATAAAACACTCATTTTTTGTACAGTAAAAAACAAATAATTTGCATGGATTTTTAAAAAATTTCAGTTATGAAAAATAATTGTCGACAAAATGGTAATTGATTACACGAGTAATTATTGCCATTCAATTAAACACACATTTTTTTCTACGATAAAAAAATGAATTATTTCCAAACATATTTAAAAAAACGACAAATATGAGAAATAGACGTTAACAAAAAATCTCAGTCAATTACTCGATAATTTTTTTCGGTTCAACACTGTCGAACACTCATTTTTTTATACCATGAAAAAATAAATTATTTACATGCACATTTAAAAAACATAATTATGATGAATAATTGTCGAAAAAAATTTCAATTAATTACTCGAATGATTTTTGCTTTTCAAGGCTGTTGAACACTAATTTTTTTTCTTCAAGTATAAAAAAATAAATTATTGTCGAAAAGCCGAAAATTAATGTCGGAAGATTGGAACGTAGTTTGCGGGTCGCTCGTTGCGTTGAAATATTCAGGAGCGACACGCACTCAACCTCGCTTGAACCCTTTCACGGGGTTTAATGCCATTAAGGGGAGGTTGATGGAAATGGATTAAGGGACAAGAACGATGATACAATTTTGACAAAAACTCTTGGCGACGTTTTGGCAGCGAAGGGGGTGAGAATTCGTAATTTCGAATAATGCTCTAATGAAAATGACATGAGCAGGTTTTTTAAAAGCTGTAATCAAATCTTGCAAGTTAAATTTGACCCACTTTCCGGTTTCCGATTGAGTTTAAATTTGTCATGCAGATGTAAATCGGATGACAATGCAATATTATCACAAAAAAATTGCAAATTTTTTGCAACAAAAATTGTTTTGCAAAATTTTTATTACAAATTTGCTTGAAAATTGTTTTGCTAAATTTTATTAATAAAATGGTTTTAAGCAATTTACAACATTTCTCTACGAAAATTTTGCGCAACAGTCTTTTTCGAAAAAAAATTCTGAAAACATTTTTTTGCATACATTTTGCAGAAAAATGTTGCAAATTAATTGTGTGAAATAATGTTGTCTAACAAATTATGCGAAACTAGATATACATTACTCAACTAATTATTTAACATCATAAATGCTAAAAAGTAAAAAATAAACAAACGAATTTTTTTTTTCAACAAACTTTTATTAGTTGTTAATAAAAAATAAATAAAAAGTTAAAAATAAAGCTATTCCGATTGGAAATAAGTTTTCAAATAAAAGCGTGTTACATTTTAACAGCAAGAGAAAAAAGAGGGCGTAACACGCTTTTATTTGAAAACTTGTTTCCAATCGGAATAGCTTTATTTTTAACTTTTTAGTTATTTTTTAACTAATAAAAGCTTGTTAAAAAAAAAAAATTCGTTTGTTTTTTTTCCTTCTCTCTCGCAGTTACAATATTATGGCCCGAACGTTGGCAATTTTCGCGTTCCCTCGTGAACAACGATTCATGCTCTCCCCGGGGTATTACAACGCCGTTTTCATACTCTGTAATATCGATCCTCGAGACTCACGTGTCCGACGATCGTTTGTATCAATTTGAAGAATAATTTTCCCAAAGTGACATATATGCATGACTCCTTTTTTTTTATTACACTCGTACGTTACATACATTCGGGTGGCATTTCTGGGTGATTAAATTTTCCTGACTGCGTACCATAATTTATTCTTCATATTTATAATTCATGTGCGCGTAAGAAAATGAAGTTTATGGGAATAAAACGCCAGCCGATAAAATCGCATAAGTGAAATTCACTGTTTTATTAATATACAAACAACAATAAATAAAATACGGATTTTATTTATTACTCGTTCAACTTCATTTCCATTGAGACGCTTCGCATACCCTCAATTTTCATTGAGCATGGTTTTAATTTCATATAATAATAATAATAATAATAATAATAATAATAATAATAATAATAATAATAATAATAATACAAAATTAAAAAAACTTATCGTATGACTTTAATCATAATTAATTTTTGTATTTTTCATTAATTCATTTTTTTAATAATATTTTATTAATATATATTTAATAATATTTTAGTTTTTATCATAATTCAAATTTTTCTAAAATTAAAGTTGAAATGAAAATTGAAAATGAAATGATAAAAACTATTGTAAAAAATGATATCAGTAAAATAATCAAATGATGATTTTTTAAAAAGTATTTCAATATGTCTAATTTTGCATATGATGTTAATTTATCCTTATAAACAATTATTACGATTTTTATTTTTTATTTGTGTAAATATTCGAAATCGCGATTTTTTAATAAAATTTTGCAAAGAGTTTATGAAAAGAGTCGTCAAATTTGTCACGATCCAAAAATAAAGAGACCATTATCAAAAAAAGATATCAGTAAAACAATAATTTAATAATTTATTTAAAAGTATTTTACGGTGTACATTCCTATATATGACAGTAATTTATTCTTATAAACAATTATTATGATCCTTATTTTTTCTATCCATAAAATATTCGAAATCGCGATTTTTTGACACAATTTTGCAGTTTGTCGAACGAGCCGTCAAATTTCTTACTATGTGAAGAGAAAATTTTTTTTTTTCTTATCCTCTTAATTATGGTTTTAGTTTTTGATAGAGCTACTCCATTATATGATAGATCGCTCGCTAATTGAGTGGGTTGAATTTTCAAACATATTTCCACGGTGGCACTTATATTATGTATATATGTATATATTGGAGTTGACGACGATTTTATATAACGCGTAGAGCTTGTGATATCGGCCGACAAAGGAGTTCCGACGACGTGAAGCAAAAGTGGCAGAACTCAGCGCTCGCGCACTTACAGAAAACGAGTGTTGTTGGCTGATGGAGCAAAGGAGAATGAGAGAGAAAAAGCTTTTCGTCCCAGCGGGACATTAACCAGATCACCGGATGCCCCGTGTGACAAGCTTCTCACCCACTCGAAGACACAGCGAGAACATTATCCAAAATACATTTTTTTTCTCCCCCTTTCTCCTTTTTGTTTCATTCGCCGAGTTATGCTCGAGCCTCAATAACAGAAGACACCGATAAACGATTATTTCCAAAATATATCAATTTATAAATTATTCATCCGAGTAGAGAAAATGTTCTTTGGATTATTTCATCTTATTTCAATTTAACCTCATTCTTGAATATTAATTTTGATAGAAATACAAATTGCAACGAATTAACGAAATTTATTTTACAAGATCAAACGATCTCAGCCTTTGAGGTTTTATGAAACAACAATTTCATTCATCGTACTCGTGGAAAATATTTCTCAAATCAATTTAATCGAAGCAATTGAATAATTCATTTTCAACAATTGAAAAATGACAGTAAGTCACTGATCAATGTTTAAAAAATTTAATTTGTTTTTTTTTAAATTTTTTTCATGAAATTATATTGTTTTTGTGATAAATATTAATTATAGTTAATCTAATAGTCACATAAAAAAAGATTTTTACTATTTTACCCATTTTTCATCGTCTCAAAGGTGATCTTAACCCTTAAGCTTATACGAAACTACAATTCCATTCTGATTGTACCTTTACAAAATATTTTTTAAATCAATTGAATCGAATCAATGGAAAAATTCATTTTCAACAATTGAAAAATGACAGTAACTCCCTTATCTATGTTTAAAAAATTTCAATTTGTTTATTTTCTATTATGTTTACGAAACTGTATTATTTTCGTGAAAAATATAAATCATACTTAATCCAATAGTCACATAAAAACTATTTTTACTATTTTACCCATTTTTCATCGCCTCCGAGGAGTCCGAGGTGATCTTAACCCTTCAGCTTATATGAAACTACAATTCCATTTTGATTGTGGCCTTGCAAAATATGTTTCAAATCAATTAAATCGAATCAATTGAAAAATTCATTTTCAACAATTGAAAAATGACAGTAACTCCCTTATCAATGTTTTAAAAAATTCAATTTGTTTATTTTTTATTATGTTTACGAAACTATATTATTTTTGTGAAAAATATAAATTGTAGTTAATCCAATAGTCACATAATAGTACATTACATCACGAGGACGTAAAAACATTTTTTGACGAACGTGAGTTTGCAGGACGAGCCCAAGGCGAGTCCTGCAATCACACGAGTCAGAAAATATTTTTACGCCGAGTGATGTACGATATTTTATATCACGAGGTGCAATATGGACGTTTTCACGTCCGCTTGCGGACGTAAAAGCGTCCATTATTGGACTGAGTGATATAAAAAAGATTTTTACTTTTTTACCCATTTTTCATCGCCTCCTAGATGATCTTAACCCTTAAGCTTATATGAAACTACAATTCCATTCGATTGTACCTTTGCAAAATATTTTTCAAATAAATTGAATCGAATCAATTGAAAAATTCATTTTCAACAATTGAAAAATGACAGTAACTCCCTTATCAATGTTTAAAAATTTTCAATTTGTTTATTTTTTATTATCTTTACGAAACTATATTGTTTTCGTGAAAAATATAAATTGTAGATAATCCAATAGTCACATAGAAAAAGATTTTTACTTTTTTACCCATTTTTCATCGTCTCCAAGATGATCTTAACCCTTAAGCTTATATGAAACTACAATTCCATTCCGATTGTACCTTTGCAAAATATTTTTCAAATCAATTGAATCGAATCAATTGAAAAATTCATTTTCAGCAATTGAAAAATGACATCAACTCCCTTATTAATGTTTAACATTTTTCAATTTGTTTATTTTTTATTATGTTTACGAAACTATATTGTTTTTGTGAAAAATATAAATTATAGTAAATCCAATAGTCATATAAAAAAAGATTTTATTGCACTCCATGCGCAAAGTGCCACTTTGCGCACGCTGCGCGTGCTCAAACTAGCACTTTGCGCACTCGTACAATAAAATTTCGTACGATACTATTTCTTTTTTTACCCATTTTTCATCGCCTCCAAGGTGATCTTGACCCTTCAACTTATATGAAACTACACTTCCATTTTGATTGTACCCCAAAAAGATGTTTTCAAATCGATTAAATCCAATCAATTAAAAACTTCGAAGTAGACAATTGAAAAATGAAAATAACAGACTAATCAATGTTTTACGCGCAGCTCTCTCGTATCAATCGACTTTTTGCGTCTGATATATAAACACACGACACTGCTGGGTCGCCCTACTCTTAAGTGGTTTCGTCCATAAAACTGTTACGACATTTAGGATAATGTTCTCGATAAGTGAGAAGAGAGTCTGGAGAGACTTTAACAGGGGTAGTCGAGTGTGGGCTCGACTCCGATCCTTGATCCTCTCGAGAGCACCTGGGTCTCCAAACCAACAATAATTAACCATAAAATACGATATTTTCCCGCGACCATCAACCATCAATTTTAACTATTCATGAAAAAAAAACCATCTCTCATCCTGGAATAATTTTTCCATTAGTCCTAGAGGAATTATTATCCTTCGCTTCCCCCTTTTTCGCCCTTTCATCCCCAATTTCCAGTACTCTCCAAACCCGAACTGACACAAAATACACAAATCTCTTATTTCGCATTTAAACAATTTTCCAATTTTCTCATTTCCAGCGATTTTCTCGCTTCCCTTCAATTGGGGTTGAACAATTATTTTCCCAAAACTGCATCCCTTAAAAAAACCTCCATATCAATATATTTTACCTCTTCCTCGATGCAATTACACTTTAATTCGAATAAATTAAAATCACAAGCTCGAGGACGCGTTATTTTCGCGCCTTCAATCGCGAAGCGACGGCCGCAATTCTCTCGCTTCTTCATTCGAAAAGTCTGAGAAAACTGAGTGAAAAATAAATTTAAAAAAGCCCTAAGAACCCGGTAAACCTTTTGCACAAAGAGAAACACGAGGAGAGCGTGAAAGGAAGAAGGAGAAAAAAAATCGAGGAAAGAAGAGAAGCTTGTCGCTAAAAAAGCGTCTCCCGAAGGAAAAAGGGATTAAAAAAAAGGGTTTCAAGCGATATCGCGTTTCACAGCGAGTCTCGAGAGTCCTCCCTGACCCTCTCTCGCTCTTTCCATCCCTCTTTTTCATCCTGACATTTTTTTTCCATTTTTATTTGTTCTTCCTTTCACCGACGCCCAAAATCGACGCAAAAGACGGAGATATCGAAGGAGAGGGACCATTTTTTCTTCCATTGTGGAATAACGTGTAACAATTAAGGGGAATTCGACAGCCCGATAATAGGAATATTTATTTGTCATGCGCGATATCTTTTTGCCTTTTTTTTTGTTTATTCAGCCATCGAGATGCAGCGGGCGAGGAATAAATAAATAAACAAATAAAATGCATAGGGGTCTCCCTTATCGCTGCTTCGAGAGTAAAGCCTCGTGTTTTATGCTAATCAGGCGGATAGGAGCCACCTTCGGACATTCACTCGCAGTCCAATGTGCAAATTGAATTTTCCGAAGCTCGAATATGGCGAATGTAACGAAATATATGGTTTCCCAATGCGCGCAATTAATTCTCGAAGCTGCGTCGAGCTGATGCATTCCTTCTTTCGATTTTACATCAGAGTCACGCTCGTTACACCGAGCAGCATCCGGTCAAAACGCCTCGTTCTTCGCTCGACACGTTGTTTAATTGTGCCCCAGTAATTAAAAATCTTCTTCGCCGTCTCGTCTTTCTTAAATAATCAACGCCTCTACGATTTCCGGAAGGAAATTTTTCCGGACGAGTCTTCCATTCTTCGTGTCAGCAGAATTATTTCAGTAGCCAAAAAACTATTATTTTGAAAATTGTCGTTGCAAAACTGAGAATTTTTTGTTGTTGAAAATGCAAAAATTTGTTTGACTCAACCAAATATTTGTTTCCGGACGTTCAACGAGATCATTTTGGTAATTCAAAGATACTGTGGAAGTTTCAATTGAATTGGTTAAATCGTTTCTTGAATGGGCAAAGTTTCAGTTTAATCGAATAAATATCTTTGTACCAAATAAATTGTGTGATTGAAAATACGAATTGTCTTTTTTGTTACAGCTAAATTTATCTAGTTAAAATATACTAGAAATCAACGAAATATTTCTGTACAGCAACTCAGTAACGTGTAAATTGGACTAAACTGTATCTGGAAATTGACCAAATAATTCGTTTCCCTCATATCTTATGGTTAACCAAATCCATTTGTTGAATTAATTATGGTTTCATTATTTCAAACAAATTAATATTGCATCAACTAAATTTTTTTCAATTAAATGGATTTAGTTGTTTTAACTGAACTTTTTTCTCAGTGAAGACTTTGGGAAACCCAGGTGGGATTGGCCAGAGCTTATCACATGGCCCAGCATTGGCCCAACGCAGTGTGCCGATGCTGGCATTGTAACCTCGGGCCAAGTCTGGCCAACCTTTGAAGCCAACGTCGGGCCAACGCTGAAACTGAGCGTCGGGCCAACAATGGCATAACGGCTGGCCCAGCACTGGGCCAGTCGCTATGCCAGTGCTGGGCCAGCCGTTATGCCAGTGCTGGGCCAGCCGTTATGCCAGTGCTGGGCCAGGCCCGGTTATCCCATACACTCGGTATGTTTAGGAGGTTATGTTCGCACACGTAGATGTCATTCGATCATCGTAAAAAATGTTGAAACCACGTTCCAGTATTTCGAGAGTGAAAAAATACCGTTTTTTTTTAAATTGCGTTCCGAAAATAATCAGTGAGGAAGATATAGAACAACCGGCGAAAAAGCAAAAAAAAATGATCGCGATTTGATGGATCCGATTGTAACGATTCAATTTTCTAACCTTGAAAATTCGCATTTCATTGTCGAAGATGACAACGATGACATCGAGGATGAAGTAGTTTCTTCATCACTTGACGAATCGCCAAATGACGAATCACTTAATCAAGACGTCAATTAATTGTTTTTTTTTCGTACTTCAGAAATACGTTTGTTGAATATTAAATAAATATTTCTATAATCATTTTTATACAATCTGGTCTGAGTTTGAAAATTATTTCTTAATGCGATCCGCATTAACATTTATTTATATCCACCTATTTATATCCAGTACTAGGCCATGATTGAATGCCAGCGTCGGGCCAGCATCGGATGCCAGTACAGGGCCGTCATTAAATGCCAATGCCGGGCCACGATTTGATGCCAGCGCTGGGCCAGCATTGTATGCCAGCGCTGGGCCGGCGTTGTATGCCAGCGCTGGGCCGCCATGTAATACCAGTATTGGGCCGACATTGCATGCCAGAGTTGGGCCGAGGTTAACAAACCAGTACCGGCATAATGCTGGCCCGATACTGGGAGTCAGCTTTGGGCCAAGCCTGTACGCCTGGCATTTAGTACTGGCCCAACGTCGGGCCATTTGTTAAATCCCACCTGGGAAGGTGTTCAAAAAGTTTCCCTCGAAGGAAAAATGTTTTTTTTCGATATGAAGGATTGAAATATAATTGTTTCATCAATATTTAGTGAAAGTGGTTATTTAATTATTACTTTGAGGATTCTAATAAGTATTTTTCACTTTTAATTTTTGTTTCTCATATTTCTTCTGCGACAGGATCATCAAAATAAAAAAGCTGCGAAATCTATATGCGGATATGAGATTTCGCAAGGTTTTTATTTTTTATATCGTACCATTACAGATACCATTCTGAAGATTTTTTCGCAGACTTCGCAATTTTTTTTACACAATGACAGACATCCTGTAAAATTTGTACCGGAATCGAAAGTGTGTTGTTAGGTTAAAAAAAATTTTATTCTCATTTTTTTTGCCAAATTTCAATTTTTTCAATGCAGGAAAATTATGATTTTTTTCAATAAAACGGAAAAAATAAAAAAGTTTTTATTCTTATGTTTTTTTTGTTTGATGAATATTTTTTCAGTTACAGTGTTCGTAAAGAAAAATTCAAAATCATGAATGGAGGCCTAAACAAATCTAAAAAAATCACAGACGTTCCTTTTGACTAATATTTCAAACTGGCAGATTTTAAAAAAAATTGAGAGTTTAAAAAAAAAGGTGGCCCAGTTGATGATGATTTGAGGTAAAATGATCCCCCTATGGGGTAAAATGATCCCTGATTATTTAGTTCTGGATTGAGATGATTTAACATATTTTTGTTTTATTTATTTATCTGACTCTTCATTGGGGTACAATGATTCAAATTTCAAATTTCTCTCACATTGAGTAGGCTTGAGTTTTCTTGCTAACATTTTTGAGTCGATTATAATGAAAGAGTGATTTGGAAATATTAATAAAATGAAATTTTTGATATTTCTCACATTTATTTAATTAGAGTGATAAATGTAATGAAGGTACGAATTCAGGCTCCATGTCAGCAGAATGCTTTTACGAAAAATCCAATTTATAATTTTAAAAATTTAATTTTGTTCAAAATACCGTTGCACAAATTCGTTGAACATTGACAATCCTTCTTCCAAAATTTTCCAAAATTTCCAAAATAATCAATTTGGGACTCTGAATGATATAATAAAATGCCTAAAAAATTCTTCACATTTATTCAATCAGAGTACCAAATGAAACGAGAGTGTGCAATTGCGATAAAGCGCTGTTGGTCGCATCGAGAGTCGATTTTGCTTTCGCAGGATCTTTTCGCAGTCTCTCGCCGGGATTGCGGCTGCTGTTGCACTCGAATTCCCGGCCGGTTTTATTCCGTCCCACCGGTCCCTCGCGCCATGAACCCCGCGGGAATCCTTTTTCTCCCTCTCTCTTTACTCTTTTTTTGAACTTTTTTTTTTAAATACATCTCTCTTACTCTTTAGCTCGAAACTTTTGGTCCTCAGGCTCTACCTCTCTCTCTCTCTCCCCCTCTCTTGAGGATTCTTCCACCCCCGAGATACGGGCTTTTGTCTTATTATTTTCTTGAGAGAGACCCGCCAGGTATCTCGAAGCAACACGAGACTTCTGCACAAGCTGGCACTCCTCGACTCTCTCTCTCTCTCTCTCTCTCTCTTTCTCTGCCTCTCTCTCTCTCTCTCTCTGCCTCTCTCTCTCTCTCTCTCTCTCTCTCTCTCTCTCTCTCTCTCTCTCGCCTGTTTCGTTCTCTCTCAGTTCGATCCTTTGGGTCTGCCTGCAGCCCGCATAAACTTGGTGGCTTTATCTTCGTCGTTTTTATAGCAAGAAAGTCCTCGCGACGAACCTACGCTGAATCGACAACCACCTCGTCTTTATACGAGACATGCGTGCTATATGGGCTATTCCACGTAAATCGGACTCCTTTCACTTGAAAATCGCTTTTTTAGTTTTTCTCCTAGTAGAAAATTCATAATTGAGCTTCTGATCCAATTTTCCAACCAAATTAATTTCTTGGAACTCACAAGTTTAATTAATTTTTAATTAATTTTCAAATTTAATTAATTTTTAATTATTTTACCCTGATAATTAGTTTTGGACTAATTAATTAGCAGCCAGAAGAATAATGATGAATAACTCGAGAATAACGATTTTCTATTTTTCTTGATATTGCTTTGTGATGTTGTTTTGACATTCCTCTTCTTTTCCATGCTTCTCTCATTCGTGCACACTTTTTTCGTTATTCTCATAGTCGTGAATTAAAAATTGAGCTTCTGATCCAATTTTCCAGCTCAATTTTTTTCATGAGACAAAGATTCGCGAATTTACGAATTTTCAATGAATTATTTTGGTCTGATAATTAGTTCTGGGCTGATTAATCGGTAATAATGATAAATAATTTGGAAATGACGATTTTCTATTTTCCTTGAAATTGCTTTTTGTCATTATTTTGACATTTCTCTTCCTTTTCACATATTTCTCATTCGTGCTTATTTTTTAAATCTCTTTTCTCGTTATTCTCGTAGTCGCGAATTAAAAATTGAGCCTTTCATCCAATTTTCCAGCTCCGATTATTTCTTGAGACAAACATTTGTGAAGTTACGAATTTTTAATAAATTATTTCGGCCTGATAATTGGTTCTGAACTAATTAATTAGTAGCCAGAAAAATAATGATGATGAATAACTTGGAAGCAACGATTTTCCATTTTCCTTGAAATTGCTTTTTGGAATTATTTTGACATTTCTCTTCCATTCGACTCTTCTCTGATTCGTGCTCACTTTTTAACTAACTTTTTTGTTATTTTCCAAGTCGCAAATTAATAATTGAGCTCTGATTCAATTTTCCAAGTCAATTTCTTTCTTAAGACAAAGATTCGCGAATTTACGAATTTTCAATAAATTATTTTAGCCTGATAATTAGTTCTGGACTAATTAATTACTAGCCAGAAAAATAATGATGATGAAAATAATGAAATAATGATTTTCCATTTTTTCTTGAAATTGATTTTTGGAATTATTTTGACATTTCTCTTCCTTTCGACTCTTCTCTGATTCGTGCTCACTTTTTAACTTACTTTTTTGTTATTCCCTAACTCGCAAATGATTAATGGAGCTTCTGATTCAATTTTCCAATTCAATATATTTCTTGAGACGAAGATTCGCGAATTTACGAATTTTCAATAAATTATTTTGGTCCGATTAATCAATAGCCAGAAGAATAATGATAAATAATTTGGATGTAACAATTTTCCATTTTTCTTTCTTTCGAAAATGCTTTTCGACATTAGTTTGACATTCTCTTCCTTCCCTCACTTTTCTGATTCACGTCAAATCCAATTGCAAATATATAATTTCCCACCGCGATAAAGGTCGCTCGTTAATTATTCCAATTAAAAGTTTGCTTGGTTATATTTTCTTTTTTTTCTGCTTCATCTTATTGAACGATCGTTTGTGACGCCGCATATATTTATTTTTCTATCTAGCCGAGTATCGGATCTCGCAGGCTCATAATTCACGCATAAATCTATAATCAAACGAGCCATTATCGTCAGTAATGATACATTGCGCGCGAATTAATGAGGCACGGATAATGAATAATAAATGTGATGTACATGAATTTTTCTTGTGATGGGAAATCACGCGAGAGAAGGAAAAATTGAAGAGTCAATTAAAATTGAGCGGGAGACGTCTTTATTGTCACGAGAACGTTTTATTTTTTACTTCACAGTGTAACTTTGTAATGCTGAAGCGAGGGAAAGGATATTTTTGCTCGATAAACTTTTATTTTTCCCCGTGAATTTTCCGTTGTTTTGAAATTGCTGGATCTCAAGAATCAGCGCAGTATTTTGGCTCTAGTTTCTCGGATGTGCAAATTTATAAAAGTGGAAAATAACTGTCTCGTGCAATTTTGTCTTTCTCTCGTTTCCTCGCGATGTAAAAGAAAAATTCGTGGTGTTTGAAGTTTTGGGTGACATAAACATCTGGTAAAACTTGGTTCACTATTTTGCAACATTTGCCAATTTGCTTTACGATATTTTGGGAACTTGAAAGTTTATTGCATACTTGGAAGAAGCAAGAATAGGGATGTTGACAAATGCATGGATAAACATTGAAATATCGTTTACAATCGCTCACGAAACTCTGATAAGAAATCACATTTATTCAGAGGTTAGAAATAACCAACTAGAAATTAATCAATCAATTTACTCAAGTGAAAATTAATGAATTTTGCACAAAACTCAAATTTTCATCTCAACGCTTTCGAGAAAAAAATCTCCTAAAACAGCAGCAGTTGACTGACTTTTAGCAGAATTGACTGGCATTGAATGAACATTTTGAACATTCTTTACCTTTCTTGAGAAAAATCGCACCGTTTTATTCGAATTGATTCTTATTTCAATTATTTCAAATTCAAAGAAAGCATCTATTCGCTTATTTCGATTGTGAAATTTTTATTTCCAATTTTAACGATATTTCTAAGCCTCGTTGAATCAGATATCGACTAGAAAAAGTGAAGGCTATGATCGTTTATCGAAAATTTCAAAGATTTTCGGCTGAAAACGACTGAGAATTGTAAAAAAAATCCTCATTTTTGGTTATTTAATTATTTTCGGGAAATTTCGACTCTTTAAATGTTGTTTTCGTAATTATCCGAATGTTTCAGTAACTTTGTTTTTGTTTTTTGGCGAATGCTTATTAAAAAAATCCATTTAGGTGCAAAAAGAAAGAAATTAATTTGAAAATTAGCTTTTTATGATTCTTTTATATCTGGAATAAATTCTACTCGTTTCAGAGTAAATTGAGCTTGACAAAATAGATTGTTTTTTTCTCGACGCAGGATTTGGCTTTTTTTTTCGGCGTGCCGACGCTTTTTTTTCTCGTGCGCACTGAGAAAAAAAATTTGTTGAAAATGCAAAAATTTGTTTGACTCAACCATATATTTGTTTCCAGACGTTCAACGAGATCATTTTGGTAATTCAAAGATACTGTGGAAGTTTTAATTGAATTGGTTAAATCGTTTCTTGAATGGGCAAAGTTTCAGTTCAATCGAATAAATATCTTTGTACCAAATAAATTGTGTGATTGAAAATACGAATTGTTTTTTTGTTATAGCTAAATTTATTTAGTTAAAATATACTAGAAATCAATGAACGTGTAAATTGGACTAAACTGTATCTGGAAATTGACCAAATAATTTCGTTCACCTCATATCTTATGGTTAACCAAATCCATTTGTTGAATTAATTATAGTTTCATTATTTCAAACAAATTAATATTGAATCAACTACATTTTTTTTCAACTAAATGGATTTAGTTGTTTTAACTGAACTTTTTTCTCAGTGCGACGATAACTATTCGAAGTCAAAGGCGTTTGTTAGGATTTATCTAAGCGAATGAGCGAATTTGCCGGTCGTCATTGCTTGTTTATCTGTGTTAATTGCTATGATCAATAACGCGAGTTAATAGCTCTTTATGCCTTTAATAATATACCCAGAACTTTGTAAAAGATATATAACAACAAGGGGATAATTAATGCACTTCTGACGTTCACTGTTACGCGATTAAAACAGCCAAGTAATCCATATATTTCTGCGGCAATCGAGAAATTAAATCAAGGAAATTTCAGAGGCTCTAATAGCGGCTATAACGCTCGCTCGTTACCATATTTGGCGCTATCAATCGCTAATCGCGTCTTCTATATAATTGAATAATCATTTGAAAAAAACAAGATTTAAAGAAAACATGTCTCGAGCTATTCATTACCGCCGCGAGTGGAATTTCTTTCGACCCAATTCACACGGATTTATTCGTTTAGTTTTCTTATAAAAAAGAAGCTCTGACTTCACCAAGAGAAACGATTTACCGGGTTCATACAAATTTATTTTATTTTATTAATTTATATAAATTTGTTGTTCATTAAATATAAATAAAAAGACTATTCAATATTCAAATAAAGGGGAAAAATATTAATTTTAAGGGAGTATTCTCGATGGCAGTATGGAAGAACGTGCTATCTCAAATTGTGCTATAAGAACGTGCTATCTCAAATTGTGCTAGAAAAACGTGCTATCTCATAATTTGAGATAGCACGTTCTACTACCACAATTTGAGATAGCACGTTCTTCTAGCACACTTTGAGGTAGCACGTTTTTCTAGCACAATTTGAGATAGCACGTTCTTCTAGCACAATTTGAGATAGTACGTTCTTCCATACTGCCGTCGTTCTGGTCTAGAATTTTGAAAAAATCTTTTTTTTTCGTACTCTAACAGTTTAGACCTTTAGGAATATATTCTCGATAGGAATTTTTCTTATTCCAATAATTTACATAGATATAACTATTTTAGTGACGCAGCAAATCGGACTATAGACGTTTTTCCCAAAACTACTTTTCTCAACACGGCTGACATGATATCTCAAGTTCTACTCAACCGATTTACTTAATATTTTTTACCAATCTTCAAAGTATAACTTTCTATGGACCCTACCATTTTTGTATCAAAATTGTTTTTTTTACTATTGTAAAAAAATTAAAAACTGTGAAAAAAGAGTCGAAAAACGCCGTTTTTGTTGAGATAGCGTTCATTTTGCGAATTTTTTTTTTTTCCCCATTTTCTCGATGTGAGGGATATAACAACATTCCTACTAATTAAGAATCTTTTTTTAAATTTTGTATCAGATGATTAGAAAGATTGCAATCGTATCAGCCAGCACACCCCTTTTTTAGCCTCAACTTTACCACCTTATAACTTATTTAATTTAATTTTGTTTTCTCGAAATTTTTTTTTGTTTACTGTCAAAATATTGATAAATATGTTGTAAAGAAAACAATGGTTTTTTTTACATCATGTTCCAAATCACAATCTGTTATCTAGATAACAATAAATAATTTTGTGGGGAAAACAATGGTAAATTTTTTTCTTTTTTATCCAGCTCAACAAAACGCTCAAAATGTATGTCTCTAGACCAGAATCCGCCTTAATCAGGTGAATCTTTTTTTTTTGTGTGTAATCTTGAAATGATGTTGAAGTTTACATCATTAAAACGCAACGAAAATTTCTTTTCTTCGTTTTAACTATTGTTTACCTTTTTTTTTACCTATTTAGAACCCTAAATCGTTAATAACAACCTCAAAAAACATTAAAACCATTTTTCACTTTGAAAATACATCCTCAAGGGTTGTTAATTGCAAATAAAACCTATCGTCGTTGCATTTCAACGTTGCAAAGTTGAGCATCATATTTTGAAGATGGATTTCAATAGATGTTTTAAAAATGATCGTTTTATTGAAAAAAAACCTCGTTCAAACTCTTCTCAATTCTCAAACTCGCAAAAAGAATTAATCTGCGTTCTCCAGAGAAAAATCATTGCCACATCTTGCGAAAAAAATCTTACGGAGTGCCGAAATTCTCCCTTACGCGTTTACACGTCCCCGGTTGCGTGAATGTGCGAGGAAAAAAAGTGGAGAAGAGAGCAGATTGTAAAATTTACGAGGCCCAAGTCGCCAATGGACGCGTAAGAGAAGAAAGAGAGACGAGAAAGAGTCGAGCGCGAGTCTCAAGAGTTCCGCGCGATATTTTAGCCCAAGAAGCGAGAGTGTTTAACGATTTCGTCGCGATGACGACTAAGCGGTCAAGAATTTACGAGCCGATCATGGATTTTCGTTCAATCCGCGTGAGAGATCGAGGGAAAGAGAATTAGATAGAAAGAGCGAGAAAGGAAGACATCCAAAAGGTTCACGAGAAAAGTGGATGACAATAATGTTGAAAAGCTTTTGTATCAATGAATGTTAAACACAAACGCACGTTTATCGTCGTATAAATATCACTATCTATATATATTTTTTGTTTTTTTCGTTTTCACATATCGTTACAGTTCAATAAATATCTTTTAGGTGTATTTACAAAGCGATACAAGTTTCAGGCTGAGAGACAAGAATTATTACAGAATTTCAACAAAACATTTTTTCAGCTTCTCTTTCAATGTGGCCTGAAAACCGCGAGATTACACGGGACAACGTCAATGTCTCGTTATAACTCGAGATAACGATAACGATATCGCGTTATATCGCGAGATAACGATATCGCGTTTCCATCACGTTTCTCCTCGATTCGTTTCGTCGCGCTTCATTCGTTATCAAATCCCAAACGAGCCAAGACGAGAATCGCATACACTCACACACACACACACATATGAGTTGTTTTTGTAATTATATTACATCGGTTATTTAGGAAAAACTTGATAATCGCGAGAAGATAGCCACGTTCGCATTGTGGACGTCATCTTTTTGTTTTCATTCAATTATATATGGCACTGACACTCGACGCGAGAGCTTCGTTCGAGTCCTCGTACGATCACGAAAAACCGACACATCGGTAGTAATTTTACAAAACAGCGTGTAATCCTCGTTGGTTAATCGACGGGATGGTGAACGTTGGATCGAGTCAACTCGATCATTAGAACGCTTTCACTGTTCCTCCGTTGGAAGTGGATCAGCTTCTGGTCCTTTTGGTTGAAAGGACATCCCGTGGGCTGACTGCGTTTTTGTCTTTCGAGATGAGAATCTCGAAGGGAAGTCGCTTGGAGAACGACAATGACGTTGGGTCGAATCACGCACTTGGTGCAATTGAGTTCACAAGATCACAAGACCATTTACAATTTCTCCAGTGCTCGACTGTTGGTCAACAATTCACGTGTAAGTCTCCAGACTTGTTTGGCCGCGTTCTCAAGACCGCTGGGTGATTTACCCTTGAAGAGATCGAGATTCGGTAGGAAATAATGGGGACATCGTCGACACTGGAGGCTCGAAATGAGCTGGAGAAATATTCCGTTGATGCGATCACCAAGACAGGACTCGTCCCATTCGGCCTCGTGCGGATGCTTCTCGCACTCGTAGAGCAAAAGAGTCTTCATGTGATAACTCGTAACCGGATTCCCCGGTAAATCGAGATGGCGATCTCTCAGGGTCTTCAGTATACTGAGACATCGTTTGCGACTGGCACCTTGAAGAAGGCGATTCTCAGCGTCGATGAACGACAGAGCCCAGGCGTCGCCCTCCATCGCCGATTGTTTGCCCTGAAGACCGATGCACTCTTTCGACAGCATGTCGAAACCCTCGGCTTTGACCTCGGCCACGATATTCGGATGTGGCCATGGTATATGCGGTATCGGCCAGTGCGACGCTGATCTTGGCCACAAACCTGCACACTTGAATGCCGGCGTTATTTGCACAACGTAACGCTCACGTATGCGTAACTTAACTTCCGTTGTATCGGCTATCATCTTCACCGAGTCTCTGTACGCGCACTTGTCGCAAGCTTGCGCAACGAGTGTCTGAAATCTCGAGCGTATCTTGCGCGCTGATAGATAACCCGATGCCGTTATAAATTCCACCCAGAGTGACATCGAACGTTTGCGACCGTCGCTGAGCTTGAGAACCGCGCAACCGGGCAAAGTGCCGTCATCAACGAAATTGAGGACTCCCATTTGATTGAGATAAATGACAATCTCGAATTCCGTCGGTGATATCACGTCGAGACCGTCGAAACGACCATTGTAATCGGTCAACGAGGAGATAAAACGCGGCTCCTGCACCTCGACTTCCTTCAGAACATCTTGAACTACCCGACATACCTCCTGTATCGTTTTGGCAACCTGTGCCTTCCGCGACATCACACGTTCACCGATGTACTTGTTGATCTGATAGACCATTTTAGACTGGGCCGCCAGCATGTCAGCTGGCACGAGCATCTTGAGACTACGGTCCAAGCCTGCGAGGGCCCTTGAGTCTCGAATCCTGGTTCTCGATCACCGCATTCTCGCTCAGAACTCCCTTGGAATCCCCTGAAGCTGTTGGAACGGTTCTCAATGAACCGTTGTCCTGTCAATTAAACTTGGGTGTCCTTCGATGTCAACGATCCATGTTGAGCGATCATCCGTGGAAAACTGCGGATCGATCCGAACTCCCGTAGATCCTTGGGCCGTCGGGAGTCGATCGATCCTTTCCTCCAGCTAAATCTCATTGACTCCGCTCTGAGACTTTCACTCGGTTCACGTTTTACCAAAAGCTTTCTTGATTATTTTAGTGGAGATATTAATATTCCCGGTCAATTTTGGTTGGTCCTTGTAATTCTGCGGTGTGAACGGGCACTTGGCGCGCGTTCTATCGGGGATTTGGTTTGGAGAGACAGCGAGAAGAGAGAGCCTGGCGCCGGCTGGGGTCTCGGCTCTAGAGCGGCAGATTGCAGACTGTGCTGGTCTACCTCTGTTTGCCACCCATTCACCACCACCACCGTCCGACCCGGACACTCCAACATTTGCCAGGTGAGAGTTTCGATGCCTCCTTCTGGCCAATACCACGCCTCGCCTCGTGAACCTTCCGCCAATGAGAGAACTGGGAAAAATCCCAACGAGACTCCTCCCACATTGAGCCCACTGCCGGATCGATCCGTGGTAACCTCAACGTACACCAACAGCGTGAACCCACGAGCCTGAAGATGTTTCATCCGTTACACGCTCGTTCTATACATCATGGTCCCTTTCTCCCTTCCTTTCTCTCTCTACTCCTCTTCGTACAAGGGCTTTGCATTAATTTCCTGCTCAATTCTTCTCTGGCTGCACAGAGATACGTGCAGCATTGATATACGTTTGTTACGTACGAGACTCGGGAGGCACTCTTGCATGATTCATGCAATGGTCACTGCGCCAGAATAAGGGCTTCCCTGCTCTGACTTCGGGACGTCCGTTTCCTTTTTTTTTCACCGTCATTCTTCACTCTGTAATTTCTAATATGGCGGCTACCAAAGGGAGAGGCGGAGCGTGGATAGGCAAAAAAAAGAGCAGGACTCGTTAGTGGACTTTGACACAATAAAAGGGATGATTACTTGTGGCGCAATGCTGATTGATCCTGGACGGGGCTATGAAATTGTCCATTTATGGGACACGGAGAGATCGAAGCTTGCATCGTAGAATTATTTATCGCGAAGTTTTTGCAGGGAGAGGGAGGAATGGTTGGTGGACTGGTCGAGGACATTGACAGGGACCCGCGGGGTCGAAGGTCCCTGGCCCAGGAGGCGATCAATTTTTCTGGTGTCTGCGAGGCCGACGGTGACTCTGTCTTTCGCGGATCTCTCTGGCTCTTATCCGCACCTTGATACACGCGCTACACAGATTTTATAGTCGTTCCGTTTATGGAAAATCCCTCCGGGAGGGATCGTAGAGCCTGGTACCTACATCGGATGGCGATGGTGAATCATCGTGTACGATGTAAAGTTGTCGTAATTGCGCCATGTGGCGCGATCGTTAATCGAAGAAAAAGGATCGATGATGACTCTGTTCGCGGTTAGCTTTCACAATCTCCCCGTTGTCGTTCTCTCTGGACTTGAAACATGTTTAGCTTCACACTTCTGGGAGATATCTCGGCGTGTCTGGTTGATATTGCCATGACGATTGGTGGTTTTGCTTTTTTAATTATTCCTGGTAATTGAGATAAGGGATATTGAGTTTCATGACCCGAGGTGTTAGGCAAATCCAATGTTGTTGACGACAAGACTCGATCTTGTGGATGTAGAGAGATGTTAAGATTTCAAAGGTCCGACGAAGTACTTGGAGATAACGTCGAGATAGGAACGAGTTATTTCACTCATTTCAGAGATCCAGTAGCAAGGAAACAAGTCAATAAACGGTTCCGGGACTTATTGGACCATGTCAAAGAGAATGGTATTTTTTTCTTAATTTCCAGTTTGATGAAATCGTAATTTTTACTGTAATATTGAACGTCGTGAAAGGACGGCTGAAAACAATTCGACGGCAGTATGGAAGAACGTGCTATCTCAAATTGTGCTAGAAGAACGTGCTATCTTAAATTGTGCTAGAAAAACGTGCTATCTCAAATTGTGCTAGAAAAACGTGTTATCTCAAATTGTGCTAGAAGAACGTGCTATCTCAAATTATGAGAGAACAAGGTGGCATCTCAAATTATGAGGGAAGAAGGTGGTATCTCCAGTTGTGATCAATTGGAGATACCACCTTCTTCTCTCATCATTTGAGATAGCACGTTCTTCTAGCACAATTTGAGATAGCACGTTCTTTTACCACAAATTTGAGATAGCACGTTCTTCTAGCACAATTTGAGATAGCACGTTCTTCTAGCGCAATTTGAGATAGCACGTTCTTACATACTGCCGTCGAATTATACTGTTGAATAGAGCGGAATTAAAAAAGAAAATAACGGTTAATTTTAAGACAGTTTAGGAGATATTTATATTGTGTAGGGACCATTCACCGTTTGTGACTACTTTCTGTCCCATCCATTCCTAATCACTCTTTTATAACATTTTTAAGGCCATAATTCAATAATATATGCATAAATCTGCAAAATCGTTCACTCAATGCTTTTTTTACTATTTAAATCTGTTTGGAGTATTATCTGTCAGCTTTTGCTGACAACATTTGGACTAGAGGCTGCAAAAGGTACCTCGACCGTCAACGCTCTTCGCAGGCACATAATTATTAATTTTTATTGAATCAACGATTATCAAGAGTGCTCGTTTCTGCGATTAGATCGATCAGCAGTATCTGGGCAAAGAAACGGGATGCTTTACTCCATTTGATTCACGATATCACCGATTTTGCCGCAATAAACAGGAACGATCATTGATATTATGTTACGCTGTATATTAAATACACTTCTCTGCCGTTCGAATGAATATTTTTCCCATAAATCGAAAACTTATCGGGTTCTAAGGATCAACGACGAATGCTCGTCATTCGCTCGTTAATTAATAGCCGAGGGGTTCAGTGAAACGAAAGAACGATTATTCTCTCGCTAAACTATAACCATCTTACAGCAGGATATAGCAAATTTACGACGATTATTGATCCTCCCCGAGATTTTAATCTGAGGAATATCTTTCCAGGAACTACTCGTTGATTTCGCGCGAGGATAGAGAATAAAGTAAGAAATATCCGATACCGATGGGGAGAAGGATAATTTTCAAAAGTCCATAATTACGAGGCATTAAATACGTATATTTATGTACAATACTTGCCGTAGAAATTTTCAAATACAAAATAAACGTCATTCAAACAATCGCTCGTGAGACAATCTCTATGTACATTCAACAATACATAATCGGCGTGAAATATAATTATCACTGTTTTATTTAAATCTGAAACGAATTGCGCGAACACATCGAAACTTTTTATCAAATCACAACAGCTAACTAAAGTCCAAAAAAAGTCAATCTGCATAAAACATGATCAAAAATGACAATGAATCACATTGCGCTTTGGGTCTATCCCGACACGTTCAAGCGTTACATTAATTATCGGTGTCCCGACTCGAGGCAAATTCATCATTATCAACGCACGTTTAATTCGAAAAAATTAAGCCCGTCAGGTGTAAGAGCGCATAGCCAAAGCCTTCCCCACTGATACGATCAGCTCAAAGTCCAGTGTGAATCCTCATTCACGAGAATTCCTTCGAAACTCCAATACACGTTTTTTGTCCCCCGCTTTTCTTTCTTTTTTTTTTGTTCCCGACAAATATATGTATCCGACGAAATGAGGAGGCGATATATATAAACAGCTAGAGCTTCTCGAGTGCGCAGCTGTTGGTTAAAAGTTCTCTCGTGAGCCTCCAGACTTGCTTGGCGGCGGTCTCCAGGCCGCTCGGTGACTTGCCCTTGAATAGATCGAGATTCGGTAGGAAATAGTGCGGACATCTGCGACACTGGAGACAAGATATCAGCTGAAGGAATATTCCGTTGATGCGATCGGCCAGGCAGCCTTCGTCCCAATCGGCCTCGGATGGATGCTTCTCGCACTCGTAGAGCAACAGTGTCTTCATGTGATAACTCGTCACCGGATTCCCCGGTAAATCGAGGTGGCGATCTCGCAGTGTCTTCAGTATGCTGAGACATCGGCGTCTGAAGCCACCCTGAAGCAGACGCGTTTCGGCCTCGGTGAACGACAATACCCAGGCGTCGCCCTCCATCGCCGATTGCTTACCCTGTAGCGCGACGCTCTCTTTGGACAGCAGATCAAAACCCTCCGTCTTGACTTCGGCCACGAGATTTGGATGTGGCCATGGAACTTGGGGAATTGGCCAGTGCGCAGCGGATCTTGGCCATACACCTGAACACTTGAATGCCGGGGTTATCTGCACCACGAATCTGTCTCGTATCCTAAGCTTTACCTCCGTCGTGTCGGCAATCATCTTCACCGAGTCTCTGTAAGCGCACTTGTCGCAAGCTTGAGCCACCAGAGTCTGAAATCTCGAGCGTATCTTACGCGCTGACAGATAACCCGAAGCCGTGATGAACTCGACCCAGAGGGACATCGAGCGTTTGCGTCCGTCGCTGAGCTTGAGGACCGCGCAACCGGGCAATGTCCCATCGTCCACGAAATTAAACACACCCATTTGATTGAGATACAGAACAACCTCGAATTCACCGGGTGACACGACCTCGAGTCCCTCGAAACGACCGTTGCACTCGGTCAACGATGAGATGAAACGAGGCTCCTGGATCTCAACCTCCTTCAGAACATCCTGGACGATCTTGCAGACTTCCCTTATGGTCTTCTGGACCTGACCCATGCGGGATTGAACGCGTTCCGCGTAATACTTGTTGATCTGGTACAGCATCTTGGACTGGGCGCACATGGCCGTGGCACCACGAGGATGCAACATTTTTGAACCTGCTCTTGGTCTTCCCCTACGGATCATTCCTCGTTCAACGGGTCTTCAATGGTAATCCCGTGACTTCCAACTTTCCGCTGGGTCCCATCTCCATCCGTGGAATTGGTACCAACGCAAACTACCGTTGACCAAGTCCCTGATCTTCGCGCCGAATTGTGAGCTCAATAAAAATGGTAACTCTTCGTAATTGTGGAAAGAAGCAGAACGTGTGTCTGTGAGATACGAGATGGTACGATATCAACTTTTGATCGCGCGGCGGCAGGTGCCAAAGCTTACGAGGTTGTTCAAACTCTCTGGCCACACACCGGCCAGAACAACCGTCGTCGCTTCAATGTTCCCCGGGCGTCAAAGTCCCGCCTCCGATTTCCAAGTCCAGAATCATTTGGCGACTGCGCAAACCAGACACGCCTCTTCCATCCGCGAAAACCGCGACAATGCTCTCTCCCTCGTTCCTTCCACCTTACTTCCCCTCTCTGTCGCGTCTTTATCTCGACGTGATACTGTACCATCGCTTTTCGCATATAACCCAGTCTGGTCTTGGAGGCGCGCAGAAGCGAGTCTCACAGACTACGATGTATGTAATGACGTTGTACTTACCCCGTGTCGTACTCTTTGGTACTGCCCTAGCTTAAGTACTCGCGTGGGAAATCAACCTCCCAAATTCATCTTCTCGGATCTACATTGCCTAATTTGTTCCTGTACATTATCGAAATGACCTGAACCATTTGGTCTTTGGCAATCACCCATTTATCTTGTTTCCCGCTACGATTTCCCTCGATGGGACTAATTCTTGACCCAACTTTAATCCTTTTGAAACATTGTTATTTTCTTGATGACATCATTTTGGGGATCAAGTGAATTCAAATTGATTTCCCTTGTCGATTTTTTTAGCTTTTGGACTTTCGACTCGGGGCTCGCGACGTTTTGCACTTCCTGAGATGACAAATTTGACTGCAGCCTCGAATTCGAATCAGTCTCCTAAATTTATTTTCTTGGATTTATATTGTTTAGTTTGTTCCTGTGCATTATCAAAATGTCTTTAATCATTTGGTCTGAAAATTGTTATTGAAAAAATGTGCCTTCACGGTCCGCGTTGTATCTTCAGTAACTGTTGATCGATCTGGAAAAGTCAAAAAGATACTTCTAGCATAAACTAGTTAATTTTTCAATTTCGAAAAATTAAACAATTCATGGCAGTTTAAAAAAAACTTAAATGTTGAAATCATAATATTGAAAATTGAGCTTGATGGACTATAAAAAAAAACGATTTCGAATATGTTGGAAATGGTGCACTCGGCTTCAAGTCAATGTACCAAAATGAATGATACATATTCTGGTAAAGAATTGAATGCTCTACAAAAAAAATCTCTTATAATTTTTCGATAAACTCACTCCTTCAAAACTTACTCGAGGTTAAAGTTGAATTTAGAGTAAATTTTACTTTTTTTTTTTTAATTCCCGGCACAATGTTGAAACTCATTACTAAATATCGTAAAATACTTGAAACCAAAGTTTAAATTGCATTGACGTAGATTACCTAATTTTCAAAGAAACGACCATAGTAGTTCACCTATATTCACAGTCTAATATACATATGGGGCATTCCACGTCAGATCACGCGGTCATTGGCCTGACCCCCTCGGATTTTGATGTCCAATGAATTATGGGTTTTGTTTGGCCCAAAATATGACCTCAATTTTTTACAAATTTTTATTTCATTTTTTAGGGGTTGCTCAAGCTAAAAAATTATTAAATTGAGGAAAAACATGAAGAGGGGCCTTTTTCAAACCAATGAAATTTTTTTCACAGAAACTGGGGCCCAAAAGAGATATTTTCGTCATAGTTCGATAATGGGACAAAAATGATTACTTTTTTCTTTCATTTTAATTTTTTTAAAATAATTTCTTATTTTGATTGTTTCTTGGTGTGAGAATAAAAATAAAATATATATTTTTCTAGTGAAACTTGATTTTTTTTATTGGTTTAAGAGGCAAACGGCAACATTTTCCGAAAATGCATTAAGCTCGACGACCTGAAATAAAACGGATAATTCAAACACTGAAAATAATTAAAATTATACTTGTTATTGCGGAAAATACCTACAACAATGACTTACAATCACATGTTCATTAACGATTTTTTGTACGCAACTCTTATGATCCAGCAATAATAACATTTTCAGTCCATGTTGATTTTTTTCTGCAATAACTGGTATAATTTTATTTATTTTCAGGGTTTGAATCATTCGTTTTACTTCAGGTCGTCGAGCTTAATAAATTTTCGAAAAATGTTGTCTTTTTCCTCTCAAACCAAGATAAAAAATTAAGTTTCACTAGAAATATATATATTTTGTTGTTATTCTCACTACAAGAAACAATCAAAATAATTTTTTTTTTGTTTTTAATTAAAATGAAAAAAATACTAATTACCGTTGTCCCATTATCGAACTAAGACGAAAATATCTCGTTTGGGTCCTAATTTCTGTGAAAGAAATTTCATTGATTTAAAAAAGGCCCCTCTTTGTGTTTTCCCCAATTTAATGATTTTTTAGCTCAAGCAACCCCTAAAAAATTAAATAAAAATTTCTTAAAATTTGAGGTTATATTTTGGGCCAAACAAAGCCTCACAATTTATTGGAAATCAAAATCGGAGGGGGTCAGGCCGATGACCGCGTGATTTCACGTGGAATGCCCCATATGTATTAGACTGTGAATAATTTTTGAAGGAATGAGTTTATCGAAAAATCATAAGAGATATTTTTTGTAGAGCGTATGAAATTTTTTTAACAGGCATCTTTTTCCACCTCCCCGAAAATATTTACCATGTTATTTCGAAAAACAAAAAATAGTCGCTTTTTTGAATCAGTCATCAATGCCAGTCATAATGTTTATTTTTTGATGATACTGTTTGGCGTATCAAGCGCATCCGAATTGATTCTTTTAGCCAAAGTTTTCAACTTCTTGACCTCAAGTTTCGGCCTCCCGAATTTCGTCACTGTTGAGACGACAAATTCGACTGCAAATGTTTGCCCTTATACGCGAGTCTCTCTGTTCCTCGTTCACGGATAATTGAATAAAGCTCGGAAATCCAATCTACCAGAAGGTGGAGTGGTAGATTGGTATACACCATGCGATCCACCCTCCGGACTCTTCTCTCTAATGCGACTTGATTCATGAGCCAGGCACGCGTATACCAGCATCCCTCGCAGTCTCACCCCCTCAGGGATACTTACTCGCTTCTTCCTCGTTGCTCCTACGAGGCCCGAGAGCTCCTGGACCCCGATCCAGCATCGGGGGTCGGGTCAAACGCTCTGCTACGTCGAGCAACACCCTCATCTACAGTTTCCCTTTCGTAGGCGCACCAAAGGACCCCGTATTGTCCCTCGATCGCATCCCCTCTGCCACTGCCCCTCTCAAATGTGTCTTTTATCATCCGATTTCCGCTTAATACGCTTTTCCACTCACTGAATTATTCCTGCACTCACCGGACACTCGTTTCTTCATTAGATTCTGATTAACTCGAAATTACATCGCATCTTCACGAATCAATCTAATCTTATGGTTCATCTCAATGAGAGTTCGGTGATTAAATCCTCCAACAGACGAATCCACGGATATAACTGGGATTTGACCACGGAATTTCATAAATCGTCGCTGATGACTAGCCGAACCCTTTTACTAAATTCACAGTTTTCTTCCTTTTTGTCCCCCCAAACCTAAATACAAGGAAATACAATAGTCTCTAAACCTCCCTGCATGGTCTTGTTTCTTCTCCACCCCCGAAATTCGACACCAACACATTCGACAACGATCGTTCCTCGTGATCTTGATCACGGAGTCGAAGAAACACGAAACTCAGATCCAGGGTTCGTAATCAAGCGCCACGATCTTTTCCAACGTGGATCAAAGGTCCTTTCCCAGACCTACCAGCGACTGAGAAAGGTCCTTGGACCATAAACAGCGCTATTGTAGTAAAAAGCGTCGGAATGAATTGGCGTAGGGTCCGTTGAAAAGAGCAGCCGTGGCCAATCGTTGTTTGTCAAATAATTTCTCCAAACTTTTGGGAAACGTTTGGGGCTTAATCCAGGTAAAAGGTACATCGAAGCAGTACATTTCGCTGGTTCGCTGGTACTTTCTGTCTCTGTAGTCCGATCAGGCGTATGGGTTTTGCCATTATTTGGTCCCCCCCCCAAGTCCTTCCCCCGGAATGTCGAGGATTCTTCATGACGCTGCGTCTCTATTATTGGGCAATGCGAAGGGATGATTCGAGGGTATGGAATCGGTATATATTTGCGTGATTTTCCGAGCTGGAAGCTGATGTGGACCATTATTACACGAACCATCCAGTGGAGTAGCTCAACGTCACGGAGCATCGAGTCGTCCTTGTAAATCAGCTCGAATGAACATCCCCGAATAATCCTCGTATAATCCGAGGCTCAGAACTTTGAGCTCCGACAGCCGGCAAATGCGGGTCGAACCAGAGACTCTTGTGTCGGTTCTTTTCGTCTTTTACCGCACGAATCGCTTCTCCTTCTCTCTTTTCCTCTCTTCTTCTCGATCTCTCCTCTCCTCTTCGCATGTACTTTGATCACTCTGGTCTAATTTCACTAAATCTTCCCTCCAGGATCGCGCCGATCCAACGTTGATACCGAGGTACCGCTTCTATTTTAGCTCGAGAACGCTTTTTCACGGAGATGAAGAGAGCAAAAAAATTCCTCGTAGATCAGCTGACGACACTCCGGTCATTCGTAGCAAGGACTCACATCTGCTTCCGGAAGAAAAAAGCCTTCGGCGTTTTTATTGAAGCGAGAACGCGTGGAAATAGAGGGGAAAATGTTGGGCACAACCTTGAGTTAATTAGATGGAAACTCTTCCTTGTTTATGAGTTCCACTTTGCAGTGACATTCGGGGTCGAGTTTGACGACGTTTCGGGCTATTAAATGTTGATGGTGTGGCCCGACCCTCGTTGGCATCGTCAACTTGGCGTTTCAGTGATAAATAATTAAAATAACAAGAGCAATATTGGGTGGGAGTCGAAAAACCTAAAGATCAAAATTCACAATGACCGAAATTCAGAAAATCGAATACCCGAATTCCATTACCAACGAATAGTCTATCAATCATAATTTAAAATTCCCAAAAGACCATAATGTTATATTACTTTTTCACAATTTCAGATTTGAAATCAGCAAACATAGCTAAATACAAATTGTATGACAACAGCAGATTCAAATTCCAAAATATCTCATTTCCAAACAGGCATTATCACGATGGAGAAAAATTTCGAACATCAATCTATCGATACTAAAAGATCAGATAGTTCAAAATACAGAAACTGAAAATCCCGAAATATAACCCCAATAAATGCCACCAGACATGATCGTCCATTTCTGGTGCCTACAATTTGATCAGTCGGCATTTTGATCAGTCGGTATTTTGACCATTCGATATTTTGAACATTCGGTATTTTGACCATTCGCTATCCCAGTAATTTTGTATTTTCAGGTCGGTATTTAAATTTTCGGATTTTTAAAATATGTTAGATTGACTTCTCCGATTCATCCAGTTTATGGAATTTGAACAATGCGCCTTATTGACTCTTCGACAATTCATTTAACCTACATTTTATTTATCTGGTAGTTGAGACTTTCATCCATTCATTTTCTGCATTTTTCAATCGTTCCTTTATTAAGCTTTTATATAATGCACGTGCGAATTATTAATTTTTGGAATACATAAATTTCTGAATTTCGGTCATTATGAATTTTGATCTTAAGGTTTTTCGACCCCCACCCGCAATATTCACTTAAATTGTCACGTCCAAATGAAAAATAAGAAATGTGTGAATTAATTTTTTGTTGGAATTTATATCGATGATTTTTTCCAAGCTGAACACAAAATCTCAAATGATTTTCCCAAAAAATTCAATTTTCATTATGAATCTTGTTCAAAAACACTTTTTTGGTGTTTTTCGATTTTTGGAATAATTCCTGAAAAATCTTGATTATTGTTTCGAAAATCTTTGAAATTTGAGGTGAGAAATATTAATATTTAATTAATAATATAATATAAATTGATAATAATATGGATTAACTCATTAGATAATCATTTATTCATTAAATAATTTTGGGAAATATTTATTTTTATTCACAATATTTTTAATCAAGACATTTTTATTTATGAACAAAAGACAAGGAACATCCGTTACAACCGGATGTACGGAAAATGTCTCAAACGCTTTTTTGGAAAGCAGTTTGGGAATGCAGACCCTCTCAGGAGAAACATTTGATAATTGCGACGAGAAGAGCAAAAAAGTAATTGGAAATTTTTTGTAATAATTTTTTTTTCTTATTTCTTTTTTTTTCTACTCGAGTGTCCGGATATAATTCTTGGCGATGAATTTTCTAGAGAACTCTACCAAACCACGGCGTCTCACTGTCTGGTCCTCCGAGTCATCCACGTGCGTTATCTCTTGTGTGAGCAGCAGCTAAAAGGTATATATATACATATATATGTACATATATATATATGTGTATACGAACCCCTAAGGCTCTATGAGAACGCGCACGTGGCTCACATATTTCACTGTGGCGTACGAAAAATTAGTGGCAGCCCCGACGACTTGCCGAATGTTTTGAACATTAAGTATCCGATATATCGTGAACGCTGCACACATATTTTTCTTTTTTCTTCTCCGAGTATATGTTCGCTCATCACGAAGTGCCTACAAAATTCGATCATCGATAATAGCATACACACCAACGCCCACGCTCGACATAAAGCCCACCAAAATGTGGGACCAACCATCGTGGGCCGTAAGTGTCTCACTGCCCGGAATAGAAATGGATTTCTGATAATGGAAAGAGCATCGGAGCTTCATCATCTTTCCCAATTCGTGCTGATCTCAATGTATGTCTATTATTTATGCCGAAGAATCATTAATTAGAAATTGTACACCCAGAAAAAAGATCCAGTCGTAGGTACTATAATCGTTTATTTAATTATTTTTTAGTTAAAATAAAGGAAATTTTCTTCTTATCCAATTTTGGGTGATATTTACTTCCACTATATTTATTTATTTGAATTCCCTGTCATCGAGAAACAGGCGTTGAAGAAAAATGCCATTCGTTGTTACTGAATACCTATTCACCCGTAATCTCATCCGATCGCATCTGCAGATTTGTCAGTACCCCAAAAATCCGCCAGGTGGCTACCTCTCGCACAAGCGAACCTGCCTTTCCTTTCCTTTCCAAGCTCGTCTATGTTTGATATCCTTATTCTTCAGTATCGATATTTAATACATTGAACATTGCGGCAAAACGCAAGATGGTCGAATCCCCGAAAAGGATTCCCATAAAAATAGTACATTACATCACGAGGACGTAAATATTTTTACGCCGAGTGATATAAAGGGTCTTTTCTCTTCCCCTCTGTTAAAGAAGAGACGAAGTTTTACGAAATTATAGACTTCATATGTGTAGCTATACATTCAAAGATTGAAATGTTTAAAAATATATTTTGTGTAAATATTAAAAAAAAACATTATTTCATTTAAATACATATTTGTTCAGTTTGAAATAATATTTATCAATATTAAATAAAAATTTATTAGATCGCAATATATTTTCCTAGTAGGTCATTAAAAAAAAAAAAAATTCGTTGACATGAATAGAGTTGTATTAGGCCGGCCTACAACTAAAAAAATTTATTTCGCTTGACTAGGATTTAGTTAAATGTACTAGATCTTTTTTCTAGGTGTACGGAGAAATAATGAGACTGATCATTTATGGGGATGGATTTTCCAGAATGTGAGAGAGAATGGAGCGAAAACTCAAATAGTAATGATCTGGTTACGTTAAAAAATTACGCAAAAACTAAATACGGAAAAAAGTTTTAATTAATTGCAATGCTAATACAATGAAAACCATTGAAAATCTAGAAAATTTAGGAATTATTATTATAATCAGCATGAATATTCCAAAATAGACTCATCAGGTTAAATCAGTAAATTGGGTTGGAAAAGTTTAAAAAAATTGTAATTCTCATCACATTGGAAAAAAAAAACAGCCTGAAATACTCTAATATTATTATGATGAACCAGTTTTACAAATATATCTTCGATAAGGAGCAAAGCAAAATAAGTCAAATCTAGGACAAAACCTCTGGTTCCATAATATGAAAAAAAAATATTCAAGGCAGTACTCTGGTCTAGAATTTTGAAAAAATGAATTTTTTTCTGCATATTCTTAAAGTTGAGACCTTTGAAAACATATATTCGAAAGGAAATTTTTTAATTCAAATAATTTGCGGAGTTATAGCTATTTTAGTGCAGCATGATATCTCAAGCTCTACTCAACCGATTTAGTTCAAATTTTTTACCAGTCTTCAATATATCACTCTCTATCGCCCCTACCACTTTTTTATCGATTTTTTTTCTACTATTGTAAAAAAATTAAAAACTGTGAAAAAAGAGTCGAAAACGCCATTTTTTGTTTAGGCAGCCGCCATTTTGCGAAATTTTTTTTTTCGTTTTCTCTCAACTAGAGGCTATAAAGACATCTTTACTAATTAAGAATCTTTTTTTAAATTATGCATCGGATGACTAGAAGGGTTGCAATCGTGTTAGCCAGCACACCCCTTTTTAGCCCCAACTTTACCAGCTTATAACTTACTTAATTTTCATTGTTTTTGTTCACTATCAAAAATATTAATAAATATGTTGTAAAAAGGATGATACACATTTTTTTTTATCGAGCTCAACAAAACGCTCAAAATGAAGTTTGCATCGTATCAATGCAACAGGTCTAGTTAATTCTTTAATAAAACCAATTCTTCGTATAAAATCGTCAAAGGAAAAAATCATTAAAATGTTTTTCGAGCCTTTATTAAGGACTTGGAATTTCTAATGCACTAGCAAAATGTAAATATCGCTAAAAATGAATTGGCAAAAATGATGTTCGTTTCATTGCAACGATGCAAACTTCAACAGCATTCTGGACCAAAAAACCGCCTTAAGAACGTACATTTTTGGTGATCGTTTCTTTGAATCATGGAATATCAATCTCAGGCTCTGAATGAAGATGCGACAGTTCCTCGTTCTTCCCATCCCGAAGAAAACCCTCCAGCTGGTTAAGTGCATCTTTCGTGGAACAACCATCATGTGAAGATAGTTCGCACTTATGTAACAAACGATGGGGAGGGCGAACTCGATCATTGTCCGGCTGCTTAATCCGTTTGTTGTATACCGCTGGTGGGCTGCTAAGTGGTTTCCCCATTCAGTTGGCTCCCCCGGAGTGTTTGTTTGTCGCAGAGATCGTGCACATTCATGCAGCGTAGGAAACTTGCCCATAGAATGCAAGATCAGTCCTTGTGTTTGTGGGCTTGGGACCTTCACTGAGTCGGTCCAACTAAATGGCTCAAGTCCCGCGGTTTTTGGTGGCAGAATCCTTCAGTTTGGGGCCTTTTGCTTCCAAGCTATTGGTAAACCTGAATCGAGAGAGAAGGAGAGGGAAATGATCGGGAAAAGGAAGGAGGGGAACTCATGCGAAAGCGGACACATGTTGTTACATCGTGTCTCCCATTGTTGGGCGCACACCCCATACCAAGTCCTCGAGGGTTGCTCTCATACTTCAATGCTCTTGCACTCTTACCCACGTGATTCTACACATATTCCTGCGTGTATACAAGCTTCCACATCGAAATTGTACGTGTGTGTTCCAAACTCAAACGACAACTCGGGGTAATCGTGTACCACTTGACACCAGACTGTATAAACGAGTGAAGGAGTCCTCGGTTTCTCTCGCTGCGTGTGGTCCGTGTCGTTGCTCGTTTAGCCACGTGAATACGTGAGCGAGATGAAAAGCCTCGGAGAATCACGATGAATGAGCCGAAAAGCGCGTGGCTTGAGTACACTCAACGCTGTCCTCGTGTCTGCCAGATTCGTCTATTCGAGATTCTTAGGTTTGGGAATGATTGCCTTGGACGTCATCTTGGCCCATTCAAACTCTTGGGAATGGTCAATTGGACGATAGTACAGTAAGTTGTTTATCGCCATGGTCTTCGTTGTTTATGGCTATTTGATGGTTTTCGTTTTTCATCCAGGGAATATATAGGCTTTTCTTGAGGGAGGTGTTTTTGGTGACAGACAGGGTTGCAAGTAATGCATTACTTTTTGTAATGCATCGCCATTTTCATTACTCATTACAATGTAGCGTGTAATAGAAAAAATTTCCATTACTCATTACAATGTAGTGTGTAATGGAAAAAATTTCCATTACCCATTACAATGTAGTGTGTAATGGAAAAAAATTTCATTACCCATTACAATATAGTGTGTAATGGAAAAAAATTTCATTACCCATTGCAATGTTGTGTGTAATGGACAAAAATTTCATTACCCATTACAATGGAGTGTGTAATGGAACAAAATTCCATTACCCATTACAATGTAGTGTGTAATGAAAAAAAAATCCATTACCCATTACAATGTAATATGTAATGGCAAAAAAATTAATTACCCATTACAATGTAGTATGTAATGGAAAAAAAATTAATTACCCATTACAATGTAGTGTGTAATCGACAAAATTTTGCTTGTTCATTACAACTTGACGTGTAATGGAAATTTTGGACATTTTGTATTATATCGTAGTAGTTTTTTGGCCTGGGTTAAAATAAGCCAAAACTAGTAATTACGTGGTCGCGTGATCATTTAGAACGGCAAGAAAAATTTCATGCTTAGTGCCCCACACTTTTATTCTTATTCTTTCCTATTCTTTCCTATTCTTTTATTTTTCTTTATAATCAACTTTTTGTATGCATATAGATGCTTTTTAGAATTTAAGGTACTTAAGTCACTATACACGACCATATCGATTATTTTCGAGAAGTGTAATTTTAAATATGCAAAAAAAATGTCCATTTTCATGAATTTTATGGGAGGTATTCCAGGTCAAAAAACGGCTGGGGTATATTTTACCCGGTGTGACTATTAAGGGTTAACCCCTTTTTTTTATTCAAGCAGGTTGTGAAAATAGTAATTATCAGCATTTTTGAAATTTGCTGTGTACAGACTTAGCCACTGCGATTACAAATATGAGAAAAAAAAATTGAAATTAAAAATCCGCCTATAAGTTTTTGAGCATTCGCTGGGACAATTTTGAAAAAAGTCATTTTGAGGAAAACGCGTTCATAGTTTTCATTGTTTTTAACCAATGGCTGCTATCATTAAAGTGAACTCAATTAATTTTCGGAATTTTAACTAAAAAATTCTACTGAAATGTTTTCGAAAATATATATAGAATACTTTGAAGAAATGCAAAAAAAAATTATTTTGTATTTTTACAGTGGCTTTCCTTCTCAATTATTGACATTTCTTTTAACCATTTTTCTTGGGGCTTCAGAAATAAATTTCATTTTTCGTAAAGGAAATTTCAAGTTTTGTGGTTTTCAGGTCAATTTTGGGGTTTATTTGTACTTTCTCCCGAGTTTAAGGATGTTGAGTCCCAAATCGCAGATGATGAGAAAATTCTGAAAATTTGGTATGTTTTTGGATGAATTATTTAAGAGGTCGCGTAAACATTTCACGACGATTAGGAAGCTCGTTATCGAACAATCAACTTTAACAAATTAAATTAAATTAAATGTAGTCTTATGGAAACTGATATAACTTTGCGATAAGTTTTTTTTTCGACCTCTCAATTTTTTAATATCTACACTATATTGAAAGCAACGGAAACAAAACGAAGTTCATTGATAAATATTCTTTTTATTTGTTTAAAAAATTGTTCTTAACAAAATGTTAATATTTTAATAACGAGCTTCCTAATCGTCGTGAAATTTTTACACGACCTCTCAAATACTTCATACAAAAACATACCAAATTTTCAGAATTTTCTCATCATTTTTCATTTTAACGCTTAAGGAGGTTGAAGTAATGATGATAGAATTCTGAAATTTAATATGTTTTTACATGAAATATTCAGGAGGTCATGTAAAAATTTCACGACGATTAAGAAGCTATTCATTGAACAATTAACATTAAAATATTTCATAGGGACTCAACATACTTAATGACGCATGGGCTTAATATTGTTCAAACATCAACAATGGCATTCGAAGGTTTGGGCGAATCGTATAATTGACAAAATTTGAGGACGAATGAGATTTTGATTTTTGATTAGGCTCGATCGCGTGCTCGATTTCGCCGACTCGGACTATCTCAAATTTCCAAAGTGTTTACAGTTATGGGTACGCTTTAGTTATATAACAAATTTCCACGATGATACGGAAGAGATGCGTGTGTATAGTCGAGCAATGAATTCTAAAGCACGAACCACCCCCTTATCGGACACGCGCAGTATTCGCGTTTCTAAGGGATGGTCCGGAGACTCGACATGCGCGTGGAATTCTGCCAAAGGGGTGGCTTATGGACACCAACCCCCTCCGTGTCGGCCACAAAGACGTCGAATTGGACGCTCCGAAACCTTAAACCTCATTTCGACCAAGTTTTTCCATATTTAAATAAAAATTCTTGACTTTACTTGATCCACGACAAAAAACAGTCTAAAATTTTTTTTTGGCTCTCAAGGATTCAATTGGTGGGTTTGGAATCGGAAATTGTCCGGGGAACACGAATATGCTATTTGCGATAATCGATTCCTAATCGATCATGCTTAAACACATCAAAAAGCACTTTGGTCAGACTTGACAAAATTTTGGAATCGTGGGAAAAACGATATTTTGAGGGCCCATAAGTTTAGTTGCCTTCATTCGAATGGGAAATTTTTTGTTGAATCCGTGAAGAATGTATTGATTTGGAGAATGGTGCAAATTTATGTGGATATCTTGATTTTTGGCGGCGCTAGAGAAATTTGTAAATCGCCAAAAATCGATTAGGAGAGGGTTGAGTTTTGATTTTCTCGACAAGTCATCTTTTGTCCACAGTTCACATGATCAAACGAAACAAAAAATTATTGAAAAAGCTTCCCGACACCTGAAACTCAGAATAATATCCTCGCATTTAATATTTTTAAACCTTTTCAAATATTTTGAAGTCGAAATTGATTGGATTTGCCAAAAAGTGTATTTTCACATATTTTGGTGAAAATTAAATGTTCTGATTGCATATTTATTATCAGGGTTCGATTTCTAATGGAAAGCTAGTGCTTCATATTTCCATAAATTTGAGGAAAAAAAATTAATAGTCGTAATTCAGTGCGATCTAAAATTATTCGAATAAATAACAGTAAAAATTGAATTATCGTATTTGTCTGAATTCGAGGCATGAATTTCTTAAATTAGAATTATTAAACAAAAACGAATCTTCCCAAATTTCCAACTCTAGGTTTCTTCTTATTTATTCGTTTGCCAAGAGCGATGAAGAGAAGGAGAGAGATGGATGCTCGCTCGGTTTTATAGAGGAGACGAGACCGAGAATTTGGTCTCCCTGGGGATTCGAAACGACTAACGTCCGCCGGATAATTGGGTTTTGACGGTTGCTACTGTAAGCAGTGGCTATACTTTTGGATCAGGGATAGAGAGAGAGACGGGGATAAAGAAATGACACGCGCGTGGTTCCACGCACACCCCAGCTTTTTGTCTCGTCGTCGAGCTCGTGTTTAGCTTCTTCTCGTATGACACTGCGACGAAAGATCTATTCTGCGTCAGAATCCCGACTGCATAGATCCCCCCAAAAAAACGAAGAGAACTGGCTGCTGCTGGTTTCTCGTTTGTTACTCTCCCGTAGGGACATTCTGAACCACAACACTCTCGTCTCTTCTAGTCGGACTTGTCAACGTGACAATCACTCCCTAATGAAGCTCTTAATCCGCTTTCATAAACGTTCGATCAGCGAAACTACAATCATGATGTTTACAATCATCATTTTGCGGTGACCATCGCTATTTGGTAATGGATCAACCGAAATGGAAAATTTGAACGGATTTACTTTTAGTATTGAATTATCTAGTCCTTGAACGAAGGATTTTCCAAAATATCAATGTGGGAAATCTTGAGGGCCGTCCAAAGTGAGACGAAGGAAACTCTTTATCCGCTTCGATAAACGTTCGATCAGCGAAACTAGAATCATGATGACAATTATCATTTTGCGGTGACCATCGCTATTTGGACATGGATCAACCAAAATGGAAAATTCTAACGGGTTTAGTTTTAGTATTGAATTATCTAGTCCTTGAACGAAGGATTTTCCAAAATATCAATGTAGAAAATCTTGAGAGCAGTCCAAAGTGAGACGAAGGAAACTCTTTATCCGCTTCTATCAACGAAACTACAATCATGATGTTTACAATTATCATTTGGCGGTGACCATCGCTATTTGGTAATGGATCAACCAAAATAGAAAATTCGAACGGATTTACTTTTAGTATTGAATTATCTAGTCCTTGAACGAAGGATTTTCCAAAATATCAATGTGGGAAATCTTGAGAGCAGTCCAAAGTGAGACGAAGGAAACTCTTTATCCGCTTCGATCAACGAAACTACAATCATGATGTTAACAATTATTATTTGGCGGTGACCATCGCTATTTGGTAATGAATCAACCAAAATGGAAAATTCGAACGTATTCACTTTAAGTATTGAATTGTCTAGTCCTTGAACGAAGGATTTTCCAAAATATTAATGTGGGAAAACTTGAAGGCACTCCAAAGTGAGACGAAGAAAACTCTTTATCCGCTTCTATCAACGAAACTACAATCATGATGTTTACAATTATCATTTGGCGGTGACCATCGCTATTTGGTAATGGATCAACCAAAATAGAAAATTCGAACGGATTTACTTTTAGTATTGAATTATCTAGTCCTTGAACGAAGGATTTTCCAAAATATCAATGTGGGAAATCTTGAGGGCAGTCCAATATGAGACGAAGGAAACTCTTCATCCGCTTCGATAAACGTTCGATCAGCAAAACTACAATCATGATGTTTACAATTATTATTTTGTGGTGACCATCGCTATTCGGATATGGATCAACCAAAATGGAAAATTCTAACGGGTTTACTTCTCGTAATAAATTATCTAGTCCTTGAACGAAGGATTTTCCAAAATATTGAGGTGGGGAGTCTTGAGGGCAGTCCAAAGTGAGATGAAGGAAACTCTTTATCCGCTTCGATAAACGTTCGATCAGCGAAACTTGAATCATGATGTTTACAATTATCATTTTGCGGTGACCATCACTATTCGGACATGGATCAACCAAAATGGGGAGTTCTAACGGGTTTATTTTTAGTATTGAATTATTTAGTCCTTGAACGAAGGATTTGCCATAATATTAATGTGGGAAATATTGAGGACAGTCCAAAGTTAGACTTAGGAAACTCTTTATCCGTTTTGATAAACGTTCGATCAGCGAAACTAGAATCATGGTGTTTAAAATTATCATTTTGCGGTGACCATTGCTATTTTGACATGGATGACCCAAAATGGAAAATTCTAACGGGCTTACTTTTAGTATTGAATTATCAAGTCCTTGAACAAAGGATTTTCCAAAATATCAATGTGGGAAATCTTGAGGGCAATCCAAAGTTAGACTTAGGAAACTCTTTATCCGTTTTGATAAACGTTCGATCAACGAAACTAGAATCATGGTGTTAGCAATTATCATTTTGCGGTGACCATTGCTATTTTGACATGGATGAACCAAAATGGAAAATTCCAACGCGCTTACTTTTAGTATTGAATTATCGAGTCCTTGAACGAAGGATTTTCCAAAATATCGATGTGGCAAGTCCTGAATGCAGTCTGAAGTCAGACTATTGGTTTTCAGTGAAAAAGGACGATTTATTCCGCAAAACGATCCTTCGGGCGAAAATTGGACCCTTCATAAGGATGTCAGGAGTCAATTAATTCTGTCAATATTCGAAAAATCAACTGATTAAACACCTTCATATTTTTTAGGGATTATAGCGCAAAGCATCAAATAATTATGAATTAATTGAGACGTAATTTTCCTCCTTTCCCGTATTTTGCAAAACTTCTGCAATTTCCAGTAAATCCTGGTTTGTATGTGAGTCGAGTTGACAGTTTTGTCTCTGTCATAAAAATCATCGCGTTTATAAAAAATATCTGTCATCCCTCGCTGCAGGAGCAAAGGAGCGACAGCAACGAAGGAGCAAACGATTATTTCGAGTATAATTACGTTCGCAGGCGTTTAACGACATTAAGGCCCGCTTAATATATTCTCATTAAGAGGGAAAAATTGAAAGGCTTGTTAAGAGACAGGGCGGTAAATAAGGGTACTTCTTCCTCTTCGAGATCCTCGACCCATCGTCCTCGCGTCAGTCGCTCCTTTTTGCCAGAACCGCTTCTTATTTCTTCGCATTTTTTTTTCTTTTCTCTCCTTTTTTTGGTGGATTCGCCACACACAGAAGAGGAACCCAGACACTCTCACGGTTTCCCTTGCCGAAGAGCGCAAGTCCGCGGTCACAAGTCCTGGGATCGATTCCGAACTCCCGGCAGGAGGCTCCTCCCACCACGACGGCCATCTTGCGACCGGCACTCTGATCCTTGCTGCATATATTCTTCCTTTATCACACTTCAATTTCATACAACTTTCATCCTAGCCCTTTCATGAAATAACAATTTTTCCATTCAACTTACGAACCTGCGAAACGATCGATTATCATTTTATTTTCAACCTCGTCCTCAGAACTTGGCAGAGTTGTAAAAATAGTAATGTAGAAATAATGCATTACCCATTACTTTAAACAATGTGCATTGGACAAGTTTTCCATTACAAATTACAAAAGTAAAGTGACCAAGTTCCAGAGTTGTAAATAATGCATTACTGTGATAATGTATTACTGTAATTATTACCCTTTACACTGCATAATGTGAAATGGATGCATGTCCTATTACAAATAAAAAACTAATGTGTAATGGTGCATGTCCCATTACAAATAAAAAAAAGTATTGTCTAATGGATGCATGTGCCATTACAAACAAAAAAAGTAACGTGTAATGGATGCATGTGCCATTACAAATAAAAAAAGTAATGTGCAATGGATGCGTGTTCCATTACAAATAAAAAAAGTAATGTGTAATGTATGCATGTTCCATTACAAATAAAAAAGTAATGTAGAATGGATGCATGTCCCATTACAAATAAAAAAAGTAATGTGTAATGTGTGCATGTGCCATTACAAATAAAAAAAAGTAATGTGTAATGGATGCGTGTTCCATTACAAATAAAAAAGTAATGAGTAATGCATGCACGTTCCATTACAAATTACAATTAAAAAAAAAAAGTAATTCGCAGTGGAGAACATTCCATTACAAACAGAAAAATTGCCGTGCTCGTATTAGAAACTTGCACATTGCTGTCTCATTATTTTATTTCGCTCACTAAAAGTGTATTCGCAAGTATCACAAATGATCCATAAAGTTAAAAAAAAAATAGAACATGCACATTATTTAGGGATTCAATAAAGCGACAAACGTTGTAGCAGTAACTTGTAATTTTTATTAGATTGCTTATAATTATGGGTAACAGTGTGTAAAAGCCAGTTCAATATAAAATTTGATAATTTTTGGGGTTGAGTACATTTTCGTACTTCGTATTTAACCATGAACTGTTCGTTTTTTTGTTTCTATTTTTTAACTTTATGGATCATTTTTGATAATTGTGGATGAACTTTTAGTGAGCGAAATAAAATAATGAGGCAGCAATGTGCAAGTTTCTAATACGAGCACGGCAATTTTTCTATTTGTAATGGAATATTCTCCACTGCAAATTACTTTTTTGTTTAAATTGTAATTTGCAATGGAACGTGCATACATTACACATTACTTTTTTATTTATAATGGCCCATGCATCCATTAGACAATACTTTTTTTTATTTGTAATGGGACATGCACCATTACACATTAGTTTTTTATTTGTAATGGCACATGCAACCATTACACATTACTTTTTTTATTTGTAATGGGACATGCATCCATTACGCATTACTTTTTTATTTGTAATGGGACATGCATCCATTACGCATTACTTTTTTATTTGTAATGGGACATGCATCCGTTACACATTACTTTTTCATTTGTAATGGCACATGCATCCATTAGACAATACTTTTTTTATTTGTAATGGGACATGCACCATTACACATTAGTTTTTTATTTGTAATGGCACATGCATCCATTACACATTACTTTTTTTATTTGTAATGGGACATGCATCCATTACGCATTACTTTTTTATTTGTAATGGGACATGCATCCATTACGCATTACTTTTTTATTTGTAATGGGACATGCATCCATTACACATTACTTTTTCATTTGTAATGGCACATGCATCCATTAGACAATACTTTTTTTATTTGTAATGGGACATGCGCCATTACACATTACTTTTTTTATTTGTAATAGGACATGCATCCATTACACATTACTTTTTTTATTTGTAATGGAACATGCATCCATTATACATTACTTTTTTTATTTGTAATGGGACATGCATCCATTACGCATTACTTTTTTATTTGTAATGGGACATGCATCCATTACGCATTACTTTTTTATTTGTAATGGGACATGCATCCATTACACATTACTTTTTCATTTATAATGGGACATGCATCCATTACACATTACTTTTTCATTTGTAATGGCACATGCATCCATTAGACAATACTTTTTTTATTTGTAATGGGACATGCGCCATTACACATTACTTTTTTTATTTGTAATAGGACATGCATCCATTACACATTACTTTTTTTATTTGTAATGGAACATGCATCCATTATACATTACTTTTTTTATTTGTAATGGGACATGCATCCATTACGCATTACTTTTTTATTTGTAATGGGACATGCATCCATTACGCATTACTTTTTTATTTGTAATGGGACATGCATCCATTACACATTACTTTTTCATTTATAATGGGACATGCATCCATTAAACATTACTTTTTCATTTGTAATGGCACATGCATCCATTAGACAATACTTTTTTATTTGTAATGGGACATGCACCATTACACATTAGTTTTTTATTTTTAATGGGACATGCATCCATTACACATTACTTTTGTATTTTGTAATGGTACACTTATCCATTTCACATTATGCAGTGTAATGGGTAATAATTACAGTAATGCATTATCAAAGTAATGCATTATTTACAACTCTGGAACTTGGTAACACTCCCTTCTTTGAATACACGTTTGCCATTGAATGGAAAATATTTGCAAACTTTTCCTTGATAAAATCGACATCGAATACTTGAAAAATTCAAAGGACTTTTAGATATGTCTAAATCAATCCGATCGTGAATTCCTCTTTTCTCAATTAGCGATTTTCATTTGATGTTTCAGGTTCTCAAGTATTGCGATCATCTGCACGGAAAATGGTACTTTTCCGAAGTCCGGGCGATATTTTCCCGGCGATATTTGCTACAAAATGTGGCGATAGAGATTTTCTTGGCGAGCCGAAGTGAGTATAAAATTGCAGGTCTTTTTTAAGTTAAATTACTCCAAACATAAGATTATTATCATAACATTGTATCTAACATTATAATAACATAAGATTATTATCTTTTGAGGAGAAGTGACTTTAAGGGGTGAACAAGTTGTCAATGTTTGAGAATTTGTTGACAAATAATTAATTATCAGTGGATTCAATTATTGTTATTTTGTCAAGCATATATTCAACTTATTTCATAGTAATTTTTATTGAAAAATCTTAAAAATTAATAAAAATATAGATATTATCTTGACAACGAAAAAAAAAATGTCTCTGCATTGTCCTATTGGTAATTTGATGGAGGGTTATCTGAAAATTTAAAAAATATATCAAATGAATAAAAATGAGTAAAATAATAAATATAATAATTATATTAATAATTAAAAGGGGCTTTTTTCATTCAAGCAGGTTTCAATAGTCATCATCAAAATTTTGGAAATCAGCTACGTAAATACTTAGCTACTGCTATTATAAATTTTCAAAATATTATCTCCATGTTTTTGAAAATACACTACTGGAAACAATTAAGGGATCAAAAAAATGTCCTAAATTTTTAGTGCTTTTAAAAATTTCTGTATCTCAGTGAAAAATGGTCGTATCGAGGTCTTAAAAAAAAGCTTGAAGTTTCTAGTTTCAAGATCCTTCAGCGGAAAAAATTTCGAAGCTACAGGTTCCACGCAATCCTAAGAAATAGTGTGAAAAAAAGAAAAATTTGCAACTTTTGTGTACTTTTTAATGTTTATTTACGGTTATTTATGGTTAATGGTTATTTATGGTTTTTTAGAAAATCAACGGCTAAATTAAAAATATTGATAAAACGAATAGTGTTAAGCGTGACTTTTACAGCTCACATACCCACAAAAACCCTGTAAAGTTTCAATTTGATTTATCCAACGGTTTTTTTGTTTTGATTGTTTTTTTTTTTTTTTTTAACACGACTACTAAAAATGTCAACGAAATATAGACAGGAAGTAATTATCCTTAAAAATAACCCTCACGGAATCGCGTGAAAAAATTCGTGGAAAAATAGCATCAGTGCACTTCTAAAATGCTATGAGATTTTTTTTTCTCGAAATCGCGAAGGATGTGCCTTGAGCTTTTTCTTGTATCGCGAGTCCGCGACGGATTCTTCGCGATGGACCGGACATTCCGTTTTTTTTGTCGCCAAACGCATTCTGCATTATTTCACACGCCAGAGGCCCGGCAATCGCTCTAATCCCGGGTAGAAGAATGAAACACAGTCGGAAAAAGTGTGAGATAGAGCAAAAGCGCGAGACGGAATCCCGAGCTCGTCTCGAGGTGTTCCTCGTAGCATGCTTTTTATACGATAAATATCTGGTCCGCATTACGGTATGCCTTTTTGCACCTGTCGATTTATTATTCGAAAAAGAATGTCGCCCTACTTCTGTGTGTGTCTGTGTGCGTTTGTGTGTCTTTGTGTGTGTGTGCATCGAGTCTCTTTCCGTTTGTTCGCTCGCGCCATTTCGATTTCTCTCATCATTGGCAGGACGAAATCGCGAATAACATTTGATTCGTCTCTCCGGTCTATAATAAAATTATTTGTCTTCTCGGACAAGCCATTTTTTTCATTTGGTACGTGCGAACATCACTTTATTTCATTGGGACCTTCTGCACTATTTTTTATTATCGTCGAATTTCGACTGAATTTTTTTGCAAAGTTTTCGTCCTGTCAAATATTTTTGGACTTGAAAAAAACTGGGGGCTTAAGATCCAATTTTATTGGCCACCCGTAGTAAAAAACTCCATTCGTCGCCATTGAAAAATCCCCATTCATTCCCCATTGCCAAAATAACCAACGGAGATGAATGCCGAATTGCCTAAGGGGATTTTCGCCATTGAATTCCCCATTTGAAATCGAATGAGGATTTTCCAATGAGGATTGACTTCCCCATTTGAAACGGAATGGGGATTATCCTATGGGGATTCAATGAAGAAAATCCCCATAGGCAATTCGGCATTCATCTCCATTGGTTTTTGTAGGCAATGCGGAATGAATGGCGATAATCAATGGAGATTCTTTCATATAGTAAAAAACTCCATTCGTCACCATTGAAAAATCGCCATTCATTCCCCATTGCCAAAATAACCAATGGAGATGAATGCCGAATTGCCCAAGGACATTTTCGCCATTGAATTCCCCATTTAAAATCGAATAGGGATTTTCCAATGAGGATTGACTTCCCCATTTCAAACGGAATAGGGATTATCCCATGGGCATCAGTCGGCATCAAGAACTCCTTGCATGGATTTTTTCGACACCGACTCCTGCTAATATTCCGTGCTCACACTCGTCTAGATAAGCATACTCTTCGCATAATCCGTATGGGAGTTCAGCGGGTTGCCGTCCTGCGACATCTCGCGCCAAGTCTCGGAACTAACGCGACGCGGTTTCCAATGGACATCTTTGGGTAATGCTGATCATTCAGTTCATCCGCATTTACTTCCCAATGGACATCATTGGGTAAAGCTGATCATTTCGTTCATCAGCATTTGCCTTCCAATGGACACCATTGGACAATGCTGATGGCTCGGTCCATCAGCATTTGCTTTCGAATGGGCATCATTGAGTAATGGTGATCATTCGGTTCATCCGCATTTGTTGTTCAATGGACGTCATTGGCCAATGGTGACTTTTCAATGGATATCCATTCACTGATCAATGGTCGTTCCTATACGCCATTGAAAAATGCAGAAATCTCAATGGGTCCCCATTCATTGTCCAATGGAGTCGTATGAGGACCATTGGTTGCCATTGGCGATTCAATGGAGTTTTTTACTACGGGCAGAATTTTGTTCGTTCGTCTTGTGAATTATTGCAATTTTTGGTCAAATGAATTCTGATTGAATTATTCGGATTTTTTACCAATAATTAATTAATTAATGAATTATTGGTTATTATTAATTATTTGTTATTATTTGTTATTATTAATTATTTGTTATTATTTGTTTTTATTAATTCCTTAATTTCCATTCTTGAATGTTATTTCTCTGCTCAAATTTTTTATTTTCGTCGGATTTTAACTCTCAATCTTTTTGTGAGCCTGCGAATTCAATTTTATCGTCCAAAATTTTATTCACTTGTCTGACGAATTATCGCAATTTCGATCAAACGAATTCTGATTGAATCATTCGAATCTTTGACAATTATTTTTCTTCTCGTCTTTCGAATAATTCTGCGTCGTCTGAAAATAAATCCTGGCGTGAGAAAGGTCATTTCTTTTTGTTTATCGATGACAGTTTCGTAATTCGTTTACGAATTTCCTTGATTTCGATTCTCAAATGTTATTTCTCCACTCAAATTTTTTTTTCGTCGAATTTCAACTCTTCTTCTTGTGAGCTTGAGAATTCAATTTTATTGGCCGCCATTTTTTTCATTCGTCCCACGAATCGTCGCAATTTTCGATCAAACGAATTCTGAGTGAATTATTTGGAACTTTTATTATTATTTTTCTCCTCGTCTTTCGAATAATTCTGCGTCGTCCGAAAAACAATCCTAGCGTGAGAAAGCTTATTTCTTTATGTTTATCGATGACATTTTCGTAATTCGTTTACGAATTTCTTTAGTTTCCATTCTTGAATGTTATTTCTCTGCTCGAATTTTTTATTTGCGTCGAATTTTAACTCTCAATCCTTTTGTGAGCTTGAGAATTCGAATTTATCGGCCAGAATTTTGTTCATCCGTCTTACGAATTATCGCAATTTTTGATCAAACGAATTTTGATTGAATTATTTGAACTTTTGACGATTATTTTCATCCTCGTCTTTCTAATAATTCTGCGGCGTCCAAAAAACAATCCTAGCGTGAGAAAGCTTATTTCTTTTTGTTTATCGATGACACTTTCGTAATTCGTTTATGAATTACCTTGATTCCCATTCTCGAATTTTATTATCATTGTTATTATTATTTATTTTCAAGGTTTCTGGTTGTCGTAGCGTATGATAAACGGGACAGTTACCTGCCCGAGAGGACGGAAGGTTTCCTAAGTTAGTGCCCAAGGGGACAGCGTGAGAGAGAAAGAAAACGATCAAGAAAGTCCAAGAGAGCGAGAGAGAGAGGGAGAGAGAGCGAGAGAGAGAGAGAGAGAGAGAGAGAGAGAGAGAGAGAGAGAGAGAGAGAGAGAGAGACGGGAGGAACGCCATCCTCAATGATTATTTCACCGGGCGACCGATAAATTCTCCCGACGTCCTCTAAGATTCTAATCTGATCCCCAAAAGTCTCGATGCGTCCGGGGACGCGGTTACCCGCGCTGGAATGCAACCCCAAACGCGCCACATTTATTCTTATAGTTTGGTGACCAAAAAAAATATACACATATATTCAAAAAAAAATGGAGAAAAAAAGGTATCGAAATTACCGCCGATGTCCCAGCAGAAGCAGCCAAGAGAGTTCGTTAAAAAATGGCCGCCGGAACGCGCGTTTCCTCTCGCGATAAATCTAAACCGATAAACAAAAGTTGAAATAAAAGGAGGATAAAAGAGGGAGCGAGATAAAAAGTTGAATGAGTTACTCCGGAACGACACTTCTTGGCAATGGACTTCTGCGAGGCTGCCATGATTTTTTATTTTTAAATAAATATATAAATAAATAAATGAATCATATTTTGTCTCTCGCTGAAACCGATAAAATTGCTTCTGAACGAGATCGTTTCGGGGGGGGGGGGGGGGGGGGGAGACAAAAAAGTGCCACCGGTTAATTGTTTTTTTCTTTTCCATGGATCGTGTTTCCCCTTGGAGCTAATTATGGTTACTGTCTTGTTGCACGCTATCGGCAAAATGCACCGCGACGAGAGAAACATTAATCGAGGCTTAACGTTTGTATTCGTGATGCTCGCATTCGTCAAAGTCCCCTCTTTTGCTCTCTTCTCTCTCTCTCTTTCTCTCTCTCTCTCGCTCTCTCTCTCTCTCTCTCTCTCTCTCTCTCTCTCTCTCTCTCTCTCGCTCGCTCTCTCTCTCTCCCTGTCTTTCCTCGCTCATACTTTGCCGTTATATTTTGAGATCCTGCTCCGTGTTTCATTTCAAACCATCACGAATCCTTCGTCGAGCCGAGAGGGAAACTTTTCGGATGACATATCAAGAAAGAGAGAGGCAGAGATTTCCCATTCGTGATAACGATCCTTCAAGTCTTCTCGAACACGAAAAGTCTTCCTCCAATTATCCGAGTTTCAGCTTGAATGAATAATTCTTTACCGGTTTCAACATGCTCGGAATGGTCGAAACAAAAATTGGGAGACACCAATAAAGGGCTCGATCGATCATGCGATGTCTCGTGGATTCACTTTTGATGCACACAAGTTTTAGGCATTTGCTGCAAAATTGAATTTGAGGTGGAACTGTTTTTTTTTCATTAAGAATGGATTCAAATTCAAAGATTTCTTCTCTAAGTCGATTCTTACAGCCGGAGAAATTAGATTCAATTTTTAGAAAAAAGAATTTTTATCAACAGAATCGTAGGAAATCGGAATTGACTTTTATCTCATTCGAGTAAACTCATTTTTGTTCCTTATAAAGAAAATTTGGTTGTTGTGGAAGAAATGGTCTTTCATTAAAATAAAAAGGAATTTGTGGAATTGTTTTTGTTAGAAAAAAATCAGCTATTCAAGTAAATAATTATTTCTTTACTCCATTTTGTTTATTTTGGAGAAAGTTTATCCTAAATTATTTAACGACGCTTCAATCTCGAAAAGAGAGTGGACAATGTCATATGAGCGTATTTATACTTCGGTTTATTCTATATAATAATTGTTTTTCCGATCCAAATTACAGACATCGTTTTTTTGTTTCAATTAAATAACAAATGAAAAGAACTCATTGCACTACTTCAAAAAAGAATGATACGTCACCCTCTTTTAAGGGCGTTTAATTAAATAGTAATGTATTTATTTATTTATTTTTCTCAATTTTTGGCAAAGTTACAACTTTCGCATTTATTCAATGAAGGAATATTTGACAACTTCTTAACGAAAAAGCTCATGGAATGATTTTGTCTGAGTCACAATTTTTTTATTCCTTCGATAAAGAAATACTTGACAAATGATTGACGAAAAAGCTCATGGAATAATTTTCTCAAAACCAAAACTTTCGTATTCCTTTGATAAAGAAATACTTGAAAAATAATTGAAGAAAAAGCTCATAGAATAATTTTATCAAAGTCACAACTTTCATGTATCTTCAACAAAGAAATACTTGACAAATAATTGATGAAAAAGCTCATGGAATAATTTAATCAAAGTCACAATTTTTACATCCCTTCGATGAAGAAATACTTGAAAAATAATTGAAGAAAAGGCTCGTGGAATAATTTTCTCAAAGTCACAATTTTTACATCCCTTCGATAAAGAAATACTTGGAAAATAATTGACGAAAAAGATCATGGACTAATTTTCTCAAAGTCACAATTTTCGTATTCCATCGATAAAGAAATAATTGAACAAAAAGCTCAAGAAGTAATTTTCTCAGTCACAATTTTCACATACCTTCAATAAAGGAATACTTGATAAATAATTGAAGAAAAAGCTTATGGAATAATTTTATCAAAGTCACAACTTTCATAATATATCTTTAACAAATAAATACTTGACAAATAATTGACGAAAAAGCTCATGGAGTAATTTTCTCAAAGTCACAATTTTCACATGTTTTCGATAAAATAATACTCGACAAATACTAGACGAAAAAGCTCTCAGAATGATCGATAATTAATTAATATTAATATTAAATAAACGACAATTTATTTTTACAATTGATAAATATATATCAATTTTTAGTTTATATTATTATTACATTCTTTCTATAATTACATTATTATTATTATTATTCTTTTTTACTATATATTTTTTTTAACATTATTATTAATACATTAATATATATCAATCACATAAATTAATCAATCATATAATAAAATTCATATCGACTTGTCTACGAAAATTGGGGTTTCTCTCCTAAACGCGACCTCTCAACACTTTTTTTTTCTTCTGTCAACAGCTTCGATCCTGTTCGCGTTCCCGGATCAGACGACGGTGAAGAAGGTGATCAAGGCTCTGCCGCGAGTCGGTGTTGGCATCAAATATGGAATACCCCAGACTAGGTAAGCCAGTATTTCGACCACATGCATTTTCTATACCTGTATATGTCCATCCTGACGAGCGTAAGGGTCGAAACGAGACGTTTTCAACGAGCAGAAACTGATCCGGTCTTTCATTTGGCGAGGGATCGTTCGTGCATCATCTCTCTCGCCTTCCTGACTTTTCAGATTGGTCAGAACGCTCTCAGGAACGTTCTTCGTCCTGACGACGACTTTCACCGTATCTCCAGCAACCCTTTTCTCACCCTCTGTGGATCCGCGATGTGTATATTACGATTTTTACCGTGTGTATGTGATCTTGATCGCGCAACGCCATTCGCTGCCCTCAGATCCAGCAGATGGACCGTTTTGCCGCTCCTCCGCAAATCTTGGCGATCAGAATGACGGGCAAAGAGAGATTTCTTCCCTCGATCCTTGCTCATTTATATGGGGCGTTCCATCCCGAATCGGACAGTTTGAAAAACTTTTTTTTTTATTTCCTCAATTTTTTTGTATTTTTTAGTACCGATCGAAAGACACTTCCTGTTAAATTTTGAGATTTTTTTCGATTACCCGTTCACAAGATATTAATTTTTTTTTTAAATCGCTCGTTTTTCGGTTTTTTTGTCATAACTTCTTTAATAATGGTCCAAATTAAGTGTTTTTTTTCGAAATTTTTTTCTTATGGTCTTTTCAGAAAAAAAATACTAGAAAAATATTCGACGTGTTTTTTAATAGGTTTTTTGAGTTTTAAACTTTGAATCGTGTTTTAAAAAGTGAGTGCATATGTTGATTTAAAAAAAAAAAAAAATTAACTTCATTTATTCAACAACTTTTAAGACTAGTCCGGTCGTGGGCCTTCCATAATTAATATTTTTTTCGATTTTTGATAATTAAAAAAAAAAAATTCTGTAATTTATTATGAATGCCAATTTTTGTTAGTGTATAGTATTTTTTAAATAATTTTAAATTAATTTAGGTACTGTTTTATTGTTAACAAATTTTTTTAATTGATAATTAATAAGTAATAATTGATAATTCATCGATGAGCAAATAATAACAGTTCAAGAATTGTATGACTGGGAATCGAACCCAAATAGTCTACCGAATATTGCTGTCAAATTTTTACCTGAGAAACACTATTTAGATGCAGAAAAAATTTTTTATTTGCGATACAATACTGCTAAGTCAATCACAGGGACACAAAAATTTCACTCAATTATTCCAATGAGTAACGGAAACGTAATATTCTAATTCAGGAAATAATCGTATATGTAAGATTTTCAAAAGAATACGTGAATAAATAAAAACTATCGTTTTTATTGCACATAAAACGACGTAACGATTAATTATTAATTTTAAGAACCTGTTAACAATAGAAAAGTGTAAAAATAAATTCTAAATAATGAAAAAAAGACTATACACTGTATACAGTAACAGAAATTGATATTCATAACAATTTACAGAATTTTTTTTTTCCTAATTTTAAAAAATCGAAAAAAAAAGGAATTATGGAGGGCCCACGGCCGAACTGGTCTTAAAAGCTGTTGAATAGATAGAAGTTTGAAATAAAAAAATTCATGAAAAATCAAAATGTGCACGCACCTTTTTAAAACACGATTCAAAGTTTAAAACTCAAAAAAGTTATTCAAAAACACGTCGAATGTTTTTTTTTTTCAATTTTTTCTGAAAAGGCTACAGAAAAAAAAAACTTAATTTGGACCATTATTAAAGAAGTTATGACCAAAAAACCGAAAAAACAACGGTTTTTTTAAAATTCAATATATTGTGAACGAGTAATCGAAAAAATCTTAAAATTTAACTTTTGTTGGGTACTAAAAGATATAAAAAAATTGAGGAAATTAAAAAAAAGTTTTTCAAACTGTCCTATTTGGGATGGAACACCCCATATATAGGTGGTTCTTCCTGTCCCTTCTCATATATATATTTTACCTTATTCTTCATTTCTCCTCCTCTTACCTGGACCCTCTCTTGTACTTTTCGCGACGACGTGCCGACTCTTCTCTCGAACACGCTCGACGCATTCCACCATTTCTTTGTCCCTTTCGGCGAGGCCATATACAATCTTGGGCTCGCCAATGTTTGTATCTGTGATCCCGCCTTTGCCGTCATTCGTTGAAAATCGCCTCGCATTCGCGATCGCGAGATTCGCGGCGACGATGCAGACCTGGAATCAAAATCGCCATTTTTTCAGGACCCCGTGAAAAATACTGCGATCAAAGTCTCTGAGAATGATATTTTGATAGTGATCTTGCTGGAATGGAAAAATTATCTGACCTAAATTTGGAGAATCGTTTCTAAACATATTTTTAGATCGGTAATAAAAAATCGCATGCTGTATGATGAATTTTGAAAAAATATCACTTTTTTAAAAATAAATTCAATTAAATTCATTTTTTATCATATTTTCCACGAACAATCCGCCATTTTCGTCCGACTTTGGTGAACTTCCGTAGTAAAAAACTCCATTCGTCGCCATTGAAAAATCCCCATTGCCAAAATAACCAACGGAGATGAATGCCGAATTGCCTAGGGGGATTTTCGCCATTGAATTCCCCATTTGAAATCGAATGAGGATTTTCTAATGAGGATTGACTTCCCCATTTGAAACGGAATGGGGATTATCCTATGGGGATTCAATGAAGAAAATCCCCATAGGCAATTCGGCATTCATCTCCATTGGTTTTTGTAGGCAATGGGGAATGAATGGCGATAATCAATGGAGATTCTTTCATATAGTAAAAACCTCCATTCGTCACCATTGAAAAATCGCCATTCATTCCCCATTGCCAAAATAACCAATGGAGATGAATGTCCAATTGCCCAAGGACATTTTCGCCATTGAATTCCCCATTTGAAAACGAATAGGGATTTTCCAATGAGGATTGACTTCCCCATTTCAAACGGAATAGGGATTATCCCATGGGCATCAGTCGGCAAGAACTCCTTGCATGGATTTTTTGGACACCGACTTCTGCTAATATTCCGTGCTCACACTCGTCTAGATAAGCATACTCTTCGCATAATCCGTATGGGAGTTCAGTGAGTTGCCGTCCTGCGACATCTCGCGCCAAGTCTCGGAACTAACGCGACGCGGTTTCCAATGGACATCTTTGGGTAATGCTGACCATTCAGTGCATCCGCATTTACTTCCCAATGGACATCATTGGGTAAAGCTGATCATTTCGATCATCAGCTTTTGCCTTCCAATGGACACCATTGGGCAATGCTGATGGCTCGGTCCATCAGCATTTGCTTTCCAATGGGCATCATTGAGTAATGGTGATCATTCGGTTCATCCGCATTTGCTGTCCAATGGACGTCATTGGGCAATGGTGACTTTTCAATGGATATCCATTCACTGATCAATGGTCATTCCTATACGCCATTGAAAAATGCGGAAATCTCAATGGGTCCCCATTCATTGTCCAATGGAGTCGTATGAGGACCATTGGTTGCCATTGGCGATTCAATGGAGTTTTTTACTACGGGCTACGACTTATTCTGTTCTCCGAAAGATTCTCTATCGATTTACTATGCAATTTTATGTCGCTCATTGTAAATGCAAATTTACAACCATTTGTTTATCCAAAAAAAAAACATTTTAGTCGTAATTTTTAACGTCAATTATGGACAATAATATCAGTCGATGAATGATCTTTCAAAAAAAAAAAAAATTCAGCGGAGAATCATTGAATTCAGACAACAGTTGTAAATAATTTTTTTCAAAAAAATTCCAGGGGTCTATTTTCGCGCAACTTAGATGCAATTTTAGTCAAGTCAATTTTTCAATTTCACCTCAATCTCAACGAATAAGATCTGGCTGTCTTTCTCAATAGATGTTCGTCAAATTGAGCCAAAAGTATTCATGATATTCATTTGTTTATTAAAAAAAAAAAAGATTTTTCCCTTCATTATAAAACCAAACTCATAAATTTGAAATTTGACTTCAGAAAAAATCAATTTTTGGTTACGCTAGATTCTCCATCGGTTTTTTTCTTTCCATTTTTCGATTGTCTTCGGATTTGAAGCAACGAGTTTACTCTATCCGTATTCTAACTGCGTTATCTTCTTATGGGGCCCATTTTGACCCACATCCCCCTGTACGTATATATATATATATATATCTGTATGGCGATGTAGGATCGCGAATCGCGGATCGAGAGCGGCAAGAACACAGGTTCGCGGTCTCCGCGGCTCTGGACCATCCATTAAACGCTCCGAATCATCTATATAGCTATATAATGCTCAAAATATATATATACATACATATATGTATGTATGTGGGTACATATAGAGAACCCGCGCGAGAGATACGACGGTCATAAATATACGCCGATCGTGCGGCGAGTCCGACGTCTGATCCGAGAGAGATTCCTGAACAACAAAAATAATTCGAGTACATTATTCGAGCCTTTTCTCTCTCTCTCTTTCTCTTTACCCCCTCTCACTTGAATCCCTCCTCAAGATTGCGCAAAATCGATTTTGTAATTTCATTCAGAATGAAAAATTGAGCTGCCGTGACTCAAAATCGCACTATTTTGGATCTAATAAGTTATTGATAAAATAAAAATTATCATTTTATCAATTGAACGAATTTTGTTTCCAGTGCTCGAAGGGTAGCATTTTTTGATATTGTCGAAAAATTGATTTTTTTGTTATCTAGATTTATTTAATAATTGGTTAATAATTATTTAATAATTTAATTAAAAAATAATTTATAAATTAGATAAATTCATTTGTACATAATGATATTAAGTATATTTATGGCGGTATTCTGGTTTAGAGACATACATTTTGAGCGTTTTGTATAACTCGATAAAAAAAATGAGAAATATTTTTACCATTCCCTTTTTTTTAATGCATATTTATTAATATTTTGACAGTAAATGAGAAAAAATTCGAGAAAAAAAATGAAAATTGAATAAGTTATAAGCTGGTATACGTGGGGCTAAAAAAGAGGGTTTTCGTAACATTTCTAGTCATTCGGTACCAAGTTTAAAAAAAGATTCTTAATTAGTAAGAATGTCGTAAAGGTCTAAACTTTAAGAATATACAAATTGAAAATTCTAGACCAAAATACTCTCTCTAGCATCCCCTCTGTCGAAATTCCTTTTAAAATATGAAACATGCTATTATCAAATATTGAATATTAATTAAAAATGAATTTTAATATATTAAAAATATAATAAATATATGAAAAATAAAAATAAATATTAAATATTCAAGACCCTTTCAAAATATATAAAATAGATAATAGACTGGTCGTTAAAAATTAAATTTTTTGCGTTGATCCTAAAAAGCTTCCGTTTAATGAAAAAACGCCAGAATTTTTTTTTTTTCAATGAAATATAACACGTGCCGCAAGACGATCTAAGTTCATTTTCATCGAAGAACAATTTTTTTTTTACACACGGCTAGACCGATTTGAATGAAATTTGGACACGTTACAAAGGTATATAAAGGCTATTTTTAGAAAAAATAACAGCTCATAATAACTAATAAAAACAGTTAATTTTTTCGGTAATTATTTTTTTTCTCCAGGATAACGTTCTGGTACAATTATTAAAATATTTTTTTTTTCTGTTTTACTATCCCATGTAATGCTTCCAAATTTCAAATTGATCGAAGAGGTACTTCATATTTTAAAAAATAAAAACCTATTCTTTAATGTAAAAATTTTGTATTTTTTAAAAATACGAAGTACCTCTTTGATCAGTTTGAAATTTGAAGACATTACATGGGATAGTAAAACACACAAAAAAATTAAATGCCAGAACGTTATCCTGGAGAAAAAAAATAATTACCGAAAAAATTAACTGTTTTCATTAGTTATTATGAAGATTATGAGCTGTTATTTTTTCTAAAAATAGCCTTTTTATACCTTTGTAACGTGTCCAAACTTAATTCAAATTGGTCTTACCGTTTGTAAAAAAAAATTGTTCTTCGATGAAAATGAACTCAGATCTTCTTGCGGCACGTGCTATTTTTAATTATTAAAAAAAAAAAAAAAAAAAAAAAAAAACGCGTTTTTTCATCAAACGGAAGCTTTTTAGGGAACGTCGCAAAAAATTTAATTCTTAACGACCAGTCTAATGGATAAACATAATTTTTTTTCTATGCAGGGAAGATCACTTTTCTTCATTTTAGAAATGAAATACGTTGCCTTGAGTCTCGATAAGCCGCGATTTTTTTGAGTTTCCGGTGCACGATGTTTCCCAACGATCATGATCTATGCTCGAGCGTAATTTTTATGTTACCTTATAGGTTATATTTGTATGTACGAGGGAAAGAGAAAGAAAAAAGATGGAGAGAAATGTGGCGCTGTTTGCTCATATTTATACGTCCGGTCGTCATCGCGGAGTCGCTTCGCTTCTTTTAACGTCCGCGTTTGCAAAAGAGTCGAGAGAAATCGCGGGGAGGATCATTAAAAGATCCTCCTTCCCTATCTCACTTTTCAGCTCGTGCATTCCCCCACCCCTCCCCAAACTCGTATAGTCTTGCGCCTCAATCCTAAATCAGCGAGATAATTTAGTGCGCAAACCCAATGCGCGAATAAAAGTGCGCTCGCGAGAATACCGGGCACGCGTGTCTCTCTTTATATATATATAGATATTAGGGCGATTTTTTTTTTCGACTTTTTTAAATTTTCATCCCTCCCCACCCAAAATGTTGTTGCATATGTCTGAAAGAAACTACCCTGAAATTTACAGCCCTTAATATTAATATTAAGTACTCGCCCTTCGCGTGAAAAGATTTCCCGTCTAAAATACACGTAAATAAAAAACTTTTTTCTTCAAATTGCTATAACTCCGCGGCATTTTATGCTATCATATTGTCCTTGGTCGCAATTTACGCAGAATTGAACGATCTTCAAAAGTGTCCTGAGCAGCGTAAGTGTAATTTACACTGGTGAGATGGTACGAGTCACTAAAGTTGATTTTAACCCACACTTCTCGTTTTTTTGCTGTTATTTTTGAAATGATCAGCGTTATCGAAAAATTGCGAAGGAAAGTTTTGTTGGAAATTTAATTTCCTACAAAAAAGGTCCTTTAGACCTACTTGAGAAAATTGATATTTCTTGAGATATTGAACCTTAATTTATTTGCGGTATGAAATTTTTACGGTTTATCGAACCAAAAGTTCTTAATTGTTGATATTCCATATCATTTCGCCACTGGTGATATGATATGTGATATGGTGATATGATACAGAATATCAAAAAATTGAAACTTTTGGTTGAATAAACCATAACAATTGTATTCCAAAACCAAGTTAAGGTCCAATATCTCAAGAAATATCAATTTTCGCAAGTAGGTCTAAAGGACCTTTTCTGTAGGAAATTAAATTTCCAACAAAACTTTCCTTTGCTATTTTTCGATAACGTTGATAATTTCGAAAATAACAGCAAAAAAACGAGAAGTGTGGGTCAAAATCAACTTTAGTGACTCGTACCATCTCACCAGTGTAAATTACACTTACTCTGCTGAGGACACTTTTGAAGATCGTTCAATTCTGCGTAAATTGCGACCAAGGACAATATGATAGCATAAAATGCCGCGGAGTTATAGCAATTTGAAGAAAAAAGTTTTTTATTTACGTGTATTTTAGATGGGAAATCTCTTCACGCGAAGGGCGAGTACTTAATATTAATATTAAGGGCTGTAACTTTCAGGGTAGTTTCTTTCAGACATATGCAACAACATTTTAGGTGGGGAGTGAAAAAAAAAAAAATTTTTTTAAAATCGCCCTAATATATATATATTTATATGTATATGTTGGCATACAGCGCTTCGCTCAGCAGCGCGAATCTTTTACGGGAATATATTCAGTCAGTCTTGTAATTGCCCCGTCATGGATTATCAAAGCGCGAGATCGGTCGTTCGGGCATATGGGAACAGCAATAAAAGCGTTGTCGTGATAAAATTAAATTCATCAGAGCTCGTTGTATATAAATATTTGCCACTGCGAGACTCGCTCCAAAGTTGAGTCGCGCGGAAAAATTGGGAACAGGATTCTCTCCATTTTTCCGTCTTCCGAGAGAAAACTTCCTTGAAATAAAAGAGAAAACATGCGGAAATTTTTGTAGTCAATTTTTTAGGGGTAATCCGAAATTCCAATCGAATGTTCGAATTATTCGATTTATTCGAATTATTCAATGTATTCGAATAATTATTTTTTGTTCTTAAACTGATCGATTTCGATGAAGAAGTTATGTTGTTCTATCACATATTTAACTTGATCATAATGTTTTGCTTCCTCATAAAGGAAGCTTTGTTTTCGTGAAAAATTTTTTTTTCGCGATTTTTATGCCAATATGTTCAAAATGTCCTAAAACATCGAGAAATCATATTTAGAAAAAATGTCCGGATGGATGTGTGCGTGTGTGTGTGTGTGTGTGTGTGTGTATCCTGAGTTTCAGATGTAAATAATTAATAACGCGAAAACGCTTCGAGATATCAAGCTAAAAATTTGCACACTTGTCGAGCACGAATTGCTCTTCATTATAAAAAAAATTTTGTTTTAATTATAACGGGTGTTCAGATTTTATCGACTTTTTTCGTTTTTGCGAGGATGGCGTAAACGCTCTAACCCCTACAGTTTTCAAGATATTGCACTCAAACTTTGTACAGAATTAGTATAGCTATTAAGGTTGTTTGGTTTTGAATTTGGCGAAAATCCATCGAGGGATTAAAACTTGTGCAATTTTTAAGATATTGTACTGAAACTTTGCACAGAGCTAATGTAGCTATCGAGGTTGTTCGCTATTAAATTTGGCAAAAATCCATCGAGGGATTTAAATTTTAAGAAATTTTTAATTTTTTGAAATATAGCGTAAACGCTCTGACTTGTGCAATTTTTTAAGATATTGCACTTAAACTTTACACAGAGCTAATATAGCAATCGAGGACGTTCTTTATTAAATTTGGCGAAAATCGATCGAATGATTAAATTTTTATCAAATATTCATTTTTTATAAAAAAAACGTAAACGCTATAACTTTTGAAATTTTTTAGATATTGCAATGAAATTTTGTGAAGAGCCAGTATAGCTATCAATGTTATTTGCTATTGAATTTCGCAAAAATCTATCCAAGGATTAAAATTTTATGAAATTTTGAATTTTTTGAAATACATCGTTATTTTGAAATACATCGTTAGAAAAATTAACATGTAAATTCAATACGCTGATTATTAGTCAAGTGTAATTGAGTTTTTCAAAAGTTATACTCTTTTTATTTATCTGCAATTTATTTCTCTCAAATTTTGAAATTTTTTAAACGATAATAAAAAAAACGTTAATAGTTATCTTTAGTTCCTCTCTCTCAGTTTTAACAATTATTGAATGGTAAATAAGAAATGATTTTTTATTATTATCATCGATGACTGTTTTTCTTCCTCGTTCTAAAATCTGGCTTTATTTTCAGCTACTGACATTAATTTATTCAATAATTTTGACAGTGCAAATATTTATTTAGGTTTGCATTGTAAATAGCCATTTTTACTGGTATTTTCCGGTTTGCGAATACTCGAATTTACGAATTATTCGATTCGTCTCGAATAATTCGTAAATTCGAATATTCGCACAACCCTACAATTTTTCATCAAAGCTGTTTAATTTCCCAATCGATTTATTCAATTTTTCGCTATACGATTATCAATATTCACATAAATCAACTTCTATTGGACATGAAAATGTCCCATGAAGGAATTACTATAAAAACGAAAGTTCCGTTGATAATGTTACAGGAGAGCATCGATGATGTCGCCACGACAATTGATGAGGAATTCAAATATGACGCAAAAATGGCAACGACGAGAGATATCAAACTTCGAGTATCTCATGTTCCTGAACACGATAGCTGGCAAGTATTCGAATAAAAATATATTCTGCAACTAAATCTATGTCCCTGTATCCTTAAAATGAAATTTTTATAGCTGTAAATCAGCTAATAGAAAAAAATGCACCAGGACCTGTTAACTGTTAACAAATGTAAAGTTGAATATGGTGAAATCGATTATTTGTTAATTGTTAATAAATTAAATAAATATTTCTTAACAGTTAATAAATTATTGTTACACAAATAAAATATTTCTTAATGACTAACAAATTTTGTAACAGTTAAGGAATATTTCAGTGAAAATGCCAACTAAATCTATTTCTTTACTATAAACAAACTTATTTTCTCAGCAGTGATCGGCAAAGAAAATCTCTATTTTTATTATCCATTTTTTTTTTTAATTAATAGATAGCAAAAAATATTACTAATATTTCTAAAAATTAGTAATTAGTGACGAAATATTACTAATTTTTTAAATAAATAAGTAATTAGTGACAAAACATTTCTAATTTTTTCAAAAAAATGAGTAATCGACGATAAAATATTACTAATTTTTTTCAAGAATTAGTAATTAGCGAGAAAGATATTGTTAAATAATCAAAAAAATCGATAATTTGTGGAGAAATGTATTAATTTTTAAATAAGTAATAAATAAAAAAAACTACCAATGCATTTTTTAATAGGTACTGATTAAATATTCGTATTAATAATAACTTATGTGATATCGTATGACATTCGATACAATAAATACTAATGTGTGAAATATTCAAAAGATCTAGTTATTATAAAAAATAAAACAACTTTTTTAATAGAGTTGTTTGAGCTTATAACCATGACTCAATCCGTACATACAAGTACGTAAATATACACAATACTTTTCTACAATTTGCTGTTTTTTTTATTAACTAGTAATATCTTCCTTACCAATTACTATAATTAGAAAAAAAACTTGGTAATATTTCTTCGCTAATTACTAATTTTTTTTTTTAATTAGAAATATTTTGTCGCTAAATTCTAATTTTTTAGAAAAATTAGAAATATTTTGTCATTAATTACTAATTTTTTGGAAAAATTGGAAATATTTTCTCACTGATTACTAATTTTTTCGAAATATTACTAATATTTTTCCGTTAATTACGAATTTTTATGCAAAATTTGTAACATTTTTTGACTAATTACTAATTTTTCGAAAAAATTATTAATATAATCAATGACGTTGAGGAAAAAATCGATGCTGCCGATCACTGTTTCTCAGTGTAGTCTCCAATGACTTGAAACGTTCAAAAAATTATTTTTCTGAGAGAAACACCCCCAAAATCCAAAATGTTGCTCATAACGAATTTTCAGAGAAGATTCGTGGCCGCAAAAAATTCGTAGCCGACTGTTTGCTTCCAAATTTCCCTCGTTTTTTCTTTCTAAACAGGATACGTGCACATTTTCCTCCCTGCGCCGCTACCCTCTCTTCCCAAACATTGGTTTTTGAAAAGACATTACCCCGGGATGGAAGGTATTCCCGAGGCCTTTTTTATGGCTGCACACGGCCGAATGGATTCTGTCGTGGTGCATTAGGGATGTTCTCAATCAGCTCAACGCGTTTTGGGGTTGTACTTGCTCGCGCGAGCGCGCGCCCTCTCATCCCCCAAACTTTTCGAAGTAATCCTCCATCTACCGCTAGCCCTGTCTCTCGGTCTTCGTTAGTTATATAGATATATATTAGGGTGGGTCAAATAAAATGACTAATTTTTTTTCCCTCGATATAATGAAAAATGTATTATTCGGCATCTCAAAAAAACCCTCTGCCAGTATCACCCCTTCGTATTTGAATTAAGAAGTGCCTCATCGCAAATTTTTATTTCCCATTTAAATAAACTTTTTTTTAACTTTGGAATTTTATCAGATTTTAACCGTTGAGGTTAGGAGAGTTTTTTTAGCACATTTTTGTAGAACATTTGATGCTCTACAAAAAAGCTCTCTTGTGTCTAATCGATAAAACTAACCGTTCAAAAAATAATCGGTGATAATTATCACTTATTATCACCGATTATTTTTTGAATAGTTAGTTTTATTAGGTTAGCATATCAGAATGGTTAGCATACTTTTGTAGAACATTTGATGCTCTAAAAAAAAACTCTCTTGTGTCTAATCGATAAAACTAACCGTTCAAAAAATAATCGGTGATAACAAGTGATAATTATCACCGATTATTTTTTGAACGGTTAGTTTTATCGGTTAGACACAACAGAGCTTTTTTGTAGAGCATCAAATGTTCTATAAAAATGTGCTAATAAAACTCTCCGAACCTCAACGGTTAAAGTCTAATAAAATTCCAAAGTTTAAAAAAAATCCTATGCTATGTGAATGGGAAGTGAAAATTTGCCATGAGCGACCTCTTAATTTAAATATAAAGGGTTGATACTTGCAGAAGGTTTTTTTGAGATGCCAAACAATACATTTTTCATTGTATCGAGGAAAAAAAAATTAGTCATTTTATTTGACCCACCCTAATACATATACATGTATATCGAAACCGAAGAGCTCACGCACGCTCGCTTGGTAATCCTCTTCTTCTCTCATCGAATGCGGGGAGCTTTCGTGAGCCGCCGAGACGCCAACGACCCCTCGGGACATTTTCGCTCTGTGCTCTTTGTTTTTCTCTCTTTTTTTTCATTTTTTCACCCGAACTTCGAGATCAACCGGTCCTCGCATCCCTCCGCAATTTCTCGTCTCATTTGTCCAAGATTTGTGATCTTTTTTCGGAGGATTTCGAAAAAATCCTACCCCTCTCTCGAAATTTCTTAAGGGAGTATTCTGGTTTAGAATTTTGGAAAAATTATTTTTTTTGCACATATTCTTAAAGTTTAGACCTTCAAGAATATATAATTGAAAGGAAATTTTTTAATTACAATAATTTACGGACTATAGACCTTTTTCTCAAAATGTCTATAAGTTCTACTCAACCGATTAACTTCGAATTTTTTACCAATCTTCACTCTTCTTTCAAAATTATTTTTTTTACAGTAGTAAAAAAAATTAAAAACTTTGGAAGAGTCGAAAAACGATAGACTTAAAGTTTCGAACGTTCAGTTTAACGGAAAATCAAAAAAGTATTGATTTAATCAAAAATTAAGAGAGCCTGCGAATAGCTTAATTAATAGTGATTTAAAAAATTCAAAGAAATTTTAAGAATTGATTCGAAAGTGTTAGTAAAGTCTTAAAGTTGTTATTTGAAAGAATAAATTTGTTGATTTTTCGTTCATTTGAACCTTCGATTTCGATTTTTCGACAATTTCGATTTTTCATACAGTTGAACGTGCGAAACTTCAAGTCTATGAAAAATGCCTTTTTTTGTTCGGACAACCGCCATTTTGCGAAATTTTGTTTTTCCCCCTTTTTCTCTGAGGTTGGGGCTATAACAACATTCTTACTAATTAAGAATCTTTTTTCTAAATTTTGTGTTGAATGACTAGAAATTTTGCAATCGTGTCAGTCAGCACACCCCTTTTTTTAGCCCCAAACTTTACCAAGCTTGATAACTTATTTAATTTTCCTTTTTTTCTTCGAAAATGTTTTTGTTTATTTTCAAAATATTAATAAATATTTTGTAAAAAAAAAAAGAATGGTAAAAATATTTTTTTGTTTCTTATCCGCCGTCGAGATTCTTCATCCCCCTCGCTTGAGAGGGTAAAAAAGGCGGATAAAGTTCTTTTTTTTTTTTAAATATCGTTAGTTCAAATGTTGTTTGGACCGTGTAGAAAATTTAAAGAGGATAAAGAGGATCAGTTGAAAAATTGTTTATTTTGAATAAAATTTCTACGAATAAAATTCAAAATATTTTGAATGATGTTTGAAAAAAATTTGTAATATTCATTGTTTTGGATTCTATTGGACTTTTGGGGAAGTCGGGACTCATTGGGATATATATATATATATTTTTTTTAATCTTCCGGTTAAAAGACGAGAATAAATACCGACGTGTAATTATTCGAAAAATCGAGACTGTTGGGGGTGTGCCCACCCGCCTCGGGCGCAGAACGCGCTATTTACGAGGCTTATATATTAATTGCGCAAATAAAATAGCCCGGGGCGTCCGTATGCGCCGGTGCGAAGCTCAGAGTCACGTATATCTTTGCATTCAACATGCATCAGCCACGAAATACAGGGGAAAGTTAGTCAAAATGGCCCATTTTCTTGTAGGAAAACGTCTTCGGCAAAACCCTTTGAAAAAATAAGATCCTGAAAATTTTTCAAAAGTTTGCGCCGATCTTGTGAAACTAAAAAATTGAAATTTCCATTTTTATTTTTAATTTTTAATTCTGTAAGAGGAAAATGGACATTCTCTAAAAAAAACCCGCATTCTTAAAAGCTTGGATACATTTACTGAATTAATTTTTTTTTTATCAAACAAGGATTATTAACCAGCTTATTTATTGCCAAATTTATTTTTTTGCCCCAAGTGGACCGTTTTACCCCAATTTTTCTTTTGTCCGAAGCTACCTATCAAAAGAGCGTAATTCACCGCACTTTGAATTTTCGAATCTCATGAGTTATGGCCTTTTGTTTCTAGGGGATGGAAACGTGTGCAATTTGAAAAACCGGTTGAGATCTCTCATTCTTTCTCTCTTTTGAGCATTTTTTAAACACCTTTTGGCCTGCTGTGCAATCGCATAAATGCTCCAACCCCAATGTTTACTTTTCTCTCTCCCTCTCTCTTAGGCTTATTGATTTATTGGATGTTAATTACAGTAAATCCAATGTAAATGGCGATAGAGCTCGTGTCAGTTTTGCAATAATGGCGGAACCTCCGGGAACGTGCGAATCGCCGCCATTTTGTCATCGCGCCTCTTCTCCATACACATTCCAGCTTGTCGAGTCTTCGATAAACATAAATTTAAGCTTGATAAGCTACAAAAGTTAAAACACTCATAAGCTTTTTTATTACTGAAAATTTTTATAAGATTCAAACTCCTCAAACTATTCCCTCCAAATTCGATTAGACTATTTTTATAACCTCCTCGAATAATAATAATAGGGATGTTGATAAATTTAAGGAAAAACATTTAAATGTGAAAACAATGATAACCATCCTCATCACCTAAATAAACAAATGATTCGAGCTTTTTTATAACCATAAAAGTTAAGACACTCATTAGCTTTTTTAATATTAAAAAATGTTATACACTGAGAACAAAATTACTGAATTTGAAAACATGAATTTATTTATTAAATGAAAGTATTACTTCGATTATTTATTTGTTGAACCAAGAAAATCACTCTTCCTTTAAAAAAATATTTTCACGGATCTATTACTCCATTATATTAAACTCTTATTTAATAGTAACAATTAAATGCATGATAGATTTGATTGAATTTGTATTTATTGGATTAATTACATTGATCGCATCATAAACATGAGATTATTTGGATATAAAAAACGAATTCAATACGAAATTACTTTTTTCGAAAAAATTATTTTCTTGCAATAAAGTCATTATTATTTTACTTCAAAAAATATTTTTATTTAAATAGACTTGATTGAATTTGTATTCATTAGATTAATTACATTTATCGCATCATAAACATTAGATTATTTGAATCTAAAAAACGACTTCAATACGAAATTATTTTTTTCGAACAGGATTATTTCTTTGCAATAAATTCATCATTATTTTATTCCTAAAAATATTTCTGTAGTATTTTCAATATTTATTAGATATAAAATTGATTGTGATTATTTTAAAAGAAGCTGTAGTAAAATAAATAACACATTATTTTATTCCAATAGAATATTTGTTTAGAATGATTGAAATTTTATTTCCTTCAAGCAAGGAACTATCATTTTTATAGTACACTTTAAGAGTATACATAAATTGTAAAAAATTAAAAAACTGGTTTTTTACATGTTTTCTTATATTCGAATCTTCATAATTCCTAACTTTTTTCAAGTGCATAGTAGTAGTCGAAAGCGTAATAGGTAGCGTGTTAGGTAGTTAGGTAGGATAGGTATGATGGTAGGTAGGGTCCGGAGTTCGAATCTCGGTCGGACAGAGAAATTAGATCGGAGAATTGGCGCAGATTTGTCTTTTTTTTCTATTTATCTCTTTTTGGGGTCACTAAACTAAGCATATTAAATTATTTGGCAAAGGCTATATATTTTTTATAAAATGTTTAGCAACAATTAATAAACACGCATTTGATTGAATCAATCATATTTCCCGTTGATTGGACTCACTAATTTGTTGATTCAACAATTTTTTTCCTCAGTGCTTCCTGTATTAAAAGACATGCATGTTTTGAATGATAAAATGTGTTTTTGATTCAAACAACATATTACATATAATTGAAAACATATTATTAGATTCAAGTCAATTTGTTTATTGAAACAGAAATTTATGGAATTGACTGAAAAAAATGAACCAAGTAAATATATAAGGGAACCAATCTAATATGTTTTGGAAAATAATGAAAAAATTATTTTTTGCCTTCAAAACTTTATTTCATTGGTTCTAGTAATTTTTTCTCTCAGTGTAAGATTCAAACTCCTCAAACAATTCCCTCCAAATTCGATTACACCATTTGTACAACCTCCTCAATTCATATTAATAATAGGAATGTTTATAAATTTAAGGATAAGCATTGAAATATCAAAATAGAAATAACCATCCTCATCACTTTATCTAAATGAACTCGAGCTTTTTTGTAACCATAAAAGTTAAAACACTCATTTACAACTTTATTATTCAAGAATTTTACAATTTCCAAACTGCTCAAATAATTCCCTTCAAATTCGATTACACCATTTTCATAACCTCCTCAAATCGTAATAACAGGGATCTTGATAAATTTAAAGATAAACAATAAAATGCCAAAACAATAATAACCATCCTCATCACCCAAATGAACAAATGTTCGAGCTTTACCTGCAAAAATAGAAATTTCCCAACGTTCTCAATCACTTTGTTTCAAATTAACAAATCTACCCCTTGAGCAATTTTTTTTCCTGAATACTCTCCATTCTTGTCACCTGTGAACCCAAAACAAAAAAAAATGAATCTCAACCCCCCAAAAATTACAATTCAGCGCGTTGCAATCATTTTTTGAACATTTTCCCAAAATCTTACTAATTCATTCACTCGTAAAAAAACAAAATCTCTGTCGAAACGAATGCATTCCCATTTAATGCACTCAATGTATCATGGAACTCATTCCCTGACTCAAGAAGCCAACTTGTCTTTTTTGGCATTCCTGAGGCCTTCTAAAACCGCATCGTCATCCATCAGGGTCGGCGAAGGGTTGGATCGGGAGATATTGTCACGACTTGCGAATTAATCCCTCATATCCATATATATATATATATTAGGGCGATTTTTTTTTTCAACTTTTTTTATTTTTTTCACTCCCCACCTAAAATGTTGTTGCATATGTCTGAAAGAAACTACCCTGAAAGTTACAGCCCTTAATATTAATATTAAGTACTCACCCTTCGCGTGAAAAGATTTCCCATCTAAAATACACGTAAATAAAAAACTTTTTTCTTCAAATTGCTATAACTCCGCGGCATTTTATGCTATCATATTGTCCCTGGTCGCAATTTACGCAGAATTGAACGATCTTCAAAAGTGTCCTGAGCAGCATAAGTGTAATTTACACTGGTGAGATAGTACGAGTCACTAAAGTTGATTTTAACCCACACTTCTCGTTTTTTTGCTGTTATTTTTGAAATGATCAGCGTTATCAAAAAATTGCAAAGGAAAGTTTTGTTGGAAATTTAATTTCCTACAAAAAAGGTCCTTTAGACCTACTTGAGAAAATTGATATTTCTTGAGATATTGAACCTTAATTTATTTGCGGTATAAAATTTTTACGGTTTATCGAACCAAAAGTTCTTAATTGTTGATATTCCATATCATTTCACCACTGGTGATATGATATGTGATATGGTGATATGATATAGAATATCAAAAAATTGAAACTTTTGGTTCAATAAACCATAAAAATTGTATACCAAAACCAAGTTAAGGTCCAATATCTCAAGAAATATCAATTTTCGCAAGTAGGTCTAAAGGACCTTTTCTGTAGGAAATTAAATTTCCAACAAAACTTTCCTTTGCAATTTTTCGATAACGTTGATAATTTCGAAAATAACAGCAAAAAAACGAGAAGTGTGGGTCAAAATCAACTTTACTGACTCGTACCATCTCACCAGTGTAAATTACACTTACGCTGCTCAGGACACTTTTGAAGATCGTTCAATTCTGCGTAAATTGCGACCAAGGACAATATGATAGCATAAAATGCCGCGGAGTTATAGCAATTTGAAGAAAAAAGTTTTTTATTTACGTGTATTTTAGATGGGAAATCTTTTCACGCGAAGGGTGCGTACTTAATGTTAATATTAAGGGCTGTAACTTTCAGGGTAGTTTCTATCAGACATATGCAACAACATTTTAGGTGGGGAGTGAAAAAAATAAAAAAAGTTGAAAAAAAAAATCGCCCTAATATATATATATATATAATAGTAATGATTATAGTATCGTAGTAACGCGCGTATAAGCGTTTTCTCGCGATATTTTTTGCTCGTTCGGGTTGAAATGTGTCGCTGGCGAAGCCGATGTCGTGACTCGGTCCACGGACGCTCGCTCAACCCTGACGCCCCCATTAATAATCACTTTGATGCATAACGCCAGGCCCTACTATTATTTACGTCGAGTCGTGATACTCGAGTATTTCTGTGTATGTCCGTGTGTGCTTTCGCGCTTTTTTATCTCGCGTTTGTGTGGGCGATCGCGCTTATATGCGCGCGCTCTGAGTCTCGTGCCGAGTGTGCATCACCGCTTTGATTTACGGTGCATTGTACAGAGTTACGGCTGCACCCCGAAAACCGCCGCAAAGCTTCAAGCAAAGTTTCAAGCTCTCAGATATATATGGGGCGTTCCATCCCAAATCGGACAGTTTGAAATAAGTTTTTTTTTATTTCCTCAATTTTTTTATATATTTTTTTGTACCCATGAAAAGACCCTTCCTGTTAAATTTTGAGATTTTTTTCATCACCCGTTCAAAAGATATTAAATTAACAAAAAAACCGCTCCTTTTTTTGGTACTTTGGTCATAACTTCTTTGATAATGGTCCAAATTAAAAGTTTTCTTTTTCCAAATTTTTATTTTTCATGGCCTTTTCAGAAAAAAATACAACAAAAATATTTGAATCGTTTTTGAATGAGTTTTTTGAATTTTAAACTTTAAATCGCGTTTTTAAAAGAGTGTCTTTTTTGATTTTTTTTTTTAATTTTTTGTTTCAAACATCTATCTATTCAACAATTTTCAAGACTAGTCCGATTGTGGGATCTCAATAACTACTATTTTTTTCGATTTTTGAAAATAAAAATTTTTTTTTTTCATAAATTATTATGAATACCAATTTTTGTTATTGTATAGTATTTTTTTAATGATTTTGAATTTTTGACACTTTTTCATTGTTAATAGATTTTTAAAATTAATAATTAATCGATGAGCAAATAACAACAATTCAAGAATTGTATGAGTGGGCATTGAACCTAAATAGTCTACCGAATATTGCTGTCAAATTTTCACCTGAGAAACATTATTTAGGTGCAAAAGAAAAATTTTATTTGCGATACAATACTGCGAAGTCAATCACAGGGGGACAAAAAAATTTCATTCAATTATTCCAATGAGCAACGGAAACGTATTGGCAGAGGAATATTCAAATTCAGGAAATATTCGTATATGTAAGGTTTTCAAAAAAATACGTGAATGAATAAAAACTGTTGTTATTATTGTTCAGAAACAGACTTAACGATTAATTATTAATTTTAAGAACCTGTTAACGGTAAAAAAGTGCCAAAATAAATATTGAAAAAAATACTATACAGCAACAAAAATTGGTATTCATAATAATTTATACAAAAAAAAAAATTTTATTTTCAAAAATGGAAAAAAATAGTAGTTATGAAAATCCCACGATCGGAATAGTCTAAAAAATTGTTGAATAGATAGATGTTTAAAGCAAAAAATTGTTAAAAAAATCAAAAATGACACTCACTTCTAAAAACGCAATTTAAAGTTTAAAACTCAAAAAACTCATTCAAAAACTCGTCGAATATTTTTGTTGTATTTTTTTCTGAGAAGACCATAAAAAACAAAAATTTTGAAAAAAAAACTTTTAATTTGGATGATTATCAACGAAGTTATGACCAAAATACCAAAAAAAGAGCGGTTTTTCTTTGTTAATTTAATATCTTTCGAACGGCAAATCAAAAAAATCTCAAAATTTAACAGGAAGGGTCTTTTGATGGGTACTGAAAAATATAAAAAAATTGAGGAAATAAAAAAAAGTTTTTCAAACTGTCCGATTTGGGATGGAACGCTCCATATATATATTAGGGTGAATCGAACATTGTGAAAACTGTTGGCTACCCTCAAAAATCAAAGATATCGTTGATATGAAGGTCTCAGTGCAACGATTCGTTTTTTTTACTCTTTATCACTGATAAACAGAAACGGATCATTCAAAAAGTTCTGAATTTTTTTCATAAGATGCCCAGAAATACACTCTTTCAAACCCATATTTACTGAACATTAAATAATGGTTTATATATATCTTCGAAAAAAAAATCTCTAAAAATCAATATTTTCACTATTTTTCAATTAATTATATCATTAAATATTGATTTTCGTCTTCTAAGACGTTTTTGTATTTCTTCCATCTTTTTTCTTGTAAGACTCGGTATCAGTATTGCTTAAAATGCGAAATTGCTAAAAAAGAAATCTTTATTTTGGAAATTTTCATATTTTATTTTTAAATAAAGACTTATTTTTCAGCAATTTTCACATTGTAAGCAATACTGATACCGACTTTTACAAGAAAAAAAAATGGATGAAATACAAAAACGTTTTAGAAGACAAAAATCATTTTGTCTAAACTATCATTTTGAATGAGGAATATAAATTATTAATGTTTCACAAAAAAGCAACGAGTTTATTCACCTATACATTCTCTCAATTGCCAAGAATTTGGTGCTGAAAATATTTTATAAACACTGCGAGGAAAACAGCACTTTCATATAAAGCATTTCAAAGGAAAGAATGCGAATAAAAAATTTATTACAAAAAATTCCGCATGCAAAACAAACCACTTTTTTATACATAGGTTAATTCAATTTCAATATCGATATGAATTTTCATTTTCAAATCAAGAAAAATTTTGACGCAGAGTCAAAATGAAGTTCTGAATCAAGTTTTTCGTCAACAATTGAAAAATGATATTTTTTCGAAAAATTTCAAGAATACACAATATTTCAAAAATAATATTGAGCAATTGAGGAAAATTATTTACTCCAATTAAAAAAAAAAAATGCCGGTTAAAGGCATATATGCCTTATTTGATCGTGATAACATTTCCTAATCGACAATTTACAAAAATTCTAAAAAGTCGCAAGCAAAACATTTCCCAAAATTTCTAGTATATTCAACTAATTCAACCCTCGAATAAAGCTTCAATTGAATCGAAAAATGTACAATCAAATCAACCTGTTAGTTTGCTCGCAATTCCGTTGCAAAATGGGACTGACGTCAAAGGCACTTGAAATTTTATGAGCAATAAAAAACACGTTTCCTTTATGAATTGAAACAAAAAAAACGGATGCATTTTGCGATAGGATATTGCGTTACACGGATGAAAAGGTTTCGCGACAACGAGAGATTTAATTAGCGACCGGAATAGGAAGATTGGATGTAGCTATCACATGTGAGATATATATGGGGCATTCCACGTCAAATCACGCTGTCCGGCCTGACTCCCTCAGATTTTGATTTCCAATGAATCGTGGGTATGGCCTCAAATTTTTTGAAAATTTTATTTCATTTTTTAGCGGTTGCCCGAGCTAAAAGATCATTAAATTGAGGGAAACATAAAGAGGGGCCTTTTTTAAATTAATGAATTTTTTTTAGAGAAACTAGGGCCCAAAACAGATATTTTCGTCACAGTTCGATAATGGGCCAAAAATAATTACTATTTTTCTTTTGTATTTTAATTTTTTTTTAGTAATTTCTTATTGTCATTGTTTCTTGTGATGAAAAAAACAACAAAAATATTTTTCTAATGAAACTTGATTTTTTCCCTTTTTAAGAGTGAAACGCCATTTTTCGAAAACTTATGTGACTCAATGACCTGAAATAAAATGGATGATTCAAATACAATTAAAAAATAAAATTTAAAAAATAGTAATTTTTGTTGGTCCATTATCCATTATTTTGGGCCCCAGTTTCTGTGAAAAAACTTTCATTAATTTGAAAAAGGTTCCTCTTTGTGTTTTCCCTCAATTTAATGATTTTTTAGCTCGGGCAACTCCTAAAAAATTAAATAAAAATTTCTAAAAATTTGAAGTCATATTTTGGGCCAAACGAAGCCCACAATTCATTGGTCATCAAAATACGAAGGGGTCAGCCCGATGACCGCGTGATTTGCCGTGGAATGCCCCATATATATGTGCTCACATGTATAAAGAGATAAAAGACTGCGAGGAAAGCAGTCGACTACTTGGCTAATGTATCTTGCGTGAGATTCAATCTTCGCTGTATTCTCGGGTTAACGAATATCCGAGAGAGGCTCCGAGGACCGGCGTGGTGAAAGTGAGACCTCGGAGTGACAATTTCAGGAGCGATTAGCCGTCACGGTTTGAGTTATGCTCGTACTAAACGGAGCACCGCGCCCCATTGAGACTCGACGAGTTTTTCGTAAAAATAGATACTCCAGAAGCGTTATAGAGCGAGCATCTTCGCGCGAGGAAGAAGATTTTTTCCTTTCCCTCCCCCATCGCCTTTTAGTGGTACGATATTGGCCGTCTCCGCGCCACCCTCCGAGGACCCACATTTTTTACATTTTTTTTGTCCAAAAAAAAAAATGAAAAACGCTGGCCGCGCCACCCTCCGAGGACCCACATTTTTTACATTTTTTTTGTCCAAAAAAAAAATGAAAAACGCTGGCGATATGCATCCCTAAAACGTAGACGCAATTTAGGAGCTTCCGAGATTTTTTGATGATTCTAGATTTCAGTGATCATTGGAAAGTTATCCTGGATTTTCGATTCTCAAATTTTCCCCATTTTTTCAAAATTGGGAGAATTTATTTGTCCGAGCGAAAGTTTAGGTCGAATTCATCGAGTCTTTTTTTAATTTTCTAATTTACCAGTTCCGATGAATGAAGAATTATCAAAGAGCCAAATATGAATCAGAGGGTTTTTAGTTGACGCAGGAAAATATTTACAGCAAGAAATTAAGGATGTTTTTGTATGAAGTATTTTTGTCAAAAAAAAAAATGAAAAACGCTGGCGAAATGCATCCCTAAAACGTAGACGCAATTTAGGAGCTTCCGAGATTTTTTGATGATTCTAAATTTCAGTGATCATTGGAAAGCAGAGTTGGGCAAATTTGTAATTAGCTAATTACTAAATACAGAATACAAATGTAATTAGTATCGAAATTTTCACTAAATACAAAATACAAATGTATTTAGTATCGAAATTTTCACTAAATACAAAATACAAATGTAATTAGTATCGAAATTTTCACTAAATACAAAATACAATTGTAATTAGTATCGAAATTTTCACTAAATGCACAATGCGAATGTAATTAGTATCGAAATTTTCACTAAATACAAAATACAAATGTATTTAGTATCGAAATTTTCACTAAATACAAAATACAAATGTATTTAGTATCGAATTTTTCACTAAATACAAAATACAAATGTAATTAGTATCGAAATTTTCACGAAATACAGAATACAAATGTAATTAGCATCAAAATTTACACTAAATACAAATTATAAATGTAATTAGTATCGAAATTTTCACTAAATACAAATTATAAACGTAATTAGTATCGAAATTTCCACTAATTTGTACTGGCACAGTAAAAATGAAACCCAAATATACTGCAACCTGCAGTGAAGGAAACGTCAATAAACCCAAATAAACTGCAACCTCAGGTTATAGCTCAGATAACCCAAACCGATAACCTAAACCGATAACCTAAACCGATACTAATTACATTTGTATTTTGTATTTAGTGAAAATTTCGATACTCATTACATTTGTATTTTGTATTTAGTGAAAATTTCGATACTAGATACATTTGTATTTTTTATTTAGTGAAAATTTCGATACTAAATACATTTGTATTTTGTATTCAGTGAAAATTTCGGTACTAAATACATTTGTATTTTGTATTTAGTGAAAATTTCGATACTAATTACATTTGTATTTTGTATTTAATGAAAATTTCGATACTAATTACATTTGTATTTTGTATTTAGAAAAAATTTCGATACTAATTACATTTGTATTTTGTATTTAGTGAAAATTTCGATACTAAATACATTTGTATTTTGTATTTAGTGAACATTTTGATACTAATTACCTCTGTATTTAGTATTTTGAGGGTAATTAATTACTTCAAGTAATTAGTAGTGCCCAACCCTGTTGGAAAGTTATCCTGGATTTTCGATTCTCAAATTATCCCCATTTTTTCAAAATTGGGAGAATTTATTTGTCCGAGCGAAAGTTTAGGTCGAATCCATCGAGTCTTTTTAAAAAAAATTTATTTACCAGTTCCGATGAATGAAGAATTATCAAAGAGCCAAATATGAATCAGAGGGTTTCTAGTTGATACAGGAAAATATTTACAGCAAGAAATTAAGGATGTTTTTGCATGAAGTATTTGAGAGGTCGTGTAAAAATTTCACGACGATTAGGAAGCTCGTTATTAAAATATTAACATTTTGTTAAGAACAATTTTTTAAACAAATAAAAAAAATATTTATCAATAAACTTCGTTTTGTTTCCGTTGCTTTCAATATAGTGTAGATATTACAAAACTGAGAGGTCGAAAAAAAAACTTATCGTAAAGTTATATCAGTTTCCATTAGACTACATTGAATTTAATTTAATTTGTTAATGTTGGTTGTTCGATAACGAGCTTTCTAATCGTCGTGAAATTTTTACACGACCTCTTAAATAATTTATCCAAAAACATACCAAATTTTCAGAATTTTCTCATCATTTGCGATTTGGGACTCAACATCCTTAAGATATTGCACTGAAGCTTTACACAGATCTAATATAGCTATCGAGGATGTCCGTTATTAAATTTAGCGAAAATCAATCGAATGATAAAATTTTTATCAAATTTTTAATTTTTATAAAAGAAGCGTAAACGCTATAACTTTTGAAATTTTTTAGATATTGCAATGAAATTTTGTGAAGAGCCAGTATAGTTATCAATGTTATTCGCTATCAAATTTGGCGAAAATCGGTGAAATATTTTTCAATAGTTAACAAAGCTTCCTTTATGAGGAAACCAAATTTGATCGCCATACTGTGTGTTAAAGGAAGCTATGTGAACTATGGATAAAGATGAGGAAGCAATGTGCAAATTTCAATTTGCAGGATTTTTTAAACAAAGAAAAATACCTTTCTGAAAAGGTCTGGATTTTTAAAGATCAGTACAAGGTATTATATAAAAAAAATTGAACCATAAATTTAATGTTGATCGTGGATTTTCACGATTTAAAAAAATTCAAAATTCATCAATTTTCTCAAAATTGAGAGAATTAATTTGTCCGAGCGAAAGTTTCAGTCGAATCAATCGGAATTCCTTTTTAATTTTATTACAACTTTCGATGAATGAAGAAGTATGAGTGTCTAAGTATGAATCAGAAGTTGTTGCAGAAAAAAAAATTAGAGCATGGATTTAAAGAGGAAGTGACTTAATTTACATAAAAATCGAAAGGCATATTTTTTATTTCCATCTCCAATTTATAATTTATAATTTAATTTATAGTTTGAGTTAATTTATATTTAAGTCGTTTATAAACAAGAGCTATTCGTTTTTGAAAAAAAATAACTACTTTTACTAAGCTTTTGTCTGGATTAAAATTTTGAATAGCATAAATTGCTTCGTTGGTAAAATATATTTTTATCAACAAAATAAGATCCCATTCTTCAAGATAAGTATAAAATGATAAATTTATGATTATCTTATCACAGGAGTTTTTCTGTACCAATTAAGAACCCTTCGATTCCGATTCGCCTTGGATCACTCTAATTTTTCATTCAAAATGGCTTCAATTTCCTATTTTTATTTTCGCTCTTATTTTTCCACAAAGATGTATAAAATTTGATAATTAACAAAATTAAATCAACTGTTTCAGGTCGCACGTACAACGACTTGAATCAATATCCAGTTTTTCCCTGGGTTCTCACGAATTACGAGACGAAAGAGCTCGATCTCAGTTTACCGAGCAATTATCGTGATCTGTCCAAGGTAATATAACAAAAAAAATTAAATATCGACACTCAGAAATTTCAAAAATATATTGACGTATGAATATTTTTTTTTGTTTTGAGCAACCGTTAAAGTTAATGATGGGTCGTTCGTGTCTTTTGCATATTTCACAATTTTTAAATTTTTGAAAAAATCTGCAAAAATTTATGGGCCTTCTTTGAACCTTTAACCGAATGATAATAATTTGTCCCGCCCGACATTTTTTTTTTAATGATAATTTCATACAAAGAATGGGGACGTATATTTTGCACGACAATGTCTGTTTTGGCCCGGACACGAATGACCCATCGTTAGCGTGTGAGGGTTAATAAACATCTACCACCAATATTATGTTATTTTTTTTCAGCCAATCGGAGCTCTCAATCCAAGCAGAAGAGCATATTTCGAGGAGCGCTTTCAAAGTTGGGAACACGACAGCATTCCACCGTTTCATTATGGGACTCATTATTCAACCGCGGCATTTGTCCTTAATTGGCTTATACGCGTGGTACGTTTCATTCCACATATATATATATATATATATATATATATTAGGGCGATTTTTTTTCGACTTTTTTAAATTTTCATCCCTCCCCACCTAAAATGCTGTTGCATATGTCTAAAAGAAACTACCCTGAAAGTTACAGCCCTTAATATTAATATTAAGTACTCGCCCTTCGCGTGAAAAGATTTCCCATCTAAAATACACGTAAATAAAAAACTTTTTTCTTCAAATTGTTATAACTCCACGGCATTTTATGCTATTATATTGTCCTTGCTCGCAACTTACGCAGAATTGAACGTTCTTCAAAAGTGTCCTGAGCAGCATAAGTGTAATTTACACTGGTGAGATGGTACGAGTCACTAAAGTTGATTTTAACCCACACTTCTCGTTTTTTTGCTGTTATTTTTGAAATGATCAGCGTTATCGAAAAATTGCAAAAGAAAGTTTTGTTGGAAATTTAATTTCCTACAAAAAAGGTCCTTTAGACCTACTTGAGAAAATTGATATTACTTGAGATATTGAACCTTAATTTATTTGCGGTATAAAATTTGTACGCTTTATCGAACCAAAAGTTCTTAATTGTTGATATTCCATATCATTTCGCCACTGGTGATATGATATGTGATATGGTGATATGATATAGAATATCAAAAAATTGAAACTTTTGGTTCAATAAACCATAAAAATTGTATACCAAAACCAAGTTAAGGTCCAATATCTCAAGAAATATCAATTTTCGCAAGTAGGTCTAAAGGACCTTTTCTGTAGGAAATTAAATTTCCAACAAAACTTTCCTTTGCAATTTTTCGATAACGTTGATAATTTCGAAAATAACAGCAAAAAAACGAGAAGTGTGGGTCAAAATCAACTTTAGTGACTCGTACCATCTCACCAGTGTAAATTACACTTACTCTGCTGAGGACACTTTTGAAGATCGTTCAATTCTGCGTAAATTGCGACCAAGGACAATATGATAGCATAAAATGCCGCGGAGTTATAGCAATTTGAAGAAAAAAGTTTTTTATTTACGTGTATTTTAGATGGGAAATCTTTTCACGCGAAGGGCGAGTCCTTAATATTAATATTAAGGGCTGTAACTTTCAGGGTAGTTTCTTTCAAACATATGCAACAACATTTTAGGTGGGGAGTGAAAAAAATATAAAAAGTTGAACAAAAAAATCGCCCTAATATATATATATATATATATATTTAGATATCTACTATACTTAATCTCATTCATCAAGAGTTCATTAAATTTTTCTCCCAGTTGGGAGATAAAAAATTCACCCCACGTCGAATCTCTCCTTGAACCAAAAAACCTGTTCCTCATTCTCCGCATCGTCTAACTTAGGAATTAAAAAAATTATTTCATGCACAAAAATGGCAGATAAACGTAACTACTTAATAACTACTTAAAAAGTAGGCAGATGAATTTTGTCGTCCACTTTTTTATGAAGGATTATCGGAAACCAAAAAATCTAGCCAAATTTTGACTTAGTTCCAGTTCCAGCGCGAATTGCTGGTTTGAAGAATACGTGACTTAAGGGAGAAAGTCACTTTTAGGGGTGAAGTAATTGTCAACGTTTGAGAATTTTTTTTCACAGACTAATTATCAAGTTATTATAGGATCGGGTTATTGTTATTTTATCTACAGAATATTCAATTTATTTCATAGCAATTTTTGTTAAAAAATATTAAAATATAACACTAATAGTCTTAAATAATCACAACTTCAAATCTGAATGAAAGAATATTGTCGAATTAATATCTTGGTGAAGAGTTATTTGAAAATGAAAAAATGAATAAAATAATAATAATAATAATAATAATCAATATCCATTCGAATGTAGCTATCGTCATACGTAGCCATTTTCTTCGATTATTTACAAAATGGCGACTAATTGACCATTTTTTATTTTTGAGACTTCTTTTTTTTATCCAAACAGATTTTAACAGGAGTAATTATTGAAATTTTTTAAATCCGCTACGCACAGACTTAGTCACTGTGATTATAAATATTTGAAAAAAAGAGAATTGAAAATTGGCCCGTAACGCCTCAGCGGTCATTTATCTTCCTTTTTTAGTATTACGTATAACCTCAAAAATAGACAAAAATACAAGTAATGAATATCACAAGCTGCGAATTTTTGAACACCTGTAAAAATATCTCTTAAAAAGTGGGGAATTTAAAAAAAAAATCAAAATGGTCCTAGTTAAAAAAAAATAGATTTTGGATTTAAAACTGAAAAAAAACATATGAAAATTAATTACGATATTTTTAATGTATTATTCTATGCAGCTACAACTCAAGATGAAAAAAATTATCTTCTTCCTTATTTTGATATCTCCGATTTTAAAAAAGTTATAAGCTTTTTAAAAAAATGATGTGAAATTTCGAAAAATTAATTGTTGTGGTTACAAGGATTGAGACAAAAATTTACAAAAAATCTGAAAGACTGCTTTCAGTACGTACAAAAAAATAGAAAAATTTCATAACAGAGGCATTCCACGTCAAATCGGCCACCCCATTTTTCGAAATCACCAAAAATTGCTACAAGTTTTTATAAAGTAGTTCTAACTGTCAAGAAAATTCGTGATTTTTTTCAGATTTTTATATTACACATTTTAGCCGGAAAAAAATACAAAAAATTTTTTTTGTTCCATTTCGTAACTCGAAAATTATTCATCGTACGAAAAAAAAGTACAACATGAAATTTAGGATTTTCAGCGTACTTTTCACTGAAATTTTTTACGAACTCCTCCAAAAGCTCTATGTGGCATTTTCGGAGCAAATAATGATTTGATATTTTTTTCTCAGAATGGACATCTTCGACTTGTCTGTAGTTCAAACAGTTTTTTACTCGATATATTTACAGACTATAAAAAAATTGGCTCAGTGGAGAATCCATTCCTTCTCATGCGTTTTTCATCCCAAACGAATACACAAATTTCTCTGTGCATTAACAGAGTCGAGACTATCTATAGATATTTTCTACAGCCCGCATTTTTGTTTATTTTTTGTACTTTTTCAATTTTATTAACTTTTTTCATTTTCATTTTTTTAAATATCTTTTTGTACATTTTAATAAACTTTATCAATGGACCCATGGACTATAAAGTCTATTCAAATTTGAGTCGAAGGCTACTCACGTCTCTCGAATGCAAAAAAGAATTAATTTACCCTCTTTGGATACATCGACGTTTCCATGGCCAATGAGTATTTTTTTAGTTCGATCTGGGCATGATTTTTGGGAATGAAGCAATGATACTGCTTTGTTCCTGGAATCGTCTTCGCAGTATCAAAACGAGATTATTTTATTATTTTTCCCTGTCTGCGATTAATAATGATAAAATATAAATATCTACACTATTTCGTTAAATCACTCTATAATGAGAGATTGTATCAATAAAAATGCATTTGAAACAATGGATTTTCCACTACGCCAATTTTTTTAAAGTATGTAAATATATCAAGTACAAAACTGTTAAAACTACAGACGAATCGAAGATGTCAATTCTGAGAAAAAAAATCAAAACATCCGCTCCGAAAATGGCATATAGAGCTTTCGGAGGAGTTTGTAAAAAATTTCAGGGAAAAGCACGTTGAACATCCTAAATTTTATGTTCTACTTTTTTTTTCGTGCGACGAATAATTTTGGAGTTACAAAATGGGACAAACAAATTTTTTGTATTTTTTTCCGGCTAAAAAATGTAATTTAAAAGTCTGAAAAAAATCACAAATTTTCTTGATAATTAGAACTACTTTCTAAAAATTTATATGCGATTTTTGGCGTTTTCTAAAAATGGGGTGGCTGACTTGACGTGGAATGCCTCATCAATAAAAATTGGTCGGAGTTACGGAGTGATCGGTTTCGTATGGAATGCTCCATATACTTAAAAAAATGAAAAAAAAAAATTCACAATTTTTACAGTGTGTCTTCCCCTTAACTTTCATCAAGATCGGTTGAGCTCAGATAGATTTATGAAAAATGTGAAAAAAATGGATTTTTCGAAATTATTAAAATCCCATTATCTCGTGATATTTGAATTCAAACTGTCCTCAATTTAGCGATGATTCAGCACTGTCGATGGTTAATTTAGTTGTCACGCTTGTTTTTTCCCTCCTTTTTTTGCCGATCACCGATACAGGTGCGTTTTTATCCGTATAACCAGCGGTCTAATCCTTTGTCAAGATACCGTGGCTCTCCATTAACAGATCGTAAATTTCGTCGACACATTTAGGTAGTGAGTTAACACTAATTCGGGGGCGTTGAAACGCCCTCAGAGTCAAGAAGAAATAGACGAAGTGAAATCGTGAAAAAAAAGGAGCGAGAGAGAGAGGGAGTGAAAAAAAAAGAATGACTCTCGACGCTCCGTTAAATATACATCTGTTTTGTGCTACACACATTTTCTCGGGAATCCTGTGTCAAAGTTTCTTGCCACCGCTACACTCGGTTATGCTCTGCACACTTTTACAAGTAGGATTCGGTCCGTCACTCTCGAGCTTTGCGTAAAAATATTTTCGTCATCCCAACGGGTCCCTCCGTAATTTGTTTTTATATTTATTTTTACTTTCCCATGGAAGAACAGTTTGTGATTGCGCGACGAAAAAAAGGAAACAATCGAGCTAATTACCAGGATATAATTATACGGATTTGTAATATTGCGCAATTTTTTTTCTCCCTTTGCTCGAATATTCATTCAGTTAATTTTGCTCTGTGATCGAGGGAACTTTTTTATGGTGAAGGAAAAAAAAGCTCACAGATTAATCGGTTTATCTTTTGACAAATTGTGGAGAACATTTGGAGAAATGATTTTGTGATTCGTTATTTGCAGATTTATTTTTAAGTTTTTGCATTTATTGAAATTAATGAGTGATAATACTTATCTGAAAAATTGGATATTGAAGAATTTGTGATTTTGGAAAGAATTTTTTTTTTTTTAAAGGTTCGGTCCAGGATAAATACTGGAAAAGAGCAAAGGTTCTTGAAGAGCAAGTCTTTTGAACGAAGGGCCACTCAGAGAGGGTCTCCTCCGCCTTTTTTCGCCTCTCTAAATCGTTTAAGCTGCAAAGTCCGCTCTTGAACACTCGAACCTTTCAAACGTTTACATATATATGGGGCATTCCACGTCAAATCACGCGGTCATCGGTCTGACCCCCGCGGATTTTGATGTCCAATGAATTGTGGGTTTCGTTTGGCCCAAAATATGACCTCAAATTTTTATAAATTTTTGTTTTATTTTTTAGGGCCTGCCCCCGCTAAAAATCATTAAATTGAGGGAAAACATAAAGAGAGGCCTTTTTTAAATTAATGAAAAATTTTCACAGAAACTAGGGCCCAAAACAGATATTTTCGTCATAGTTCGATAATGGGCCAAAAATAATTACTATTTTTTTTTTGTATTTTAATTTGATTTTTTTTTAATAATTTTTTTTTTTTTTTATTGTTTCTTGTAGTGAGAATAACACCAATAAAAAATATTTTTCTTGGGAAACTTGATTTTTTTTCTTGGTTTAAGAGTGAAACGACAACATTTTCCGAAAATTGATTAGCCTCGACGACCTGAAATAAAACGGATGATTCAGACACAATTAAAAAATTAAAATTAAAAAGAAAATGATAATTTTTTTTGATCCATTATCGAACTATGACAACAATATCTGTTTTGAGCGGTAGTTTCTGTGAAAAAAAATTTCAACAATTTGAAAAAGGCCCCTCTTTGTGTTTTTCCGCAATTTAATGATTTTTTTAGCTCGAGCAACCCCTAAAAAATGAAATAATGATTTCTAAAAATTTGAGGTCATATTTTGGGCCAAACGAAACCCCCAGTTCATTGGACATCAAAATCCGAGGGGGTCAGGGCGATGACCACGTGATTTGGCGTGGAACGCCCCATATATAGGGGGCGTTTCATCCTAAATCGGACAGTTTAAAAAACTTTTTTTTTTTATTAATTATTAATTTTAAGAACCTGTTAACAATAAAAAAGTGTCAAAATAAATTCTAAATATTGAAAAAAATACTATACAGTAACAAAAATTGGTATTCATAATAATTTATTTAAAAAAAATTAATTTTCAAAAATCGAAAAAAAAGTAGTTATTGAGATCCCACGATTGGACTAGTCTTAAAAATTGTTGAATAGATGGATGTTTAAAACAAAAAATTAAAAAAAAAATCAAAACGGACACTTACTTTTAAAAACACGATTTAAAGTTTAAAACTGGAAAAACTCATTAAAAAACGCGTCAAATATTTTTGTTGTATTTTTTTCTGAAAAAACCATAAAAAAACAAAAATTTTGAAAAAAACTTTCAATTTCGACCATTATTAAAGAAGTTATGACCAAAATACCAAAAGAAAAAAGTGGTTTTTTTGTTAATTCAATATCTTTTGAACGGGTAATCAAAAAAATCTCAACAGGAAGGATCTTTTGATGGGAACTAAAAAATATAAAAAAATTGAGGAAATAAAAAAAAAAGTTTTTCAAACTGTCCGATTTGGGATGGAACGCCCCATATGTAATACGCTTTCCAAAAAATATTTTACTGCAATTTGGGATTCTGAGAGGCAATTTGACTATGAATTTTCAATGGCCACTAAAAATCGTAGTTCTTTCAGTCTAATTTTTTTCTGTCAAAAAGTGTAATAAAGATTTTTTGTATCTCAGCCCTCGATTGACTTGACTATTGCGAGTCTCAAAAAAAAGAAAATAATTAAAATTAACGACGACAAGGGAATTAATGGTTATAAAGATTGAAGACATTGCAATGATTTCAGAATGAATGACGAGAATTCATTATCTCATGTTTGGTTTTTTTTTCTATTTTTTTTTTAAGGAACCCATGACGACCATGTTCCTCGCTCTTCAGGGTGGCAAGTTCGATCATCCGAACAGGCTCTTCTCGTCGGTCGCACTTTCTTGGAAAAACTGTCAACGCGACACATCCGACGTCAAGGTTCGTTAACGAGTTCGTTCAATCGCGTCCCAATGAATTATCCCTCGTATCAATTACGAGAAAAATAGAGGAGTCGCAAAAATATACGGCTTTCGAATCATTTTTTTTTTGCTCTTCCGCTCTGCGACGAAAGAATTATAAATTATACCATCTGGTCATATTGGCTGGTGGCGCCTTCGCTTAGTCAGTTCATTTTTCTTGATTTGGTATATTTTCTAAAAAAGAAAAATAGAAATCCCTCAAAAATAAAGACACCATAAAAATATCGACTCAATTTGAGTAGGAAATGAGATTGAAGTTAAAACATGAATTAAAATTGAGATTCAACATTTACTTCCCTGAACTTGGAGCTGAAAAACAAAGATTTTGAAACATCAAAAATGGCGGATTAAGTTGAGCTTTGTTGAACGCGTTTTAGAATGCCTCGAGTAATTCCTAATTAAAATACAATTTTTATTTCATGAATCGAACGAATTCAGGAACTCATACCAGAGTTCTTCTTCCTACCGGAAATGCTGGTGAACAGTAATCGTTATCGTCTTGGCAGACAAGAGGACGGAAGTTCCGTCGGAGACGTTGAACTTCCGCCTTGGGCATCGTCCCCGGAGGAATTCATCCGTATCAACAGAATGGTCAGTCGATTTATAATTTTTGAATAATTTTTTTATAATTTATATTAAATTATATTTTTTTATAATAATTTATAATTTTTTATTATATTTTTTTATAATTTTTTTAAATATTTTTTTATAAAAGTATAATTTGTAATTTTTTCTAGGCTCTCGAATCGGAATTCGTCTCTTGTCAACTTCATCAATGGATTGACTTGATATTCGGCTACAAGCAAAGAGGTGAGTCACTCAATTACCGATTTATTGGCATTATTAGGTTTTTCGACTCCTCAAATTGTACGCATAACCTTGGAGTTGACAAAACAGGTCGATTTTCAAATTTGTTTTCAGTCAGGTACAAATGTATGGGGCATTCCAAGCTAAATCGACCGCTTTAAAACCCGACCCTTTTTCATTTGGCTGAAAGTTTTATAATTTTTTTGCATTTTATATATAAAAGATTGTAATAATGTAATAACCTATCTAGCTAAGCCATTCCAACCATAAAACGCTGTGTCGAAGAAATTTTTTTTGGATGCCCGTCATTTGTCCAAAAATGGACCAAAAAACAACGTTTTTTTCTTCATTTTCGTCGTATTCTAATGTAGTTTTCGAAATAAATACAACAAAATTATTCAGAAATTCCTTCTATTTTTTATCTTAATTTTTCGAAAAAAATCAAATTTTTTCGATGATTACCATTTTCAATTTTTGTTTTTATTTTTTTTTTCAAATTTAAAAGTTCTCTGAAGACCCTAAAAAATTTTTTAAATGGTGCCATGAGAAATAAAACTAGTTGAAATTTTTTTTTCAATGAAAAAAAAGTAGAAACAAAAAAACACCTCTCTGAAAAAACTTGAGGATTTGCAGAAAATTTCAAAGTTTGATATAATAAAAATTAAAAAAAAATCAAAAATGGTAATCATCGAGAAATTTTCAATTTTCAAATCTAAAACAAAACATTGAAGATAGGTTTGAATAATTTGTTTGTATTTTTTTTTAAAGTGCATTTAAAAACTTCCCGATAAGTCAAATTTTGGAAAAGTTATAGTTACTTAAAAAAAAAGCAATTTTTTCAAAAATGTATGGCTTTTTTTGGTTGGGTAAAAAAATTTGGAAAAATTCTGAGAAACGTTTTTCATAGGGTAGAAAAGGATAAAAAAAACTCTCAGCCAAATCGAGAGGGGTCGGATTCAAAAGTTGTCCATTTGGCGTGGAATGCCCCATATACTCTGAACAATCTCTCTGAAACCTTTGTTATTAACAAACGAAGGACCATGTCGATTAATTATCCAGTTAAATCGTTGAATTATATTATAAAATATGTCCAGTCCAATTTTGAAGTAAATCGAACGAACAGATTTTGTGATATGACGATTTAAAAATCACAAAATATAGTCGAAACGCAGCGAGACATTCTGACCTGCTCCACTAAAATCGTGGAAACTCGATCAATTTTTGGAATTGTCGGAAAATCTTTGCGCCAAATGGAAGTTGAGACTCTGAACGATGAAAAGATACAAAGATCGTTTTTTCAAAATCCCAAGATTATGCATAATCCTCCTCGTTGGATGTACTTCGTAAAACGGATGAATGTCGCGTCGAATTAAATTCTCGTCGATGTTAATTGTCACTGGCGCCTCTATATCCGGTGCTTCCCGGAACATTGTCAACCGGGAGAAAGAAAAAAATCGTCATTCCCGGCGGCTTCGGTCGGAACTCCGCGATCTCGAGCGTATGGAAGAAATTAGTTTTTAGTTCGAGCTTCCTCTTTTTCGGCACGCTCGTTCTCTCGTCTCAAGCAATTAGGCACGTGTGTGTCCCAAGCGCGAAAATGTGTCTCATCTTGTAATCCACAACACGTTTACGATTTATCCAAATTCACGATCAGCTGCTCGCAGTACAAATTTTCATATACCGATTTTCAAAAATGTAGCTTAAAAAACAAGTGAAGTAGTTTTTCGCGCTAGAATCTTCTATCCTACAAATCTATTATATTTTCCATACATAAATTTTCAAGGGACAAAGTCTCCTTTTTGTAAAATAACCTTGTTAAGTTCTGAAAAGTGCCCTCAAATTGTAAATGAGGAAAAAAATGATCAACTTTGCAACGTTGAAATTCAACGATAATAGGTTTTATTTTCAATTAACAACTCTCAAGGATGTGTTTTCTAAGTGAAAAATGGTTTTAATGTTTTTGGGATCTCTGTTAACGATTTACGGTTCTAAACAGACCAAAAAACAGGTAAACAATACTTAAAACGAAGAAAACTGATTTTCGTTGCGTTTGAACGATGCAAACTTCAATATCAGAAAAAAAATAAGTACATTGGTCTCCCTGGACGTCAATTCGCTTTTGGTACCAAAATGGACAATGTAATGGTAATTTTTTTTTTTTACTAGGACCCGAAGCTGTTCGTGCAACAAACGTTTTCTATTATCTAACTTACGAGGGTAGTGTGGAATTGGACACGATAACGGATCTCGTTATGAGAGAGGCCATCGAGAATCAGATCAGAAATTTCGGTCAGACACCGTCGCAACTTTTGATGGAGCCTCATCCTCCGAGAAGCTCAGCGATGCATTTGGTAAATATTAAAATGGTGAAAAATGATGAAAAATATATTATTATATAATACAATATTATTATATAAAGATAAGGGCGATTTTTTTTCGACTTTTTTAAAATTTCTTTCACTCCCCACCCGAAATTTTGTCGCATATGTCTGAAAGAAAATTCCCTGAAAGTTACATCCCTTAATATTAAGTACTTTCCCTTCGCGTGATAAGTTTTTCCATCTATAAAATACACGTAAACGAAAAACTTTTTTCTTCAAAATTTTACCACTCCGCGGTTTTTTATGCTATCGCATTGATTTTGGTCGCAATTTACATAGAATTGAACGATCTTTGAAAATGTCCTGAACAGCGTAAGTGTAACTTACACGGGTGAGATGGTACGAGGTCACTAAAGTTGATTTTTACCCAGAATTCTCGGTTTTTCGCTGTTATCTCCGAAATGATAACCGAATGATGAACTTTACCGAAAAAATGTAAAGGAAAATTTTTCTAGCAATTCAATTTCCTACAAAAAAGGTCCTTTAGACCTTATGCTAAAATTAATATTTCTTGAGATATTGAACCTTAATTTATTTGTGATGTGAACATTTTTATGGATTATAGAACCAACACTTTCAAATTGTTGATATCTTATATCATATAACCACTGGTGATATGATATGTGATATGGTGATATGATATGGAATATCAACAATTAAAAACTTTTGGTTCCATAAACTAAACAAATTTTATACCATAAATAAGATAAGGTTCAATATCTCTAGAAACATTAATTTTAGCAGTTAGATCTAGAGGACGGTTTTCATAGGAAATTGAATTTTCAACAAAATTTCGCTTTATGATTTTTCGGTTAAGTCAATCATTTCGGAGATAATAGCAAAAAATCGAGAATGTTGGGTAAAAATCAACTTTAAGGACCCGTAGCATCTCACCAGTGTAAGTTACACTTACGTTGTCCCGGACACTTTTAAAGATCGTTCAATTCTGCGTAAATTGCGACCAAAATCAATGCGATAGCATAAAAAACTGAGGAGTAGTAAAATTTTGACGAAAAAAGTTTTTCATTTACGTGTATTTTAGATGGAAAAACTTGTCACGCGAAGGGAAAGTGCTTAATATTAATATTAAGGGCTGTAACTTTCAGGGCATTTTCTTTCAGACATATGCAAGAAAATTTCGGGTGGGGAGTGGAATAAATTTAAAAAAAGTACAAAAAAATCGCCCTAATAAAGATATTATTGTATTATTCAAATTGTAATATTATTTTTACAGTCGCCGATGATGTTCTCGAGTATACCTGACGACGTCTGCATGACAATAAAATTTCCATCGAATTCACCGATTTGTCACATATCGGCAAATACTTATCCGCAATTGCCTCTACCGTCAGTCGTGACCGTTACGACTGGACAGCAATTTGCCGTCAATCGCTGGAACACAAATTACGCCGGTAAATATCACTTTTGATTGAAGCAGCTCGATACAAATATTACGAAAAAAAAGACAAGATTGCTGAAGAAAATTTGCTTTGTAATTTTCAGCATCGGTTCAGTCACCCAGTTACGCTGACACCCCTCAAGCTCAGGCGATCAATCAACCCTTATCGATGGATCCCGTTTTGTGTAAGCGATTTTTCTACCCTTTAAAAAAATGAGCTGATCCGTGGATGAAAAATCATCCGGAGCTTTTGAACCGATTGAAAGTTCGAATAATTGAATAAATTGCACAATTCCATTCAGCTCAAACGTCGAACAGCTCGAATCCAGCGCTCAAGCGACATTTGGGCGACAATTTCAGTCAAAAGTTGAAAATTCGTAGCAACTGTTTCGTCACAACCGTGGACAGTAGATTCTTGGTCGCCTGCGGATTTTGGGACAACAGCTTTCGAGTTTTTTCCACCGAAACTGGTACGTCAAGAAAAATCTTCGATGCATTATAAAATCAGACTCGTTTTGATTAAGGCCTGCACTGAGATTAATGATTTATTCAGTTTAAATTAATTTATTTGGTAAAATTAAATTTTATTCAAATATCAGATTAATAAGCTTTTTATTAGGCCTACATATAAATACGCCAGTTAAATTTATTCGAAACCAATAAATATTTTTTCTCGGTCTAATAATTCATTTGATTCGATGACAGATGAAAAATAACGAAGCCATGTGCAAATTTTTCATTCTATTGGGTCATTCCATGGAAAATTGACCAAGAGCTGGAATCGACCCTTTTCATTTTCGATGAAATTTGGTCAGAAGTTTTTGTTTTTAATGAAACGAAGTTCTACCAAAGGAAAAAAATTAATTTTTTTTTTTCGAAAGTTATGCAAAATTCAAAATTTCACAATTTTTCAAATCTTTCAAATTTATTTTTTAAATATCTCGAAAACTATTATAGTTACGAAAAATCGTTCTGAGTCCTTTTATAGAGTATACTTGGGGTTAACCCAAAAATTTAATACTAAACTTGGATTCTCACGATTTTTGAAAATTCAAAATTCTCAAAATTCATCATTTTTAAACATTTTTTTTCGGAATATTTTTTTTTTCGTAGCCACAAATATAATCTTTAAGACGAACTCAGAACGAGTTTTTCGTAACGATAATAGCTTTCGAGATATTTAAAAAATAAACATGAAAGGTTTAAAAAATTTGTGAAATAATGAATCTTGCATAACGTTCGAAAAAAAAAAATTGAATTTTATTAACTTCGTATTATTAAAAACGAAAACTTCTGACCAAATTTCATGGAAATTGAAAGGGGTCGATCCAACTCTTGGTCGATTTGACATGGAATTACCTTATTATAGTTTTGGTGACCTTATTTTTCAGTCAGGGTCAATGTAAATTTTAGGAGTTCCGCGATATCATATTTTATAGAAGAATTGTTATTATCATATGGTTAACCAGAGATCGGCAACAAAAAAATTAAAATTTTCCATTATTCAATTGATGAAAAATCGATAATTTTCGAAATGATAATATCAATTACTCGATAATGGATAATATGAAAAAAAATTCCAATTACTCGAAAAAATGGGTAATTGATGGAGAAATATTATCAATTACTCAGATAATGGGTAATGGATTCGAAAATATTATCAATTACTTAAAAAATGGGTAATGGATTCGAAAATATTATCAATTAAAGTCGGCGAACTTTCTACGAACGCTTCATGTGCAACTGATATCCTGACAAATTTAAGTGTCGCTGGAATATTACATTCCGTGAGATTCATTATTATAAGACATATTCCGACAAATTCATGTCGCTCGAATATTGTCTTCTTTTTCATGTTCCGTGCGGAAATATATCGACAAGTTCGTGTCGCTACATGTCTCTACAGAATCTGTAATAGTCTCACGTTACATTTAAGTTGCACTTCATCGATACTCTCATTTCAAATTTTTTCGTCTGACAATTTATTATATTTTGCGAAGTCAAACATCGATGCATAGCTGAATAATAATAAGTAATTGATAATATTTTTCGATCAATTACCCATATTTTGAATAGGTAATTGATAATATTTTCAAATCCATTACCCATTATTTGAGTAATTGATAATATTATTCGATAAATTACCCATTATTTGAGTAATTGATAATATTTTCAAATCTATTACCCATTATCTGAGTAATTGATAATATTTTTCGATCAATTACCCATTATTTGAGTCATCGAAAATTTTTCTTTTTGTATTATCCATTATCGAGTAATTGATAATTTCATTTCCAAAATTATCGATTTTTCAGTAATTGATAATATTTTACGAAAATATTACTGAAAATATCATTATTGCCGACCTCTGTGGTTAACCATAATTTTCAACTGTTTGGGAATCAATTGCTCTCCATGATTCAATTATACTTAATCATCAATTTGTTCTTTCAGCCAAGATCGTTCAGATCGTTTTCGGTCATTACGGCGTAGTGACTTGCTTGTCGCGCAGCGAGTGTAACATTACTTCCGACTGTTACATCGCTTCCGGTAGCGCCGATTGTACGGTCTTACTTTGGCACTGGAATGCCCGGACCCAGACGATAGTCGGTGAGAGCGAAGCTCCAGCGCCACGTGCGACCCTCACAGGTCACGAGCAACCTGTCACCGCGGTCGTTATTTCCGCTGAACTCGGTCTCGTCGTTTCCGGCTCGTATTGTGAGTTATCACCAACCTGCTAATCAGGGTTGCGAAATTTTTAATGAAAAAGTAATGCATTAACCATTACTTTTTTCATTAACCATTAACATTTAACGGTTAATGCAAATAATTTGCATTAACTATTAAATATTGATGGTCAATGAAAATAATTCCCATTGGCCATTAAAAAAGTAATGATCAATGCATTACTTTTTCATTAAAAATTTTGCAACCCCGGTTAAAAGTAAATAAGCTCTAGCTAAAGCTAGCCGAGAGCATTTGCCAAGCTAATACCTACAAAGTTCGTTGCTAAAACGAAACAAGTCAACTTTGCTAACGTTACTTACTAAACACTAACTAAGAAAGATGGTTAGAATATCGATTACTACCGTTTTAATTAAATTTAATGTCAATGGTTAATGGCAATAATTTCCGTTAACCATTAGCATTATGGTAAATTGTAATAATTTTCATTAACATTTTCATTAACATTAGATTGTTAATGGAAATAATTTCCATTAGGCACTAACCATTAACACTTAGTGGTTAATGAAAATAATTTCCACTAGGCATTAACCACTAACATTTAATGGTTAATGAAAATGCAAATGCATTAAAAAAAGTAATGCATTATTTGCAACCCTGCTGCCGATTATTCTAATATCGATTTCCTCGTGAATCCTCTATTTTTAAAATACATTGATTTTTCGGAATCTTCCAGATGGTCCCGTTCTGGTTCACACGACATTCGGTGATCTACTGAGATCACTGGAGGCTCCAAACGGCTTCAATTCACCGGAAAACATTGCCATGTCGCGAGAAGGTGTCATAGTCGTTAATTACGAGCGTGGACATATAGCGGCATTTACCATAAATGGAAAAAGGCTTCGACATGAGTCGCACAACGATAATCTTCAGGTCAGTTTTACCGGAAGTTGGTCCAGGTCGTATTAAATATTGAGATTGAACTTCTTTGTGGAAGTAAATAAAATTATAACGATGATTCCATAGAAGACAGTTGAAAGGTCGAACCCGTATTCTGAGAAAACGTCGAGACACGGAAAAAAAATAGATTTCTCGAAAATTTCGATGATTTGGAAATCTTAATTAAATTATTAATTTTTTTTTCAATTTTCAGTGTCTGTTACTGAGCAGAGACGGCGAGTACTTGATGACCGGCGGGGATAAGGGCATCGTCGAGGTCTGGAGGACTTTCAATCTAGCTTTGTTATACGCATTCCCGACCTGCGAAAGTGGCGTTCGATCGCTGGCACTTTCACACGATCAAAAGTGAGTAACGCCGCAGAAAAATGGTCGAAAGATTATTTAATCGATAGAAAATTGGTAACTCGTGTAATATTCGCCTTTTCATTAACCATTAAAATTTAATGGTTAATGGAAATTATTTTCATTAACCATTAAAACTTAATCGTTAATGGTAATTATTTTAATTAACCATTAAAATTTAATGGTTGATGGAAATTATTTTCATTAACCATTAACCATTAAAATTGAATGATTAATGGAAATTATTTTCATTAACCATTAAGCATTAAATGTTAATGGTCAATGAAAATGCAATTGCATTAAAAAAAAGTAATGCATTATTTGCAACCGTGCCCATTACAATGTAGTGTGTAATAGAAAAAATTTCCATTGCCCACTGCAATGTAATGTGTAATGGACAAAACTTTGATTGCAATTTTGGGAATGGAAAAATATAGATAAATAAATTATTGCGGTTTTGCATTACATTTTATTAACTTAGGACTTAGATTTTTAGAATTATAATGTAAATGCTTTTTAGCATTTAAGGTGAAAATATAAGTCCTAAGTCAATAAAATGTAATGCAAAATTGCAATAATTTTATTATCTATATTTTTACATTCCCAAAATGGCAATCAAAGTTTTGTCCATAACACTTTACATTGCAATAATAATATAGATGCTTTTTATAATTATAATATAGTGCTTTTTAGAATTTAAGGTACCTGAAAATCTAAGTCCTAAGTCAATAAAATGTAATGCAAAATTGCAATAATTTATTCATCTACATTTTTCCATTCCCAAAATTGCAATCGAAGTTTTGTCCATTACACATTACATTGCAATGGGTAATGGAAATTTGTTCTATTACACACTACATTGTAATGGGCAGGGTTGCAAATAATGCATTCCTTTTTTTAATGTAATTGCATTTTCATTAACCATTAACATTTAATGGTTAATGAAAATAATTTCCATTAACCATTAAATTTTAATGGTTAATGAAAATAATTTCCATTAACCATTAAATTTTAATAGTTCATGAAAGTAATCTCCATTAATCATTAAATTTCATTAGCCACCGAAACTGGTACGTCAAGAAAAATCTTCGATGCGTTATAAAATCAGACTCGTTTTGATTAAGGCCTGCACTGAGATAAATGATTTATTCAGTTTAAATTAATTTATTTGGTAAAATTAAATTTTATTCAAATATCAGATTAATAAGCTTTTTATTAGGCCTACATATAAATACGCCAGTTAAATTTATTCGAAACCAATAAACATTTTATTAACTTAGGACTTAGATTTTTAGAATTATAATGTAAATGCTTTTTAGCATTTAAGGTGAAAATATAAGTCCTAAGTCAATAAAATGTAATGCAAAATTGCAATAATTTATTCATCTACATTTTTCCATTCCCAAAATTGCAATCGAAGTTTTGTCCATTACACATTACATTGCAATGGGTAATGGAAATTTGTTCTATTACACACTACATTGTAATGGGCAGGGTTGCAAATAATGCATTCCTTTTTTTAATGTAATTGCATTTTCATTAACCATTAACATTTAATGGTTAATGAAAATAATTTCCATTAACCATTAAATTTTAATGGTTAATGAAAATAATTTCCATTAACCATTTAATTTTAATGGTTAATGAAAATAACTTCCATTAACCATTAAATTTTAATGGTTAATGAAAATAACTTCCATTAACCATTAAATTTCATTAGCCATTAAAAAAGTAATGGTTAATGCAATGCTTTTTCATAAAAAATTTCACAACCCTGCTATCCTTTACTGACGGTCGGTGTTTACCTTACCTAGCGTTAAAATTAAGAATGGATCCTTCCTTACCGGTGGTCGATACTTCATCACCTCTACTTCTCTTCCTCGATGCTGAAAAGAAATACTTTTGATGCTTAAAAAAATGCTTGATGCTGAAAAAACTGGTAGCGAAATAATCAATCATGATTGCAGATTCCTCTTGGCTGGACTGGCGAACGGTTCCATCGTCATTTTCCACATCGATTTCAACCGATGGCATCACGAGTTTCAGCAGCGATACTGAAACTACGGTTTTCTTTACGTACGCTACTAAACGAGACGAATTGAGATAAAAAAAAGCGTATGTTTCTTCGCGAGTGGAAGTACACGAGAAGAAACGTGGACGTGCGTAACGTACAAACGAACATTCCAGGACGAGAGATCGGTGCTGAGAAAAGCCCTTCGACGAGCCATTTTGAGTGGCCATCGTCGCGAATTGGCCGCTTCAATGTATTTCGCGCGAAATTCAAATTGCACACTTTGGGATTTTCGACGCGTCGCGTGATTAAAAACTGAAACTCTCGCATGTGACGAGAGCAGCTGCGTTATAGGAACTATCTCAACGACACGAGAATGATCGTCGTCATGAGGGACATTTTTTTGTACCGTTAGCGAAAAATGTGGCATAGATGTTCTAATATAGTGGGGGCAAACGAAACATTACTTGTAGGCTAAAACGTGAACGATCTACGCGTTCACGAAGAATATTTTCACGTTCATGATCGCAATACGAGGCACGTGCTTCTCGAATTTCAAAGAAATTCGACAACAATTTGGCGCAGCTGATAAACAAAAACCATTCGTGTGTGTGTGTGTGTGTGTTGCGTGTTCAGCGAATAAATGGTCGAGGAAAAAATTACCCGCATAGACACAAGATGGAGAAATGATGGGAGAAGAGGTAGCGCATAACGCTAGTCAATTACAAAGATCCTCAAATATGCGAATTGAACGAAACTTCGATTGATACGAAGAAGGAGGAGAAAAGAAAAATACGAAATATTCGTTAAACGGAAAATACGATAATTTTTCCACGAAGAGGAAGAAAAAGATGCCAAACGTCGGGTAAAATATTTTATTTTTTTCTTTCTTTTCGCTGAATCAATCGGTTTGGCCGTTATTCACGATTAGTGTTTCCTGTTGTAAATACGAACGATCTTCGATGCGATGGAGGATGAAGAAAATAGAGCGAGAGAGGGAAAACAAAAATTCCAATGAATAATGAAAATAGTGCTTTAAGAGAAAGTTGCATTTTTTTTCAAACTGGTATTAGGCGTCGCATTTGCCACCCAGATCTTGCAACGAATTATCGCTTTTCCGAGACACACATTCGATGATATTTTTCCGTTTGTTTTTTTTTCTTTCTTTCGACAAATATCGACGGTCGGAGATACCGAAATCGCCATGTACTTAATTTTAAAAAAGGCTCGTACTTTGCAAGATATCCTATAATTTCGTCCAAGCCGTCCAAGCTCAACACTGCGAGAATACATCACGATATTTTCGCACGTGAAATCGTGTACTTAAAATGAGAATGATAAAAAGAGGGATGTGGTAAAGAAAGTGGAAGAATCATGAAAAAAGAACCGTGCGGAATTTGTGAACGGGAAAAAGGGGTCATGAGAGATAGTGAAGATCATCGACGCAGAAATTTTTTTATCGAAATATCTTGCGCAAGAATTGGAGAGAGAAAAAAAGAGAGAGAGAAGAAAAAAGTGACGGCTTGATCGGTTTTTTGTTTCCTCTTCACATTGCTAAGATGGATAAGTGTTACGTATATACATAAAATATATATTTAACATATATAAATATATATATATATATATATATATAAATATGAATATATTTGTGCACGCGCACATGAAAATACCCAGCGTATGCAATCGTGAGAAAATGAAAGATTAAGGGGGCCGGTAATTATATATATACATAATCCTTATAAATAAACATAGAAACGGCACATGCTTTTGCAATGACTACACTATTTTGTCACCATCTTGAGAAAGAAGTTAACAAAATGAAGGGAAAAAAGAATTAATCTCATTAATCAGTACACTTATATCGCGTTTATTCCTCCATTTTTTTTCTATTTTTAACGGCACGAATTTTTAAAAAATGAAAAATGACATACAAACGTTTTCATGTCGCTTTTCGTGTTCTAAAGTATTATGAACGATTCCGCGAGACAAAAAAAAATCAAAGGTATTTGCGTGAGAGAGTGAATGGGTGTGTGTGTGTGTGTGTGTGAGAGAGAGAGAGAAAAATAAGGCGATACAGGAAAAAAGGCAAAAAATTCATGAATGAGAAGACTAATGGAGGTCCCGAGTAATTGATAACTTATCTAAAAGCCATGATGACGCGATCGACGCTGATTTCGTTTTTCGAAAAGTTGGCCATTTGGGTAATGTGCAACCATTTTCGTCAAAATCAATTTATTCGTCACATTCAAAGAGAGAATAAATGCTGACATAATCACAAAACCTTTTACCACATTTTCCTCGAAGATGGAATTTAAAAATGGAATGAGAAAAAACGAATTCGAAAAAACGAAAAATCCGATATTCTTTTTTTTGTTCTGATTATCAAGTTTGTTCATTGAGATAAAATGGCCTCAAACCTCCTGTCAACTGTTTCTAATTGCCAATTATTATTATTTTTTTTTTCAATTTTCAAGCGTTTTCCGCGAACACCCTTAAGATCCAGCTAGTCAACGGTTGAGCGACGAGAATGAAAGAAAAAGATAGAGATTAAAAGCGAGAACTTTGCAGCCCGAAAATGTTTTTAGCTGTCAGGATAAATTTTACTCAATTTATATTGTACACGTTATTAATAACTTTAAATAACGTCTACGATTTAAAGCATAAGTGCATGAAGCCGTTGTCTCAGCAATCAAAGCGTTTGCGATTCGGAAAAAATTCAGAGAAAAAGAAAATTAATTAAAAAAAATAGAATAAAATGTCACGGTGTGTAATTAACAATGTATCGTTGTGCGTCGACTGTTTGGGACTGTGAAGGTGTGTTTGTGTTTTCGATCGTGAAATTTTTGTCATCGTGGAATTAGGTGAGATATTGGCTGAGTGAGAAAAAACATACGATTCCAAAACGCCTCTCAATTTTCAATGATTTTACGTAATTACTATTTTTCTGTTTATTTTTCAATTTTCCGATCATCCCATTTTTTCGGCTATTTTCGAGAACGCTTTTGTAATCTCCTTTTGGCAAAGTTTCGTGCCATTCGAATGGAACTTTGAGAATATATTTTTTTTCGCATTTTAACATGCCATGCAGATATTTTCGATCCATCGATATTGAATATTTAAGGGGTGAGAGGACCGTGAAAAGACTGCATGAACGACATTGGCATTGATCATGCTCGATCTAATGATATGAAAATAGATTTAAAAAATTTATAAAACACATTATAACAGGAAATGAAATATTTTCTCAGTTTCGTTGGAGTGGATCTAGGATTTGTTTAAAAAAAAAAAATTTACAAATGCATCTAGAGACGTCCGAAAAAATAGGGTGTTGATCTTGAGGAGAAAACAGAAAAAGAGAAGCTACTTCCCTGTCGTCGAAATCCGAGTATCGAATTTTTCGACTAATTTTTTTTCCCTCAAGACCAGAGAATTTTTTTTTTCTACAATTAGTCTCTCTTTGTGTCTCTCGTTCGAACGATGAACGGCGCACGAATGAAATCGTGACAATCGAGAATTACGACGACAAGGAGGAAGCTCCGTGATAAGAGAAGAAAAAGCTCAAAAAATAATTTGAAAAAACAAACAGTGATCTCGGATCAACGCGATCGCGTCACGAGAGCGAAAGCAGGTTTTTTATATTCGTTCATTGGTGCGCGAGGGATTGGTGCATTTGTCGAGAGTGAGAGATAAAAAAAAAAAAACGAATGAAAGAAATACGTTGTTAGTGAATTCCCTCCATACTGCTGAAGAATGTTAACTCAAATCAATTTCTGTCCGAGACTTGAGAGAAGAAAAAAAAATGAAAAATAAACTTCGGTATAAATAATACGCTATTTTAAATAACGCTAAGTACAACGCTACGAGAGTTTGCCTATATTGATTATCACCGATCATTCGATCGATTAAAAAAAAAAAAAAAAAGAAAAAATCGCAACAAAAAAAAAATCACGGCGATCATTGCGATAAAATGATGTAATAATCGCGAACGACATAGCCATAGATTTGTATATTCGATGAGGTAAGCACATTAATGTTTATGTGTGAAATAATTTTACTTGCCCCTCCCTCAAACCCCGCCGCAATCTACAATTTATCATACGCAATAAAATCCAAGATGTAAAAGCTGTGTAAAGTTTCATCCGGCTCGTTTCATGAATTACAAACCTGCCCGTTGAATTACAATTTTCATTTTTCCGTGCTTATTTTTTTCTCCCTCGTCATTTTAATCGATAACTCTGATTATAAAAATTATTGTGAAGTGAATGAAAAAAAAAACGAGGTGTCGAAAAAATTTAATAGAAAACGCGAAAAATGAATTAAACAAATAAAAGCGCATTTGCTTTCACATCCGTAATTCAATCGATAAATGCTTTGAATTTAATGACAAAAAAAGAGAGATTTAGGGGTAAAACGACGAATACCGTAGAAACATTGGAAATATCGGAATTTTGGGTTTTCTTTTGTAGAATTGGAATGGCCTAATTCTCCTTTGTCATCGATGAGCATCTTCCTCTAGGGAATGCCATTGAACTTTGTTACATGCGCGAAAAATTTGGCTTGAAAGAAAAACAGAACGACAAATACACAGATTTTCGTATCAATGTCGATGGCTAAAATGTTGAAATACAAGAGAATGAGAAACAGACACAAAGTAAAAAATAAAAAATAAAAGGCAAAAACGTCGTAGCTTATTCCGCAAATTTAACGGATTGCGTATGAATTAATTCGAATCGTTGCTACATAAGGGCAAGCTCTATTGCTTATTTTATACTTAGAGTTATCGTAAAAAATAAAAAAGGCAAAAACGTTTTCGACTAGAAGTAACACATAATGGGCAAGTTGTATCCTAGAGTAAGATAGAAATAATATGTAAAAAAAAAAATGAGTAGCGAAATAAATGCAAAGTACATTTGACGCTGGAGATGATAATTTATCATTCATTTCTCACAGTTAAGTTCGTTGAAACGAGAAAATTATGTTTACCGATTTCGAGAATTGTCCGTGAACGCCGAATAGCGATAATATCGGTTTTTCTTTTTCGAAATATTACTTATTTCAATTGTTGTAATAATTTTCAAACACGTCGTTTCTTCGTTTCATATTTCATTCTTTATTTGTTCCTCACAATCACAACGTGGCATTTCATGCCTAGATACAGTTTGGATATGTACGCATTAGAAAAGTATGTTTCACTACGAATAACGAGCATCTCTTATACACTTCAATCATTTATGTATATGGGTCATTCCGTGTCAAATCGTCCAAGAGTTGGAATCGAACCCTTTCAATTTCGATGAAATTTGGTCAGAAGTTTTCGTTTTCAATAAAACGAAGTTCTACCAGAGGAAAAAAAATTAATTTTTTTTTTCGAAAGTTATGCAGAATTCAAAATTTCACAATTTTTCAATTCTGTCAAGTTTATTTTTTAACTATCTTGAAAACTATTATAGTTACGAAAAATCATTCTGAATTCGTTTTAAAGAGTATACTTGGGGCTACGAAAAAAAAATATTCCGAAAAAAAATGTTGAAAAATGATGAATTTGGAGAATTTTGAATTGTCAAAAATCGTAAAAATCCAAGTTACATATTTTATTTTTGGTTTAATTTTTTTAATATAATACCGTGTACTGATCTTCAAAGATCCTGAAATTTCTAGAGAGGTGTTTTTTTTTACAAAAATATAAATTTTTGAATTTTAAAAAATCGTGCAAATCCACGATTAACTTTAAATTTTTTGTAAAATTTTTTTTTATATAACACCTTATACTGATCTTAAAAGATCCTGAAATTTTCAGGATGGTGTGTTTTTGTTTCAGCAATATAAATTTTTGAATTTTGGTAAAAATTTTTGTTTTTTTTTAATTGTCATTAATCGAAATTTTTACTGCTCAAGATTACAGAATTATATGATTGCTCAACTTCACTTAACTTAGAGGAAAAACAAAACAAATGTTTTTACCAAAATTCAAAAAATTTTATTTTCGAAACAAAAACACACCATCCTGAAAATTTCAGGATCTTTTAAGATCAGTAAAAGGTATTATATAAAAAAAATTGAACCAAAAATTTAATGTATATCGTGGATTTTTAAAAATTCAAAAATTTATACTTTTGAAGAAAAAAAAACACCTCTCTGAAAATTTCAGAATCTTTTCAGATCAGTAAAAGGTATTATATTGAAAAAATTGAATCAAAAATAAAATATGGAACTTGGATTTTCACGCTTTTTGAAAATTCAAAATTCTCCAAATTCATCATTTTTCAAATTTTTTTTCGGAATATTTTCGCGATATTTGAAAAATAAACATGAAAAATTTGAAAAATTGCGAAATTTTAAATTTTGAATAACTTTTGAAAAAAAAATTAATTTTTTTCCTTTGGTGGAACTTCGTTTTATTGAAAACGAAAACTTCTGACCAAATTTCATTGAAATTGAGAGAGGTCGATTCCAACTCTTGGTCGATTTGCCATGGAATGACCCATATGTATTTCTTATTTATTTATTTTTGTCACATCTTAATTATCCATCGTTGGGACTTTTTCTCACGCGATTAGAGTAGACTTTGGACGAGACGAGCATTTCTACGGGTTAAAATATGTGTACATGTAAATATACGTAGGGGAAGATGGTGCAAAATGGGCCACCCTCAAAAATTGTGGAAAAGCATTGAAAGTTAAAAAATCTATAAAATGAGGGAATTATTGAAATGAGCGTAAATATCGCAAAATAAACTTCACGCTAAATCAGATCAAGATAATATTTTAATGATAATTACCTATCAAGAGATGGAAAAAAATTGTCATTCTGACCTCATTAAAAAAAATACCCTAAATATACTTTATTAGGATTATGGCAACTGAAATACTTTCTCCATCCGATCGAAGCAAAATGAGGTACTCGGGGCCAAATGGTCACCTCTATAATTGTTACAAAAATCATAACTAACGCAACTAGAATTTAAATTGAATTTGGTGGAATATTTAATTGCCAAAATGCTCCTAGCAGCTTGGTCCGGGTATTTTGGATATTCAGGTCACGTGAAAGGCCTACAAACAAATTTTTAGAGTAGTGGCTATTTTGCCCCCAAACATTTTTTTTGCCTGGAACTAAATCCATAAAAATTGTATTTTTTAATTAACGAATCTTTTTATGGTGGTCATTTTGCCCCACCTTCTCATATATATAAGTATGTATGTCTATTTGTATATTATATATTTTCGCTATTCTTGAACTACATTTACATTCGACTGGATAAATATTTTTCCTCGTTCTTGATCATTGCACAAAAAATTTCACGTCTGATATGTGATAATTTACGTATACACAGTTTATCACCCATCATCGACAGGCAGTGAAGAATATTTTTTTTCTCAAAGACTACAAAAAATAATAGTTTCTTTTCCTCGAATAGTTTTTACGAATGATCCAAAGTGTCTGGATAAATTGTTTTTCCTCTCCTCGATAATTGATGATTCTCTAATGGCCGATTAATCATTGACCACTAATTCACTGTCACTAAGTTTCCTTTTTTTTTGTTTCTTTCTTTAGAGTGTCTCACATTATTGACATCGAACATATTGGTAGAGTATTATCATTTACATTGACTGTCACCAAGCTTAGAATGGATATATGGATACAAGGGTGGCAATATTTTGACCTTCGTTATTCAATTTCGAGTCTCAACCTGAATATATATTTCTGATAGGGTAAAAAAGACAAATTGACATTTTCTTCAAAAAACGTTTTTTCAATATTTCTATTTTCGTTATCCTTCCTTTTGATCACTGATACAAATAAAAAATCTATATTCATCATGGATTCAAATTAAATGGTCCTTTAGATCCTTTGCAAGGACTTTTTCTTCCAATAGAAAAAATGATATTTTGATAATGAGACTCGTGATAAATAACGAAGGTGAAAATATTGCCAGCTCAATTCTATATTTCTATCAGTTTTTTTTTGGGTCCGATCAAAAAACAAACTTGGTTTGCTTTGCTCATTCAAGGCCTACTCCGATTGCGATTCAGGGATCTTTTTTTCGTTTTTATTCTCATGCACAAACACCAATAATTCCCGATTTCTTTCGATCCGTATATATTTATATAAATATGACCTTCTTCACTAGCTTGAAATAGTACGACCGTGATTTTGTTTTTCACTAATTTTTTTTTTTTTTTTGGCTTCGTATTTTCAAATTTCACCGCGTCGAATCACGATTATTCAAATTGAACAACATCGCTACTCAGACTTCAATTATATATCGAACCGTACAAAATTCTTTCGCTTATTATACAGCGCTTACGAACCACGATAATCCAAATTAATACGATCATTTGAATACGTTAATATTTAAAAGTATCTCGATCTATTTGATCGATTGCATTAAACTTGTTTTTTTTTTTCAGAGAATTATTAAATAAAAAATTTATCAAATGACAAATGAAACGATAGAAATCAAGATTTAATTGATGAATCCAATTTGGATAAATGAGTAAGTTTGGATTTATAAATCAATTTAGATTTACAGATTAATCTCGATGCATAGATCAATTTATATTTGTAAATCAATTTTTATCTCTTGATAATTGATAAAAACTAATTTCGTTTTTCATGTTCATTCATGTTTATTACAGAAAAATTTTGATGCCTAGATCAATTTTTATTTATAAATCAATTTCTATCTGTTGATAAAAATCGATCCAGTTTGATCTAGATCAATATATCAATTTTGATCTACAGATCAATGTTTTTCTGCAATACGAACATTACGATAAAAACAGTAAACGAAGAATATAAATTTGGACGTAAATTTGGATTTATAAATCAATGTAGATCCATAGATCAATTGAGGATCTGGAGCAATCGTGATCTATAGATCATTTTGATTTCTAGATCAATTTCTATCTGTCTTCAAAAATCAATCTAGTTCGATCTCGATTAATTTATCAATTTCGATCTATAGATCAATGTTTTTTCGAAAATCGAAAAACAAACGAAATTGAAAAATTCTCGTGGTAAACGGACAATAATGTGCGCATTCATTGGATTTTCCAAACTCCTAATTTTCGTTTACATCAGTGGCATTCCATTTGGACGACTTTTTAAATTACACGGACTTGATATACGCCCTGTATTATGTATTTATATATGTGTGTATGTGTACACTGTAATTATGCTCTGTACATGTATTTTACCATTTTTAAATATATATTAATATATATTTTCTTAGATTTATCGTACATTATTATCAAGTTCACGATCGAATTTTTGAGTTTACACTGCGGTGCGTGGGTTTACAAAGCAGCGATATTTTTTTTTCAATTTTTTTGTATATGGGGCGTTCCATCCTAAATCGGACAGTTTGAAAAAGTTTTTATTTTATTTTCTCAATTTTTAAATAGTTTTTAGTACCCATCGAAAGACCCTTCCTGTTGAATTTTGAGATTTTTTTGATTACCCGTTCAAAAGATATTAGTTTAACCAAAAAACCGCTCTTTTTTGGTATTTTGGTCATAACTTCTTTAATAATGGTCCAAATTAAAAGTTTTTTTTGTCAATTTTTGTTTTTTATGGCCTTTTCAGAAAAAAATACAATAAAAATATTTGATGCGTTTTTGAATGAGTTTTTCGATTTTTAAACTTGAAATCGCGTTTTTAGAAGTGTCATTTTTTTTTTTTTTATTTTTTTGCTTTAAACATCTATCTATTTAAAAACATTTTAGACTAGTCCGAGCGTGGGATTTCCATAACTACTTTTTTTCGATTTCTGAACAGAATTTTTTTTTTCTTTTAATTTTTATGAATCCTAATTTTTGTTACTGTATAGTATTTTTTTCAATATTTTGAATTTATTTTGACACTTTTTCATTGTTAACAGGTTCTTAAAATTAATAATCAATCGTTAAGTCTGTTTATGAACAATTTTGAAAAAAAAACTTTTAATTTGGATCATTATCAAAGAAGTTATGATCAAAATAAAAAGAGTGGTTTTTTTGTTCATTTAATATCTTTTGAACGGGTAATGAAAAAAAATCTCAAAATTTAACAGGAAGGGTCTTTCGATGGGTACTAAAAAATAAAAAACAATTGAGGAAATTGAAAAAAAAGTTTTTCAAACTGTCCGATTTGGGATGGAACGCCCCACATGCTTTTTCTTTCAAGACATCTTCATTATGATCCATCAAAAAAGCTTTCGCCGTGTTCACGAGGATTCAACCCACATTCACGAGGGCTTTTGCTCGGAGTAGACGTGAATTGATTGTTTCAATGTGCTTAAATTGTCTGAATACGTTTTTTTCCTTTACCACAAATATATATATATTTTTTTTCTAATTTCTTCTGTTTCGCTTTTCTCTTACGTCTCTTCATAGTTTATCACAAAGACAGCCTCCAGGGCTATTTTTTTTTCACCCCCTTCATGTGAATTTATCCTGTGTTCTCGTACACCAAAATTCTCATTCATGATATTCTGCATTAAATCGAGCTTTATAGCAAACTGCGTGTACTTACGCTCACTGCAATTATTCTTATCACTTATTTATTTATTATTCAGGATTCACAAATTTTCATACGAATACCTCAATAATTATTTTTCTCGCAACCGAAAAGTGAAATGTTTTTTGAATTTTTTGCCGCCTCCTTCTTTATCGCTTTCTTGATCCTCAATCAAATTCAATTGTCGCGATCTCAAATCTTAAAAATTAGATCCCGCTAATTGTGGGTTTTCTTTTTTTTCTCTCTGATATTTTTTCGAATGACTTCTTTGCTGGGCGACTTTGCGCCCGAGTCCGTAATTCGTTTTACTTGAATATCTTCACGTTCCTTCTCGCTGCTGTCGATCCTCCATCGACGATAAAAAGCCCAAGAGATGTCCTCTCTTTTGCCCCGAATTAGATCCTGAGTTTTGTTATCTCCGACGATGCATTCGCGAATCAAACGTAGCATCGAGTTTTTTTTTCAATTTTCCTTTTTTTCTATCGATGCGCATAAAGTGACAGTAGAGGATAATCTTGTTTAAGATATTCGACAGAATCAGCTTTTGCTTCAGCTTCAACGGCTTGGAGCGCGTTTTCTTCATCTGTAAATATATTTCGTCGTTTTCATATTCTTCGATCGAATTTTAAACCCAAGATAAATTGATTTATATAGAATTCAATTGAAAATCAGTTTAAAGAAATTGTAAAAAAAAAACTAGAAAATTTGAAATTAGGAAATTAGATCAAAAAAGGAAAAATTCAAAAAAACTTTCTGTAGAAATAACAGCTGTTAAAAAAAGTTCCGACTGATTTAGATTACGAAATATTTTTTCCTATCTTAGTTTGAAAAAACTGGTGAAGATTTTTGAATTAATTTAGAATTTTTATACAGGCAAATGCTCAAATAATTCTCGACAGTATAAATTATAAATTTAGACAACAAAAAATTGAATTTTTTGAAAAACTCGGAGTAAACCCCTGAATAATAATAATGATAATTATTGATAAATATTTCAATTTTGAATATAATAAAATTTTATAAATATTAATAATGATTGAATTTTTATTTTTATTTTTATTTTCAGTACTCCATTAATTTGATTCCAACGCAAGAGAAAGTGAGAAAGTGAGAAAGTTGTTCGTGGTAAATTATAAAAAATTTATTTCTAAACTAAAATTCTTTTGAACATTTTTTTATGTCCTTAAAATATATTTTTTTATATATGGGGCGGTCCACACCAAACCGGACACCATTTAGCTTTTGCATCGCTGATTTTTTTTCAAAATTTTTTATGTTTTAGTATTGGTTGAAAGAGATCTTCATGATTTTTTTCAATTTTTTTTGTTGAGCTGTTTTCAAGCTTCCGATTTTTCAAAAATTAGGCTATTTTTTTTCAAACGCCCATAACTTTGCGAAAAATGAGCCAAATGGGACGTTTTTTTTCAAAATTTTTGTTTTTAACATACTTTTGATACAAAATATCGAAAAAAAATTCAAACCGTATTGCTATGAGATTTTCAAGTTAAAAAAAATTGTTGATTTACAAAAAACACGTACTGATCGCATTTCTTAAATTTTTTTTGTAAAAAACTGTCATCCATTCCACAACTTTTAAGCCTAACGAGATAATGGGTAAACGATGGGATCTATTTTTTTCGAATTGAAATTTGGCGTCATTTAGCTTTTGTATCTCCGATTTTTTCCAAAATTTTTTTATGTTTCAGTATTGGTTGAAAGAGGCCTCTGTGATTTTTTTCAATTTTTGTTTGTCGATCCGTTTTCAAGATATAGATTTTTCAAAAAACAAGTTTATTATTTTTTTTTAAACGTCCATAACTTCGCGAAAAATGGGCCAGATAGGACGTTTTTTTTTTAATTTTTGTTTTCAAACATACTTTTTATAAAAAATATTGAAAAAAATTTCAAACCGTATTTAAAAAATAATCAAATAGCAATTAATGCGGTAATCATATATTGTGGTATATTCAAATAAAAATTATCGGTAATCGTTCATTTAATGATTAAGATGTATCTGTTTTATTTAAAAAAGATAAATATTTATTTCCAACACGGATAACTAAAATATGGAAATTGAAAAATCGAAAAAAAATAGATCCCATCATTATCCCATTACCTACTTAGGCATAAAAGTTGTGAAATAAGTGAGAGTTTTTCACAAACAATTTTTAAGGAAATCGATCCGTACGTGTTTTTTGTAAATCAACAATTTATTTTAAAACTTAAAAATCTCATGGAAATACGGTTTGAAATTTTTTTTCAATATTCTTTATAAAAGTACGTTCAAAAACAAAAATTTCGAAAAAAAACGTCCTATTTGGCCCATTTTTCGCGAAGTTATGGACGTTTACAAAAAAAAAAGAAACACATTTTTTGAAAAATCTATATCTTGAAAACGGATCAATGAAAAAAATTGAAAAAAATCATGAAGACCTCTTTCAACCAATACTAAAACATAAAAAAATTTGAAAAAAGTCGGAGATACAAAAGTTAAATGGTGTCCGGTTTGGTGTGGAACGCCCCATATATATTTTTTTTATTTTTAAATTTGTTTTTTACTGACCTGCTATTTAAGCAGCTCAAGCTGACTGGAAGAGGCTCGGAACTCACTGCGGGAATATGTCCAGCAACAGTCTCCAGAAGGGGATACCATTGTGCCACAGGTTTTCGTGGATTATCCAGCATCTCGAGCCAGTGATCTCGCCCAATTCCGATGAAACTCGAGCCTATTGCTGTGCATCCCATCAATTCGTTGGATCCAATTCTGCAAAAAAAAATACACATCTCTCGATCATTTTTAAGGCCTTGCAAAAAAAAATTAACGATCGATGAAAAATACTTTATCAGCAGACCTGTCGTAATCGATGACTTTCACGATTAGACTGACTTCCTCAACGTTTTCAGCCGGTACGTCGAAAACCAAGGACTCGTTGTAAACGGGACACAGAGTGTTTTTCTTCACCGTTGTCTTCTTCTTTTTTATTCTCTTGCCCTGACACAGAAGATACACCTTCACGTAAGGATCTGAAATATAAATAAAATCTTTGGAATTGAAATTGCATGAAATGGACGAATTGATAATGATGGCAAATTGGTAACTAATCGATTTTATTCTTGAAGAATCGATTTTTAGTTGGAGAAGGGAAAGATTAAATTTTCGTAGCTGCTTTAATTTTCGTAAATTTATAGCTATTTGTTTTGAATCATTTACATAAATTTACATTCTATTGAGATTGAAATTTATTAAAAAAATTATTGCAATTTTTAAATGTACAAATATTAAATTTAGGAAGTATAGAATTCGAAAATTAGAGAAAAATAAATGACGAAACTTCCTAATTTTGCAACTATAAATTAAAAACTAATAAACAATTGCTGAATTATTTATAGTTTTTCTTATGACAAAGCCAAAATTGAGAAAGCTTTTTGCTCACGAAGAAAAATGCAGAAAAAGCAAAAGTAAGTAGGGGAGCGTGGAGCTAGTTGTAACAGGGGTAAGTTGTAACACTCAATTTTGACCGGGAATTTAAAACATTTTGATTTAATTATTTTGCTCAATGTGCTTCTTATAACTCGTAAACACCGCTAATACCCCGCGAGACATCAAAATAAGAGGATATGCACACGAGCTCTATTTCAGCCAGGTTTCGTAAAAAAAAAAAAATTACGAAAATTTTGATTTTGACTATTAAAATTAAATTTATTGTTTTTTTTTGTTACATCGTAAATTTAACTGGCTTTCATTTTTAACTTGACTTTTAATTTGTTAGTACTGTAACAGGAGGATTTGACTATTGGAAAAAATAATAATACCCTGAAAGCAATATAATATACACGATTCCGGGGAATGGGTGTGTAAACAAACTTTAAAAAACATCCATTTATCTTTTATGAAAATATTTATTGACGCATGTTTAATTTGGCGCAAAAAAAAAATATTTAACAATTTTTACTTGTTTTACATTGGTTGCTTTTGAGTATACTCAAAAAAAAATTATTTAACAATTTATTGTCGAAAAATTAACCATACGTCAATAAATATTTTCATAAAAGATGAATGGATGTTTTTTAAAGTTTGTTTACACACCCGTTCCCCGGAATCGTGCATATTATATTGCTTTCAGGGTATTATTATTTTTTCTCATAGTCAAATCCTCCTGTCACAGTACTAATAAATTAAAAGTTAAGTTAAAAACCCATAACGACCTCGATAAAAAATGATAGTAACAATACAATACAATACTAGCGCAGTAAGCATTATTGTATCCGCACTATTTTCTCGATATTTACTGCAGCACCTCAGATTATATTTAATATATAACGGTCCGATGCCGCAGAGATCCCACTCTGGAAAAAGAGTTTTTTCGTGTAAAAAAACCTCAGAAATCCCCAAAAAACATGAAAAAACAGATTGGAGTGTAGGCTCATCGATAAAACGCCTTTTTGAGGAAAAAACCTATTTTTCTATGCTTATACGAAATGGTACGTATTTGGAAATATTTTTTTTGAAAAGCTGAGATCTTTTTCGATGAAAGTAAATGTCGAAATTTTTTTTTTTTTTCAATTTCAGGGGTCTAGAGAAATTGATTAAAACATGACATTCAAGAAATTTCAAAAAAATGACGTCATCGGTACAGTCAAACTGGTCGATTTAAAAATCCAAAAAAAAAATTCCAGAGTGTACTCTCGTACTGTACTATGTGTCCTTAAAGTTACAAAACAATCGTCGACTATGAGGCCGAAACGCATGCTGTCATACGGAATTTTGACCCATACATATTTTAGGTGTTACAGGCCTTTTTTCAAAAACTGTTACAACTAGCCCCACGCTTCCCTAGTACAAATTCATTTATTTATTGGCTCGCGAATAAATAAGTAAATAAATAAAATAAAAACGAATAAATAAAAGCTCACCCGATGATCCTGTAATATCCATGGCCTTGAGATTTCGAGCTTTTATCACGGTGACGGTCAATCGTCCAGCAGTGGGCAGATAACAGAGGGTCAGCATCAATTCTCCAAGATCGACCTTTTCCTAAAATGAAGCCAGATCAAACATCACAATTTCCCCTCAAAAAGAGACTACTGACTTTTATATTTTTTTTTTCACAAAAAAAAAAAATTCTCGCACTTGTTGAGCACAAAGGATATCCATGGTGTATTCGATCTCTTGCTCCAAATCGGTACAGTCGAGGAGTCCTTTGAGAACGACCTGGCCGATAAGATCGTGTCGGGAGAAACGGTCGAAGTCGTAAACAGAAAATTGTACGTAACGTTCTCTCAAGTCTTCGTAGGGAACGCTAAAAATGAAAAAAGAAATAAATAAATAAATAAAAGAAACTGCGTTTGACGAACGTTGAGAACTTTGAGGATACGTTGGTAAAGCTTTTTCCCTTGTGCTTGCGAAAGCTATTAACTTCTAAAGAAAAATAAAATTCTCGCAAATGATGAAAATCTTCTTTACCTGAAGATAAAAGTTTCGTTGAATATCGGAGCCAAGTTTTTCCTGTGAACTTTCGTTTGAAACTTCTTCTTCCTGTCAGGCAAGAGATACACCTTTACGTAAGGATCGCTGCTTCCTGTTACGTCCTTGACCGGCAAGCCACGCGCTTCCAGCACCTGCGAGCCAATTATCGCAACTTCTCGTTAGATACAAATAAATTTACCGAGGCTATTATTTCAACCAGAAATCAAGTACGCTCGAGATTGTAAATCCAATAATTACTGCAGATCCCCGCTCATGAATTCCTGCTAATGAATCATCATTATTTTCACCTTACAATGATCACTTTTTTTAAAAACCATTCTGTAGCTCCAATTACTTAAAAATATCTGTCCAATTAGAGTTTCAATCCATTTGATACAATTTTTGCAATTTCTCGTTGAATGGATCAAATGCTTTCATCATTTAATAATTTAATTTAATTATCATTCAATAGTAATTAAAATTAATTAACTTCAAATTAAATTTAAATTAAGTTTAATTTTATTTAATAATATCATTTGATAAACGCCACTGTAAAAATTAATTTTCTTCTTTAGTTTTCAGATAACCCTTCACCAAGATATCAATGGGACAGTGGAGAGGAATTTTTTTTGTCCTCAAAATAATATTTAAATCTCGGGTAATTTTTAAGATTTTTCAACAAAAGTTCCACTGAAATAAGATAAATAAATAATTAATAAAATAAAATTTAAAAAAGTTCTCAAACATTGACGATTTTTCCACGCCTCACAATGGCTTTTCCCTTTAAGGTAACCCACTATAACGGGTTCAAAAAATGGATTTTTTTTACATTTTTCGCAAGATAAACATCTCAAGAATATAACTGTAAAAGTTTTAGGCCGAAATTAAAAATATTTTTTAAGTTATAGCAAAAAGCAGAGAACAATTAACTAATAAGTTAATATTGAAAATGGCTAATTACTACGGTTTGGCAATCACCACAAACTGTAAATCTCTCGAAGAAATGAAGAGAGTTTTGAGATAACTTTCAGGGAACGGAAGGATTGCTCTATGCACCAGGCATAGTTGATTAATGTAAGTATAATTTTTTATAAAAAATCTGTTGTCAAAAATTTAAACGCGTTTTTCTGGAAACTACGTTTTTGAAATTTCGGAGAAGCACTGACTAAAAAGTAATCAACTGATTTTGCGAAAAATTTTACCCGTTATTTTAGACACACATAGCTAAATACCTAACCTTTAAAACATTCAATTTCTTAATAATAAATGAATTTTTTAAAACAATTTATCCAAAAAAAATTCGATTTCTAAGACCTTTTTGTTCACAAGTCCGCCATTTTGTTTTTTTTTCTTAAAACATGTATATTAGAGGTTAGAGCACTAGAATTGAGCCTACAAAACAATAATCTCTTTGGATTGTCCATTTCAGATAACTACGGAAGGCTGTGTGCTTCCCCGAAACAAGTCACCTTTTTTTTCGAGGACTCCACTTTGACGTACAAAATCATAAACAAATTCATGTAAAATTAAGAAAACAAAAATTTTTTGGTACTCTTCAAGATACAAATAACAACATGTAAAAATTTCAAAACGATCGCATTTTATTTTGTTATTTAAAAAAATTAATGAAAAAACGTCGAAATTTCGGTCGTCACAGTGGACCTTAATAAAAGCCACTTTCAAAATTGATTTGCTTCTTTAATTTTCAGATAAACCTTCACCAAGGTATCAATGGGATAATGGAAAAGAATTTTTTGTTGTCATTAAAATAATATTTATACCTCCGTTAATTTTTAAGATTTTTCAACAAAAGTTGCTCTGAAATAAGATAAATGAATAATTAATTAAATGAAATAAATCGGATCCTTTAATAATTAGTTATGTATGTGACAAAAATTCTCAAACATTGACAATTTTTCCACCCCTCACAGTGGCTTTTCCCTTTAATTCGACCGGTGCAAATAAAAATAATTTGTTTCAATTCCATGCTAGAAACGAATTGAACTATAGAGTGAAAATGGAAAATAAAGGAACCAACATTAACCAAAAGGATCGTATTTCAAAGTTCTCGAATCAATCGACTATTGACGAATAATCGCCCGATAACAGGATGAGAGAAACGTCATCGAAACGTTCCCAAAGCCTCGACATTCAATTATTTCATTCTAGAACGTTAACCGGAGCATCGATTGAATTATTTAGAGCATCGGATCGTTCCACGAAGCTGCGGTATCCGGGAACAATGCATATGCACGAATATAAGCATATGCACGTGCGAATATGACTTTCGTACAATATGAGCTGCTGTGAAGGCTGTCAAATTCGTCGTAAATCTAGGACAGAATGTAATGTGCAATGCGATTGTTAAATTGAAACCGGGACGGAAAACGTTGATGGTTCGTTTCAACACAAAGGACACGTCGACTCCGACGCCGGCTTATTACGATATCGGTCCGTTACACCAGCTGACTTTGATTGGAAAATATTTTCTCCGCCGTATACTTCGTCGATGGCCGCGTGTGTGTCGACGCTGTTCTTGACAGTTATGAAAATATTCAACGCCACGGACTCGTGTACGACATCACCCTGTCGTGGGGTATATGATATGATAAATTGAAGAAAAAATGCATTCGTTGGATTGCAGAATATTGCATAATCTGTGGATAAAAATAATGCCTCGACAGTGTTCGAAGATACAGTTGTAAAATTGAACCCTGTCAATACCAACATTTGTAATGGATGCGCGAATGAACACCGTTTTCCGCTGATTTGAACGTCATTTACAGGAGCTTCGATTGTACGCGACACTTACAGACACTTGCGACACTAATGGCTCTCATTTGGACTGATGACCATTTGAAACCCTTATAGTGTCATTCAAAGGTCCTCGAGGAACTTACTGGCACTCGTAGTTTCTCCAACGATTGTCAAAGATGTTTATAGACTTGCAAATGCTCTTTTAGCACTTATGATCCTCCGAAATATTAATCAGTCTATTGGACATTCATTTGATGCTTGATTAAATGAATTTAAAGGATCCTGAAGAGACCAACACGGAGAATCAGAGAACTTTCAAATGTTTTCAATATTCGTAATATTTGCCGGCGTTCAAACGGCCTTTCCACGGCACTAATGAAATGTTACGAATATTATTAGAGTTTGTAGATCTTAACAGCACTAACAGTTCGTGAAGCAACCAAATAACGAGCAATTTTCAGTAATATAGTGTCATAATAATTAGTTTCACACGACACTTACAGATATTCATGACACTAATGGCTCTGATTTGAACTCTTGTGGCCATTTGAAACCTTTATAGTTGCATTCAATGGTTCTCCAGGAACTTATTGGCACTCGTAGTTTCTCCAATAATTGTCAAAGATGTTTATGGACTTACAAATGCTTTTCTAGCACTTATGATCCTCCCAAATATTCATCAGACTATTGGACATTCATTTGATGCTTGATTAAATGGATTTATAGGACCTCGAAGAGAACAACATGGAGAATCGGAGGACTTTCAACTGTTTTTAGTATTCGTAATATTTACAGGCGTCCAAACGGCCTTTGCATAGCACTAATGAAATGTTTTGAATATTATTGGAGCTTATTGATCTTAACAGCACTAACAGATCGCGAAACAACCGAATAAGGAGTAATAAAATAATAATAATAAGTTTTACACGACACTTACAGATATTTATGACACTAATGGCCCGTGTTTCGACTCTTATAAGCATTTTGGAACCTTTTCAGTGACATTCAATAGTCTTCAAGGGACAGTCGTAGCTTTCCTAAAGATTGTCAAAGAGGTTTATGGACACGTAATTGCGCTCTTAGCACTTATGAGCGCTTATAGGACTGACGGTTTCTCCAAAACGTTCATCAGACTTTTGGACATTCCTTTGAGGCTTGAATATACAGATTTAAAGGATCTTGAAAATATTCATACGAAGAATCAGAGGTCATTCATGGCACTAATGAAGGGTTATCAATACTAGTAGAGCTTGTTAATCTTGACAGCACTAACGAGAAATTCCTAGTAATATAATAATAATAATAATACTAATAATAATCAGCGTATCTGTAGTAATTCTGTAGTAAGCCTGTAGCATTAACTCTGTTAATACCGAAATTTACCGACATTTGTGATAATTGCACTAATGTTAACAGCAGTAACAAATCGCAAACCAACCAAGTAACGAAAAATTCCTAGTAATATCATTACTATAATTAATGTATATTATAATTAGCATCGTCTATTTTGTATTATCGCCATGTCCCTTGTTGATAAAGTGTAATTATACAATATTGTGGTACATGCGGTAACTTCGCTTTCACGAGAAACTGTATAAATTCTTGTCAAAGGTGAGAATTCCCTCGGGGCTATCTCTACGTCGAATTTCGCTTGAGAAGGATCTGTTTACCACTGGTACTCATCATGGCGAAACTATTGTACGAAATTCTCGACAAATTTACTAACCTTAACGACGAGACCTTCGATTTCCTTGTCGTACCGCAGAGCAAAGTGTAGTTTGCCAGCAAATTCCATTTCCACGGTACTCGAACTCTCTGTGCTCTCCTGTCTCGTTAAATCCTTCTTGTACAATTCCGGCTGAAATGTGTAACATTGGTAACATCTTTTTTCACACAAATACTGAATTTAAACAAATTGCATAGAATTTTTAAACAGCAAAATATAGATTTGTTAAAAATATATAATGGATAAATATTTTTGTAATAAACAAATAGTTACCTTGATGAGACCGAGGCTCGAATCACTGCGATTTTCGAGGCTGCAGATGCTGAATTTTATATTCGGCAGATCCAACCGATGCGACAATTGACGCTGAAATGTCTGATGTCTCATCGGCACTATTGGCAGCGTTGTTTGTCGCAATACCTAACGGGTCAATGTCAAAAGTGGTCGAAGGAACAAAAGCGATCAATCAATTTGTTTTAAAATCGAGTTAAGATGGAAAGAAAGTATTTTATATCACTAAGTACAATAATGGACGCTTTTACGTCCGCAAGCGGACGTGAAAACGTCCATATTGCACCTCGTGATATAATAGGACATTACATCACGAGGACGTAAAAACATTTTCTGACAAGTGTGAGTTTGCAGGACGAGCCGAAGGCAAGTGATGTTTTACGCCGAGTGATATACGATATTTTATATCACGAGGTGCAAAATGGACGTTTTCACGTCCGCTTGCGGACGTAAAAGCGTCCATTATTGTACTGAGTGATATAAAATATCGTACATCACTCGTCCAAAAATGTTGTTACGTCCTCGTGATGTAATGTAATATTTTTGACACTGAAAGACGAGACACAAAAACAAATAATAATATCATATTGTTTTATATTCAGCTTGGAATTTACCTTCTTGCTGTCCTTCTGTTCCTGTACATATTCGTGAGTTATGGGCTCCGATTGAAGATCGGGCAAAGAATGACTGATGCGGATGGCATTTTGCTGAGAGAGCTCTCCATCACCTTCCTCGTCGTTCTCGTGACGAGTGACTCCCATAAGCCATTTCCACGTTGCCGAGCACTGAAAGCTCACAGCGGCGAGAAGCACGAGAGCCATGAGAGCGACACCGGTTCCGATTAGAAACTGATAGGGAAAGCTCTCGGTCCACTCTTCTGTAAAAATAAAAAATATCCTTGTATTTCGATCGATCGTTAACAATGACTCAAGCATAATTCAATTATTTTATATAATTTATTTTATTTAATATTGTTTTATTTTATTTATTTATTAATTATTTCATTCATTTAATAATTATTCAATGTAATTCAATCATTTTTATACGAATTTTTGTCATCTTTATGTTCTTATCTCCCGTCTTCTAAATCCTGCCACCGTTGGCTCTTGCATCAGTGAATCAGGAAACAATTGAACCAGAAACACATTATCGACTTCGCGAAATATATGGGGTATTCCACGCCAAATCGACCACTTTAGAACCCGACCCGTTTCGATTTGGCTGAAACTTTTTTAACATTTTTTACCTTATCAAAAACATTTTTCAGAATTTTTTCAAATTTTTTTACCAAACCGATAAAAATTTATAAATTTTTCAAAAAAATTGATTTTATTTTTTTCAAATAGCTATAACTTTTTCAAAATTTGACTTATCGGAACGGTTTTTTTTTCAAAATTTTTTGTTTTTTAATGTACTTTTTGAAAAAAAAATACAAAAAATTATAGAAACCCATCTTCATTGCTTTTTTTTAGATTTTTGGAAAAAATCGAAAATTTCTCGATGATTACCATTTTTTTTTTTTTCTTTTCATTATATCAAACTTTGACATTTTCTGCAAATCCTCAAATTTTTTCAGAGTGGTGTTTTTTTTATTTCTATTTTTTTCTACTACCCTTATTTCTCATAACACCATTGTGCAAATTTTTGAGGGTGTTCAAAGATTGAAAGTGGTAATCATCGAGAAATATTCGATTTTTTCCAAAAATCTAAAAAAAAAAAACGATGAAGATGGGTTTGAATATTGTTTTAATATTTTTTTTCGAAAACTGTTTTTGAATGTAGTTTTCGAAAAAAATACCAACAAATTATTGAAACCCATCTTCATCGTTTTTTTTTTATAGATTTTTGGAAAAAATCGAATGTTTCTCGATGATAACCACTTTCAATTTTAGTTTTTATTTTTTTTTCAAATTTGGAAGTTCTTTGAACACCCTCAAAAGCTTGCAGAATGGTGTTATGAGAAATAAGGGTAATAGAAAAAAAAAAATTTCAATTGGAAAAAAAATAGAAATAAAAAAAAACCACTCTGAAAAAATTTGAGGATTTGCAGAAAATGTCAAAGTTTGATATAATAAAAAGAAAAAAAAATCAAAAATGGTGATCACCGAGAAATTTTCGATTTTTTCCAAAAATATAAAAAAAAAACAATGAAGATGGGTTTCTATAATTTTTTTGTATTTTTTTTCAAAAAGTACATTAAAAAACAAAAATTTCGAAAATAACCGTTCTGACAAGTCAAATTGTGAAAAAGTTATAGCTATATATAAAATAAAAAATCAATTTTTTTGAAAAATGTATAACTTTTTGTCGGTTGGGTAAAAAAATTTGAAAAAATTCTAAAAAATGTTTTTGATACCGTAGAAAAAGATTAAAAAGTTTCAGCCAAGTCGAAAGGGGTCGGGTTCTAAAGTGGTCGATTTGGCGTGGAATGGCCTATATGTATTAGGCATGAATTTTTTAAATAAGGACGTTAAATAAATAAGGATGTGTTCCTCGATGCTGTTGAATAATGTCGGGCAATTTTCGCGGCCACTTATCGACTGCATTGAAAACGTGGAGTACGGTCTGACCGGATATCGATTCGAACTACTGCGAGAACAAAGTTGCTGCTCAATGAAGCCCGTCAAAACGTTCGTGGCTTCACTTCGGTCATTAAACATACATTACTAGTTCAAATTGCTTCTTTACCAGAAAGTGGAATGTCAATCTACGATCTGTCGTGGTTTTATCTCGATAAAAGCTCTCTCACACACTCGTAGTACATTTAGAACTTTCACCTCTGAGTAATTGACTGAAAACTCTGGTTTCCAACCGATCCATCGACATTTTACTAACGACAGAGATACAGAAGCAGTATGCGCTATTGCTGATGAGCCCGTATTGTTTAACAAAACAAAATATTGTAAATGACAAATAAATACACTGTCAGCCAAAAGTTTGGAAACAGTCGCCTCGATTCCACGCCGCACAAAAAGCTTCACTGCTCTTTAAAAAATGAAGATATTTTGATTCACCAAGCAGCGTTTTAAAGGGGACATACTCAGCTTCATTTCGCTCTTTCAAAAAAAAATTTTGCGATTTTTTAAAAATCCAGATCGTTTTTCGGCTTTTTTTTGGCATTGTAATTTTGTCGCACGAACCATGCATTTTTTTTTCGACTGTTTTTTGCATAAGAAACTATTGGTGGGGAGTATTAGCTTCAATTTCGTTTTTTAAAAAGTTTTCCACGATTTTTTTTCGTAAAAATATTCCATGTTTCGCAAAAAACGACCAGATTTACGAAATGAAGCGTAACTCTAAAACCACCCGGTTTTCGTGTAATCACTAAGAAGGTAAAAAGTTGCATACAATCATTCTGGATTCAAAGAAATTTTTTCAGATTAAAAAAAAAAAAATTTTTTTTCTCATTTTTCCTGCAAACGAGATATTTTTTTATCTTAAACAATCGGATCACTTCGCTTATCCACACGTGTTTTTCGATGAAAAAGTTTTGAAGATGATGTTTTTCGGTGCAAAAGTTACACACAATCATTCTGGATTCAACGAAATTTGTTTAGAATTTTTTGCCAGCATTTTTTTTTTCAAACATTTTTCCTGTCAACGAGATATCTTTTTACTTAAATAATCGAGTCCCTTACCGCATCTTCATGGGTTTTTCGATGAAAAAGCCATGCAGATGAGGTTTTTCTATGAAAAAACCGTGTAGATGAGGTAAGAGACTCTATTGTTTAAGTTTAAAAAATATCTCGTTCACAGGAAAAATGGGAAAAAAAATTTTGAAAAAAAATCTGAAAAAATTTCATTAAATCCAGAATACTTGCATGCAACTTTTTATCCTCTTAGTGATTTCACGAAAGCAGAGTAGTTTTAGAGTTACGCGTCATTTTATAAATATGGTCGTTTTTTGCGAAAAATTAAATATTTTAGCGAAACAAAATCGTACGAAAATTTTTTAAAAACGAAATTGAAGCTAATACTTTCCGCCACAAGTTTTTCATGCGAGAAACAGTCGACAAAATTTTTTATAAGTTGTGCGCCAAAATTGAAATGCCAAAAAAAAGCCGAAAAACGACCATGTTTCAAAGAGCGTACCGGATTCAAAAAAAATCGCAAATTTTTTTTGGAAAAAGCGAAATGAAGCTGAATATGTTGCCTTTAAAACACCGCTTGGTGACTCAAAATATCTTCATTTTTAAAAGAGCCGTGAATCTTTTTCTGCGGCGTGGATTCGGGACGAGTTTTTACAAACTTTTGGAACTTATTTTTTCAAATTCGCATTTGTAGTTACTGTTGCAGTATATTTTTGATAAGTTGATAAATAGTTTTACGATTAATTTTGCAATGAATTGGCTTTTGTGGAGAATTAAATGGGCAAAATTTTATGAAAGTTCTTTTTGTTTATTAAGGATATGTATATTTTAAACACACGATTTTATTTACGATTTAGCGTTTTTGAGCTAAATGCCAAAAGAAAATCAACCATATTTTGGCATACAATTTTGAAATCGTGGAAATCGTAGAAAAATATTATTTTATATAGATATTTTTCTACAGTTTTTAATTTTTAATCATTGAGATGTTGGAATGAATGAAACGCTATTCCTTAAGCTTACGTGAGAGGCTAAACTTTAATTTTCAACTTATAAGTTAAATCCATTTAATGTCGACATTTGATAGAACTCTTTGGTGATTTTTCGAGGGTAACTTCACATGGATTACCACTGGATTTACAGCACAAATTATATTAAAAATTATATTAATTAATTAATTAATAATTAATATTTTTTTAATGAAAAAAAAAGATATTAAATTTTACATGTGTGATGTTACAATTTTTTAAAAATTGAACTAAATAAACTCAATTTATTTCACATTATTTTTGACAATACAAAATAGCCTTCAATTATATAAAATGGCGGGAGAGAATTATTTTACAATTACTCCGTTGGTCTCAAAATTGAAAATTTATTAAATTTTTCAAAATTTTACATATTCTTTGTTCTTAATGCAAATTTCGATCAACAAGCGCAGTAGCGATATTTCTCCCTCGTCGATTTTCGTTTTCTCACACCGACGTAACCGACGACCTCGATGATAGTTTCACCCCGAATTACCTCATCTCTGATAGGCGTCAACTTCTCTGTATTATAGTCACGTGTAACAGCGAGTGCAGCCTCCTCCGCTAATTCGGGTGGTGCAGCGGCCACAGCCGCCTCGGCGGCGATCATCATTTCCGTGAATTTTGCAGCTTCCTCGGCGCGAATGAGCTTTTCAACTGCCTCGGCCAATTCGTGATCGTTTCGGGCGTTTAGCTCGCCGAGAACGTCGACGTTGCTCATGCTACTCGCGAGTGTTCGTGAAAGAGATTTCAGGGGACGTTGACCACCGGATGCGGTTCCATTCACCGGTATTATCGATTCATCCTCGGAGCTCAAATTTTCTAATGGCTTGTCCATTCTTCTACGCGAATTACCAATATTTTAATTCAATTATTTTTGTTGATGTTCCAGTATATTTTCCACAAGTCGATAAATAGTTTTACGACCAGTTTTGCAATAAATTGGCTTTTTTGGTCGAATTGAATGTGTAAAATTTGATCAAAGTTCTTTTTGTTTATTGAGGATATATGAAAAAAGAATATACCCCAATGAATTTTGATTTTATTGAGAGGGAAAAAAATATTTGACCGTTCATTTTTCTAAAAGAGTTTCAGGAAATTATTATTTTTTTAGATATTCACTACCGGCGAAAAGTTTCCGGATAAAACTTGAAAAAAAGTGTGGAATGTTTTTTTATGCCATTTCACCGGAAGTCAACGTAAACTAATTTGACAAACGGCATTTTAAACGGGAAGAATTCGGCTTCATTTCCTGTTTTTTAAATTGTTTTTACAATTTGTTTTTATAGATTTAGACTCTATTTTGAAAACAACTGTTTTTCGCATTTTTCCCTCTCTTCAGGAGCACCCATCTTCTAGAGGATTTTTTTCAAATAAATGTTTACGATTGGATTCATGAAGGGGAAAGTTTGAGCCTCAATTTCGATTTTTTTTAAACTACAAGCGATTGTTTTTTCCAAAGTTATTCTGTTATTTGTGAAAAAGAGGTAATTTCAAAAATCCCGTATAACACGAAAACAAAGAGAATTCATGAAAAACTTCAAGAGAGCAACAAGTTGCGTTTGTTTCGTTGAGTTGGGAGGAATTTTTTCAGATTTTTTTTTTCAAGATTTTTTTTTTCTCATTTTCTAGGTTGGAGCTCAGATCCTTCAATTACCATAACTCGAGAACTATGGAATTATTGATGAATTTTCAAGGGAGGGGGGGGGAATGCTTTATTTTCCCATTGTCAACACGTTGGAATTTTTTTTTACATTTTTTTCCCATTTTTTTTCTCCTATTTTCGAAAAAAAAATCTGAAAAAACTCCTCTGAACTCAACGAAAACAGACTCAACTTTTGCTCCCTTGAAGTTATTTACGAATCTTCTTTGTTTTCGTGTTATACGGGATTTTTCAATATTAGTTTTTTTCCACAAAAAAAATAGAATAACTTTGGAAAAAAAATCGTTCAAAGTTTAAAAAAAAAGGAAATTCAAGTTCAAACTTTTCCCTTTATAAATCCAACCGTAAAAATGGATTAAAAAAATTTCCTCTAGAAGATGGTTGCACCTGAAGAGAGGGAAAAAAGGCGAAAAACAGTGGTTTTCAAAATAGAGTCCAAATCTAAAAACAAATTGTAAAAATAATTTAAAAAAACAGGAAATTAAGCCAAATTCTTCCCCTTCAAAATGCCGTTTGTTAAATTAGTTTACGTTGACTTCCGGCGAAATGGCATAAAAAACGTTTCAGACCTGTTTTGAAGTTTTGTCCGGAAACTTTTCGCCGGTAGTGTACATTTATGTACTCAAAATATAATTATTTTTTCCACATTTTTCAACGATTATACAACAGAAATTATAATGAACTTTAGCACCAAAAATATTATCTTATTTCATATTATTATATTATAATATTATATTCGATTATATTAGTATTATACGATTTTTTTCAAAGCAAATTGAAAATATTTAGTTCTAAAAGGTTTAGCACGTTGTTTGCAAACGTATTACAGTTTTTCGGGAATATTTCTAATCACCAGATCATTGAACGATGTAAAATCTATTTTTTTATAGCAAATTTGCACTCTTTGCACGCTAATAGAGAAGAAATATCGGTTTTTCATTTGGATGGGAAATGTTATACTCTAATGGCGATAGAGGCAAACGTATCGTCTAATGTGGTGAGATATTTTCTAGTATATATACGAAACGGTGCGTATTCCGATGACATAATTAAAATGTACGTAGCTGCAATTATGGGCTAGAACGGTGGAGGTTCATAGCGTGCAATTTAACGAGACTAACGGGTCAATTCACCTATATTCCTGGATGTGCGTAGTTGCCATTTTGTCAAAGCGTTCTAGTATCGATTCACGATTTGCCCTGGATGAGCGTTTTTTCTTTGGCTTCTGCATCCTGGCTCCATGATCCTCGAACATGGCCCCGCAAGCTTCGCAAGGACACGAATTCGCTGAAGTTGAATTTCGTTCCATCTTCGTATTGCATCGGTAAATAAGAAATTCACGTTCTTCCTACGTGCGCATGCTTCGAGTCCTTTTACAGAATTTTTGATCCTTCATACGTTTTTCCGAATCCGAACTGTGCTACAGTAATTTTGTATTTGTCAAGAGGATGCTAACTAACTAGCTAACTCTTCTTGAAATTGTCGCAGGGCTCGATTAATTCGTGTTCACGAGCATCCCAAAGGACTTGACTCTTGATGAAAAGCAAACGAAGCTTCTTCTTTGTAGAGAGTGACTAATGAGAATTCCCGAGTCCTTGGATGGAGGTTGCATTTGAATTTTCGTCGAGATTATTTAGTTTTGAAAAATGCGGTCCAATTACAATTTTGCAGGAAAATTCAAATCCAGGATTGTCCACCATGTGGAAAATTAAAGTTGATGAAGGTCCTTGAGGAATTCGAGGAAATTTTTGATTTCGGTTCAGATTAGTTCTCGTGCTTTTCACCATATGCGTGGATAGCCGAAAAGTGACCCTTTTCTGACAGCTGAAAGTGAAAACAGACGAGTTCGTTTCTTTTTTCCCCTCCGGGGAAAATTATTTTCACTCTTAGCTGTCAAAAAAGATCCTCTTTTTGGCTATCCACGCATACAGGATGTTAAGCAATTAGATAACCTGACTAGGTTCTTCGTGTAGAGCGTATCAAGACAAAAAATTTGCTCTTTTAAATAATTTTGTACGATTAAAATTGGCTGAGTTATGAATGTTTTTAAAGTTCACCAATGACGGCTAGAATCTAGGAAAAATGCCGCTGGTGGGGGTTTTTACGCCACGCCCACCGTTACCCCCACCACGCGGTTCACCAGTAGCATTGCTCCTAGATTCTAGCCGTCATTGGTCAGCTTCAAACATTAATAACTAAGCCAATTTTTGTCGTATAACAATTTTAAAAAAGCAAATTTTCCGTCTTGGCGCGCTCTACATGGTGAACCTAGTCAGGTTATCTAGATACGTGACCCGAAAAGACACTCAAATCTCTCATGGGGGAAAAAAAAGATCGTGTGCAATACGGGTCAGAGATTCGTCTTTTGTCTCGCGTGGTTGCGGCCCTCGCTTTGCTCGTTGCGGCAAACTTCACCCTCGACAAAAAGACAAAAAGACTTATCTCTGGCCCTAGATGCACAGAATACTATTACCGATAAAAAAACCCTTTCACCCAAATTACTCCCTTGAATTGACTATGAAAGTTTTTTGACCGGATGTTAATCAATCAGTCTGATCGGCGATTGGAATCGATGAATCTTTATCAGCATTGAATGCCATCAATCCGGTCGACATTTTAATTCCATTACAATTAACCTCACAGCTATTTTCGCACGTATGACATTGACCTCAGAAGTGGCCGGGCTTTACGCGCAGTTACGTATATAAACTTTTGCGAGGGTAGTTCTCCGACGACGCGATGCTGAGCTTCCGGTTGCCTGGGGGAAACGATTACCCCATCATCGTTGCCAGGCACCATCTCGACGACCCTGACCCCTTATTCCAGTATTTTCAATGGTATTTGAATATTTCTCATCGTTAAACAAGATATCGGTAGTCTTGTATACATTTATGAAACATTTCTAACGATATACAAGTCTTCATAAATACGAATATATGCACATAATATATAGAGAAACCTATTTAAGGGAAGGAGAGGCAATATGGACACGACCCTAGATTTTTGTGTTTTCAGAAATTCGAGTAAACGAGGAAAAACGTTAAAAAAACGATTTTCCTCGCTTCTCACATCGCCTTAATATCCAAGATACTTGGTCCAAGCTGTTTGGCGTATTTTTACTATCAAATTTCTAGCAAAATAAAATTTTAATCGTAGTTGCATTATTTTATAGATTTTTTACGATTATGGAGGTGGCCATTTTGCTTCAGGCTTCGAATTTTTTAAGTATTTTAGTGGAAGTGGGTTGATATAATACTATTGGAATTTGATGGGGTGTTTTTTTTCTAATGCGATGAGAATGAAATTTTTTAAATTTATTTTTCTAACTCTTCATGACAAATTTTCATGAAAATGTCAAATCTAGATATGATTTTACGGGTGTCAGTTTATTCAGGTATGTTAGGGCAATTTAATTATAATCCCCTCATTAACAATTTTATCAATATTCAATTTTTTTCAATAATGTTGATGTCCATTTTGCCCCCAGGTCCCCTATATTTATAACCATCATACATCATAGCTACATTTTCTTCTCTAGTATTGCTATTGAAGAATCGTCTCGCTTGTATCATTCTTCCGGAGCTTCGAGTATCACCTTACTTTCCATTGAAATAACGGGCTCACTCTTAACTCAAACCCGACTCCTTGTGACTCCTCAGCCTTGAGAATTCAAGTGCCAACTCGAGACGAGAGCTTTCCTCTTCACTCGACTATTGACCGAAATTCTCGACACGAGCGTTTCATTTACCCTCGAGACGTCATTTTTTTTTGTTCGAAGTTTCGCGTTAAGGGCAACGGCACATATCTTGATGGAATTGAAAATCGGAGTCGAGGACGTATTTACGTTGTAATGCGCTATCACTGTGATAAGAATTCTTGGTACCTTCAGCCGGAATATAAGACTCTCTGAGTCTGATTAAAATACATCATTTATTAGTGAATCAAAGAGAATTGTTGAGGAAAACACGAGGAAAATTCTCTAGCGGCGCCAATATTCAAGATATCGGCATAATCCTTGCGCCATTCTCTTCGTTATCACACGCCCTATCGATTATAAAATAGGAATCCCGGATTGGATGAAGGAGACCAGAGTTATGGCCTTTTAAAACATCGGTCTCAAGTTTTTCAAATAAATGCGGTTGATTTTTGGCGGTTTTAAAAATTCTCTAGCGCCGCCAAAATTTAAGATATCGGCATAATCCTTGAGCCAATTTCTTCGTTATCGCGCGCCCTATCGATTGAAAAAAAGAAATCCCGGATTGGATAAAGGAGACCGGAGTTATGGCTTTTTAAAACATCGGTCTAAAGTTTTTCAAATAAATGCGGTTGATTTTTGGCGATTTTAAAAATTCTCTAGTGCCGCAAAAATTTAAGATATCGGCATAATCCTTGAGCCAATCTCTTCGTTATCACGCGCCCTATCGTTTAAAAAAAGAAAATCCGGGATCGAATCAAGGGGACCGGAGTTATGGCCCTTTCAAATGTCGGTTTCAAGTTTTTCAGATAAATGGGATTGATTTTTGGTGATTTCAAAAATTCTCTAGTGCCGCCAAAATTTAAGATATCGGCATAATCCTTAAGCCAATCTCTTCGTTATCACGTGCCCTATCGATTAAGAAAAGGAAATCCGGGATTGAATCAAGGGGACCGGAGTTACGGTCCTTTAAAATATCGGTCTCAAGTTTTTCAGATAAATGCGATTGATTTTTCGCGATTTTAAAAATTCTCTAGCGCCGTCAAAATTCAAGATATCGGCATAATCCTTGAGCCATTCTCTTCGTTATCACGCGCTCTATCGATTCAAAAAAAGAAATTCTCGATCGGATAAAGGGGATCGGAGATATGGCCCTTTGAATGATCGATTTTCCAATGTTTTCCAAAACTCGATCGAATCTGACTAAACTAGTTTTTGGCATTTTAAAGCATGACGCATGAGGACGAAATGTATCGAAAACAGAATATTTATATTCCCCAGGCAATGCAAATCCTGTATGTGTTAAAGATGGACGATTCTTTGCAACGTCAATCGCAAATCGTATCGTATCAGATCCTAGTGATTGTAAATTGGTGCCCTGTTTCCAGAATATCGCCAACTTCACTTCATCGATAGAATTCAGTTGTTCCTCTATCTGAGATGTGAGTAATGGTTTTCTTCTGCAATGTGACAAGGTTACAGCGAGAATCAGCAAGCCAACGATAATTTCACACCGTTGAACATCTGATCATTGATCTTGGATTCACGGTCCCTTCTCCAGAGGATCATAGAATTGGGACAAGGATTTTATCCGACTAGTTCTCTGATCATATTTGTGTGTGAGGACGCGGACAAATGAAGCAAGGTTAATCCGTCAAAGGAATCCTTTGCTGATCAGCTCGGAAATGAAAGACACAGGAAGAGAAGTGCGGTGAAATCTTGAGGGATCTCTGCTACAAAGAGTTATACGCGTGGTATCACCATCAGAGCTCAATCAATCCTCACAAAGTGTGATTGCAGTTCGAACTTGAAGGAACTCGGTGGATCAAGGACGTCCACGAAGAGCTTGCAAAGTCCCATTGATAATTCTGCGGTGAGTTAGACGAGCATGGAGGTCACAGGATTGCAAGGACCATCGAAAGAACAGCCTCGAAGCAACGAGGATCATAGTCAGCAGAATGAAAAATCGAACGATTCTCGGACGGAGGCAGATTTCGTGCCATGGCGGATTTTCATCAATCAAATGGACAGCTACCATGGAAAAAAGTTGGCTGATGTGAGACGTTTTTTCAAATTATAGGATTAATCTATTGGGATGAGGATAATTAATGGCGTCGTCGAAAAACAGTGGACCTAGTGAAGGACTCTGAGAGTGTATCATTTATTTATTTTTTTTTTTTTTCAATGGCTGTCGAGGTTTTGAGCCACTGCAAATTAATTACTCTTGATATTTTTCATAAGCTTACGCGTTAGATTTATAGTTCTGCCAGATTGACAGAGAGAGCGAAGGAAGAATGACATTGAAAACAGTTTTAAGGGATATTTTTTTTATGTTCCTTTTTGCATCAAAATGAACCTTTCATGGAAAATCTCGGGCTGTGAATTTACCGCAATTTATGAACTTACGATAAAAGGAGCTTTTTCGTCGCGACTCATTTTTTTCCACTTCTCAGTCTCATTTATCGCGAATAGTTAACTGAAGAGCTCAAGCGCATTGAATGGGTAACATTGAAAAGGGTCGCAGAGCAATTTATTCAGGATCGTTCTTATATATTTTTACCTTTTTGAGACAGGAGTATCCTCTTGAATTAATCGATTCTTCGTTATATGCAGCTCAAGAATCTCTTCTTGACGAGAAATGCACCCTTTTTCGCTACTACGCGTGGGCTTTTACATGAATATTAAGGGGTTATACCAACCCTCAGATTTTTTTGCTTGTATTCATTATTTATATTTTTGAGAATTATTTAAACATTTCTCCATGTCTAAATTCTTATTATTCATGGAGTTAGCAATTTGAAACACTTTTCTTTTGCTTTTTCCTCGAAACTACTTTTTTCAAACTGGCGGAGAAGATATCTCGAGATTCACTGAGTCGATTTTGAAAAAATTCATACTATAGATTCTTTAGAATATTATCTTCATTGTAGAAGATATTTTTGATTGGATGCCACGTAGAAATTTTATTAATTTTTAAAAATATTAATTTGACTCTAAATCAGAACTTTTTTAAACAGTTGTCAGTTCTACGAAAATAAAATTATTTATTTTGTTATTTTATGCTACACTTTGGCCATGATATTGATTAATAAGAACAACATTTTTTTTAACAATATCTGACAGAACAAAAATTCCACACTATGCAAGAATTTCGAAAAAGGCTCCTATTATAATGGCATATCTCCGTCGTTTAAAAAAAAATTTTTTTTTTTTTATTATCTTATCCATAAAACTATAATCGTTCTTGTGATAAGCAAAAATCATTTTATGTATGTTATAGTCACATCAACATTTTTTTTCACTTGTATACCCTTTTTCTAGCGTCAAAGTGGTTTAAGCCTTTTAAGGTACATGGGCTTCTGTGCTTTTGCTCTTTTTTACCATGCTCGACAAAATTGCTTCATAGTAAATCTCAAGACCATGGTATAGGTTGATCCCGCTTTCAGGGATTACAACGAAGAACCCACCTGTAACGAAATATATGAGGTATTCCCCCTCATCGGGACCCCCTTTTAGGCCAACCTTTTTCGAATTGCTTGAAACTCGAGTATGTTTTAGTGTTGCCTGAAAGTATATTGTACACCAATTTTCAAATCTCTAACTATAATACTCTTTGGAATACATCAAAAGAAATATTTCGAACTTTTTGCGTATTCAGCTCTTCGGAGCTTAGGCACGGCGCGAAATGAAATCGAAAAAATTCTTTTCTAATAGCTTTCGATCGGAAATTTCCTGCGTTTTTCGAAAAAAATATCAGCGTTTTCGAAAAAAAACAAATTCATTTAAATTTCGGCGAAAAACAGAAAAAATTGATTGACAAAAAATAGCATAATTTAATTCAGCGGAACAATTTTCTTAATGTTTTGTATATATCTGAGAATTCACGATATAAATTTCAAGTTGGAACTCGCATCCGTTTACCAATGCCAAGTCTTTTGGTAGGATAAAAATTCTTAAATATCGTGTTTTTCGTATTCAACAGTGTCTGACATATTATATAGCATTTTTTAAAACAAATTGTGAATTTAGTAAATTTATAAAATTAATTAAATTAAATTTATTAAATCAAATTTATTCAATTTTGAATTTAATAAATTTATGAAATTTAATAAATTTATAAAATTTGAAATTCTCTAAAAAAAAACTATATAATATATCAGAGAACTGTTGAATACGAAAAACACAATATTTAGGAATTTTTATCCTACTAAAAGACTTGGCATTAGTAAACGGATGCGAGTCCCAACTTGAAATTTATATCGTGACTTCTCAGATGTACACAAAACATGAAAAAAATTGTCCCGCTGAATTAAATTATGCCCTTTTTTGTAAATCAATTTTTTCGGTTTTTGGTGGAAAATTTAAGAGAATTCGTTTTTTTTTCGAAATTGCTGATATTTTTTTCGAAAAGCGCAGGAAATTTCCGAACGAATGCTATTAGAAAAGAATTTTTTCGATTTCATTTCGCGCCGTGCCTAAGCTCCGAAGAGCTGAATACGCAAAAATTTCTAAATATTACTTTTGGTGTATTCCAAAGAGTATTATAGTTAGAGATCTGAAAATTAGTGTACAATATACTTTCAGGCAACACTAAAATATACTCGAGTTTCAAGCAATTCGAAAGAGGTCGGCCCAAAAGGTGGTCCCGATGAGAGGGAATACCTCATATAGAGATACAGGAAGTAAAACGCGGGAATGAGAGTCATTGGCAATTTCACACTGAATAACCAATGTCCAACCGTCCTAAAAAAGGCAATTAGCCCTTTTTATGTGACAGTATTTGAAATAAATTAAATTCAGAACATCAAATTCGGGGGAAAAAAAATTATATCTAAAAATATTCAAAAACTACGCTTATGTGTTCGAATCATGTTGAAGAAATCTTGAAAAGAAAAAATGGATCTTTGATTTTCGAACTCGAGTTTGCAAATCGAAAAATCTTCGATTCATGATCTGAATGACAATAAATTTTTAATGAACACCGAATCACTAATTCAAATTTTTTTCATTCAACGGAGAGGGAAGGTATAGTATGAAAATCAATCGAGAGGAAATCAAGGGAGAAAAAATGTCCTGTCTCCTCGGAGAGGCTCGATCGTTGTACCACTTTTTTTTTCGCCATTCGCACGGGGAGGCTTTTCTCTTTTTTCCCGTCTATATGGTAACTCACAGAGCGTGAGCATGCATAAAGTACAAGGGAAAGTATGGAAGTAGACCCGACGGACCCGAATAAAACATGAAGTCTCGCGCGGTAACTCACAAAACCTTTCTCCCTCGTGCGCCCAAACTCACACGAATTTATCTCCGTGAGGGAGGAATCAAACATTAAGGTTGGGCAAATGAACTCGTGGCGAGAAGCCATTGCACGGCGTGTGGTTTTTTGTTTCACCCGACAAGTATGACCGATTTTCCATGATGACAACATTGGATCTCAGGATATCAAATTTTCCCTCAACTTCAAAATCGTTATATTCCCATTCAAATAAACCTTTGCCAATCTGCTCTTGTCATTAAAAAAAAGTGCAATACTGATTTTCATAATCTCTGGCCTAAAGTAAATTTTCAAAAATGATGAAAAACCCCTCCATCAAAGTATTACTGATTACCTGGAAATCCGGAAAATTCTGGGAAATGAAAAATTTGAAAAATGAACCGTGAGCTTTTATCTTGAGGAATCTGCTTTATACAGTCGTTACCGGGACGAGAATACATCGCTAATACGTCGGGACAAAGGGATACAAAGGAGGGCATCGACTTGAGCGATGAGATGGAAAACGAGGAAAACGGAAACCGAGGAAGCAGAAGAAACGAGATTTCACGTGCCGGGGGCAACGAGGACGATGACTCCGGCGAAGAGGTGAACCTCGACGAGGAAGGGACGGATTTTGCCGAGACGAAAGACAAAACAAAGAGACGAAAGCTCGAGGTTATCGGCACTGTCAAGGAACAGGAGGTAAAAGGAAAATGGAGGAGGGCCGGAGAGTCAAGAGAAAATTTTTCTTAATTCCATTCAGATGCTTGAAAGAATTGAATACCCTCTGGCGACCAATTGTTCATTTTAAATGAAACTAATGAATTTCCTGCAGAAACTAATGAGCTTTTCCTATATTTCTTTTCAACGGAGTTAAGTGTGTCATAATAATGGTAAGAAAAATTTAAGAAAAAGCTTTTCTCTTCTGGATTTTGATTTTTAACTTTGCAGACGAAGAATGGGGGAAAAAGTATTTGGATAATTCCATGTAAAATCGACCAAGAGCTGGAATCGACCCCTTTCAATTTCGATGAAATTCAGTCAGATGTTTTCGTTTTCAATAAAACAAAGTTCTACCAGAGGAAAAAAAATTTAATTTTTCTGTTGGAAAGTTATCCAAAATTCAAAATTTCACAATTTTTCAAATCTGTCAAGTTTATTTTTTAAATATCTTGAAAACTATTATAGTTATGAAAAATCGTTCTGAATTCGTTTTAAAGAGTATACTTAAGGCTACGAAAAAAAATATATATTCCGAAGAAAAAATTTGAAAAATGATGAATTTGGAGAATTTTTAATTTTCAAAAATTGTAACTAATCCAAGTTCCATATTTTATTTTTAGTTTAATTTTTTTATATAACACCCTTTACTGATCTCAAAAGATCCTGAAATTTTCAGAATGGTGTGTTTTCGTTTAAGAAATATAAATTTTTGAATTACGGTAAACAAATTTTTTTTTTTAATGGTCATTAGTTGAAATTTTTACTACTCAAAATTATAGAATTACATGATTGCTTAACTGTACTTAACTTGGAGGAAAAAAAAAAAAAATTTTACCAAAATTCAAACATTTTTATTTTTGAAACAAAAACACACCATCTTGAAAATTTCAGGATCTTTTAAGATCAGTACAAGGTATTGTATAAAAAAAATTAAACCAAAAATAAAATATGAAACTTGGATTTTTACGATTTTTGAAAATTCAAAATTCTCCAAATTCATCATTTAAAAAAAAAATCGGAATATTTTTTTCCATAGTTTCAAGTATACTCTTTTAAACGATAATCAGAGCGATTTTTTGTAACTCTAATAGTTTTCAAGATATTTCAAAAATAAACTTGACGGATTTGAAAAATTGTGAAATTATGAATTTTGCATCACTTTCGAAAAAAAAATTTCAATTTTTTTCCTTTTGGTAGAACTTCGTTTTATTGAAAACGAAAACTTCTGACCAAATTTCATCAAAATTGAAAGGGGTCCATTCCAACTCTTGGTCGATTTGACATGGAATGACCCATTTGCAACCTGCAATTTAGTTGCAAAATGTTTAGATAAATTCTGAGAGTCTTTTTCAGCCTATTATATTTGATAATTAAATTAATTAAATGCTGGCAATTTAATTAATTGAATCCTAGCGAAATTCTTAACTCAATACGCCATCTTTAACCAACGTAGTCAACATTTTTAACTCTTCATAATTATTCTTCGAGATGTAAAATTGCTTATGCGAGACTTTCACGAGCCTCACCATGCAAATTTAAATTTGCTTAATACCGGAGCTTCTCTATTAATTCTATGCTCAATCCCAGAGGTCTCAGTCTCCGAATTATGATTCTGCAGATTATTCCAACTCGACAATGTTAAATCACGAAAGTTAGAAACCATCGCAAAAATTCGAGAAATTTAATGCTCCCTAAAATAAGTTTTTCTCCATTCATTTCACTAGAAATTGTGACGAAGAAGAGTTACGAGCGCTCCTGATATTTTTTTCGACTTGTCAAACTAAAGTAAAACAATACCTTTTACTAAGAATATCTTTTCATGTCTGTACTCAGAAAAAAGATTTATTAGATTGGTATAAATTTTTGTAATAAATATAAATATAGGCCCCATGAATAATCATAATAAATACATAATAATATAATAAATATATAATAAAATATAATAATGACCTTAAATAAATTTATTTAAACTAAATGAATTATCTGTCGGCACTCTGTCACTGTCTTTCTCATTTTCCACCCTCGTGCACCCTTCTAATCTTTTTTCGCAGTACAAACGTCCGGAAGACGTATCTATGGTTGTGAGAATGACGAAGAACAGGGAGCTTTTGCTGAGGGAGTTAATGAAATGTGGCGTGGTGATCTACGATATAACTCAGGACGACAGCCAAATAGAGGAGGCCAGCTGGGCTCTCGAAGGTTCTCGAACGAAATATATAGATAAAACATTACGTATTCGCGCATCCTTCACGAAGGACAAAGAGACTCAGGGAGGAACCGAATAGAGCGAATTGCTAATTTGCCATTTTCCATTTCTCATTATCTTACGCTCTGTTCTTTAACACCGTTATTGTAACGGACTGACACGTTAACTTCGTTAAATTTCATTGTATCAACCTCTTCTCCTCATTTTCGATCTAGCAAATTTCAATTCGATTTGTTCAAACTCTGTTTTAGTTATCTCACCCACTGAAATTAAGTTTATTTTATCTTGAAGAAAACCATTCGTACTTATGTCAAATTCGTTCTTAACCCTTTTTGTCAAACTTTGGTTAACCTCACCCAACTAACTTTTTGAATATTATTCAACTTGGAATATTACAAAAAAAATCCCCTCTAAATAGGGGATGAGTTCTACGTGTCAAGCAGGGTTGCAAATAATGCATTACTTTTTTTAGTGCATTTGCATTTTCATTAACCATTAAAATTTAATGGTTAATGGAGATTATTTTCATTAACCATTAAAATTCAATGGTTAATAGAAATTATTTCCATTAACCATTAAATGTTAATGGTTAATGAAAATGCAATTGCTTTCAAAAAAGTAATTCATTATTTGCAACCCTGCCAATTACAATGTAGTGTGTAATAGAAAAAATTTCCATTACCCACTGCAATGTAATGTGTAATGGACAAAACTTTGATTGCAATTTTGGGAATGGAAAAATATACATGAATAAATTATTGCAGTTTTGCATTACATTTTATTGACTTAAGACTTAGGTTTTTAGAATTATAATATAGATGCTTTTTAGAATTTAAGGTGAAAATCTAAGTCCTGAGTCAATAAAATGTAATGCAAAATTGCAATAATCTATTCATCTATATTTTTCCATTCCCAAAATTGCAATCAAAGTTTTGTCCATTACACATTACATTGCAATGGGTAATGGATATTTTTTCTATTACACACTACATTGTAATGGGCAGGGTTGCAAATAATGCATTACTTTTTTTAATGCAATTGCATTATCATTAACCATTAACATTTCATGGTCAATGGAAATAATTTTAATAGTCAATGAAAATAATTTCCATTAACCATTAAATTTTAATTTCATTAGCCATTTAAAAAGTAATGGTTAATGCATTAATTTTTCATTCAAAATTTCGCAACCCTGGTGTCAAGTAATCTTTTTTTACGTACAAAAATGGCGAAACTTTCTTAATTATCCGAAAACTACGTGGGAGCAGCCAGACAAATTGTCTAAGAGCGTTAACATGTACGAGTTAAGCTTTGTATAGTTCTCGACGAAACTATGCAAGTTCACCTCAAAGTTTGACAACTTTTCGTGCCATATGTTCGAGGATTGCCGACGAAGTGGTTCATACATTGAATATGAGGGGAAAGAGAATGATCAAAAACCTATAATAGCGATGATATACCGAGACAAAGGAAAACAAGGGGTACTTAATTATTTGTAATTTCTTCAAGGGTTCAAAATGTTTTATCGATCCTTTATGAAGATTTCTCTGCCAAATTATTGTCACCAGGATGATGATAATTGACGCCAAAGCCCGAAACGTATCTTTAACCATAAATTTCATTCACACGGTTTTCATCTTTTTTGGACAGCAATCGTCAGCGAATTATCGACGTCTCGTCGTGATGCACCAAAAGCCTTCGAACGCAATGCAGAAATACGCTACTTCATCCTAATCTCCACGTTGATGACTTGGTCCATGACGAAACCGCTCGATCCTGAAAATCCGGAATTACCCTTCACCGAGGCGGATTACAGAAAGCGCAAATCCCATCCGAACTTCAGGGCTCACATAAAGTGCGAGCGAGAAGTCGCGACCATCGTGAAACGCAACGATCTCGGTGATAAATTGAAAACTGTCATTATCGGTGCGGGAATAACGTACGGTGACGAGGAAGGACCTCTTCACTATCTCTTCAAAATGGCCTGGAAAAATGCCGATTATCTGCCGATCTATGGCATTGGAACGAACAAAATACCACTTCTACACGTGCGCGACCTCGTTGAGTGAGTTTTAATTCATAAATTGATCGACAAACGCTTTTTTCAAACTTTGATCTCGAAATTTCCACAGAATCGTCTATATGCTGATGGGAAAATGGCCAAAATCGAGGTACATCGTTGCTGCTGAACAGGAATTAATTTCTCAATCGACTATAGTAAAGGTTAAAGATTTTTGACTAATCATGGAAATTATTATATACTTGGGTCATTTCATGTCAAATCGACCAAGAGTTGGATCGACCCCTTTCAATTTCGATGAAATTTGGTCACAAGTTTTCGTTCTTAACAAAACGATGTTCTACCAGAGAAAGAAAATTTAAAAATTATGTTTCGAAAGTAATCCAAAATTCAAATCGTCACAATTTTTCAAATCTTTCAAGTTTATTTTTTAAATATCTCGGAAACTATTATAGTTACGAAAAATCGTTTTGAATTCGTCTTAAAGAGTATACTTGGGGTTATGAAAAAAAAATATTCCGAAAAAAAAATTTGAAAAATGATGAATTTTGAGAATTTTGAATTTTCAAAAATCTTGAAAATCCAAGTTGCACATTGAATTTTTGGTTCGATTTTTTAAATATAATACCTTGTACTGATCTTAAAAGATCCTGACATTTTCAGAAAGGTGGTTTTTGTTTTTTCAAAAATATGAATTTTTGAATTTTTTAAAATCGTGTAAATCTAAACGATCAACATTAAATTTTTGGTTACATTTTTTCTATATTATACCTTGGACTGATCTTAAAAGTTCCTGAAATTTTCAGGATGGTGTTGTTTTGTTTCAAAAATATGAATTTTTGTAAAAAATTTTTTTTTAACCACAAGTAGAAATATTATATTTTTGAAACAAAACAACACCATCCTGAAACTATCAAGATCTTAAAGGTCAGTCCAAGGGATTATATTAAAAAAATGTAATCAAAAATTTAATGTGCAACTTGGATTTTTACGATTTTTAAAAATTCATAATTCTCCAAATTCATCATTTTTCAAATTTTTTTTCCGGAGAATTTTTTTTTCATAGCCCCAAGTATACTCTTTAAAGCGAATTCAGAACGATCAAACTATTACGAATTCAGAACTGTAATAGTTTTCAAGATATTTAAAAAATAAACTTGAAGGATTCAAAAAATTTCGAAATTTAAAATTTTTGATAATTTTCGAAACAAAAATTTTTAATCTTTTTCCTCTGGTAGAACTTCGTTTTGTTAGAAACGAAAACTTCCGACCAAATTTCATCGAAATTGAAAGGGGTCGATTCCAACTCTTGGTCGATTTGACATGGAATGACCCACTTATTTTTTAAAATAAAATAAAATTTGTGTGGAATAAATAAAATAATAAATAATAAATCAATAATAATAAATGAATTAATTATTATTATTATTTACTGATTATTTATTGATGATTAATATAATTATTAATTATTTAATAAAAATATTAATAATAATTAATTAATGATGATTAATTAATTGAAAAGCATACCGATAAATTGAACCATGAAACTTCTGTGAATATTTTAATGAAAAATGGTAAAACTCAATTGTATAATTTTGTATATATTTATAATTTAACATTAGAAATATTTATCATTTTAATATTCATTAATTAACACTCTAAATATAAACATATAAAAACCTATTCAGTTTTTCTCCAAAATATCCACCTAAGTTTCATAATTTAATTTACTTTTTTGTATTTTTATTTACAGTATAAATTACTCTGGAATTTTTATTAATTCAATATTGACAAATATTTTGCTGCTGAAAATAACGAAGCGAATCCTTAAATACGTTTTCCCTGTTCGTTGTAAATTGGATCATTGCGAACTTCGATCCCTCGAGGAATATTTCTGGAGGGGCTTCCTCGTTATTTTATTCTCCCTTTAGTATTTCGCGAGAGTCTATCGTTACTTCGTTATGCGAGTGTATGTTTGTGCCAATTTGCAGAAAATCAGCAAAGCACTTGCGACTGGAAAAATTGAGCATCTCACGCCCGAAGAAGCTTTTTTGTCGAGCGAATTGTCCCAACGAAGTTACGACGTGATAAATGCCAATATAAATATCGCGCCTGGATATATAATTGACAATGAGCTTCAGTTGTATCGAGAAACGCCGTTCCGCGATAACGTCGCTGCAATTGTCGAGGAATATAAAAAATCGCGGAATTTGTATCCCGTCAAAATAATCGTCCTTGGACCACCGGCTTCGGGCAAGACTCTTTTGGCTCAGAGATTGGCTGAGCATTATGATATTCATTACATTCACGTTAAAAGTCTCATAGAAGAAACTATTCAAAAATTGGTAAAGATAAAACTAATATATTTCTCCTATTATTCTATTAATTAAATTAATTATTTCGTGCTTGAAAAAAGCTCTTTTTTTATTGAACAAAATTTTTGATCAAAATTTCACTAAATTAAGAGTCCCGATATTCCTTGATAACTTTAATTAAAATCTGCAATTTGGGTAAGTTATTTATATTGTGGAAAGGATTGAGATAAAATATAATTAATAATGCTTAAATAATAACTGATTATTTATAAAATATATGATATAAACCTCGATGAAATACAAACTTCAAAACAGATCTCGAACGTTTTTTGATGCCATTTCGCCGGAAGTCAACGTAATTTAACAAGCGGCATTTTAAAGGGGAAGAATTCGGCTTCATTTTCTGTATTTTTAATGATTTTTACAGTTTGTTTTTCGACGATTTGGACGCCATTTTGAAAATAACTGTTTGTCGCTTTTTTCCCCTCTCTTCAGGTGCACCTTCTAGAGGAATTTTTTTAAATACATTTTTACGATTGGGTTCATAAAGGAGACAGTTTGAGCTTCGATTTCCTCTTTTTTAATCTTTAAGCGTTTTTTTTCCAAAGTTATTCTTTTTTTTTGTAAAAAAAGAAGAAATTTGAAAAATCCCATATAACAAGAAAAAAAGAAGATTTATGAAAAACTTCAGAAGAGCAAAAAGTTGCGTCTGTTCTCGCCAAGTTTAGAGGAATTTTTTCAGGTTTTTTTTTCAAAATTTTTTTTTTTACTAATTTTCTGGGTCGGAGCTTAGATCATTCAATTACCATAGTTCGAGAACTATGGGGTTATTGATAAATTTTTACGGGGGAAAGTACTTTATTTTACCATTTCCAACACATTGGAATTTTTTTTTAAATTTGTTTCCCAAATTTTTTCTTCCAGCCTCAACATGAGAAAAAAATATTTTGGAACAAAAATCTGAAAAAATCCCTTTAAACTCAACGAAAATGAACGCAACTTTTTGCTATCCTGAAGTTTTTCATGAATCTTCTTTGTTTTCGTATTATACGTGATTTTCCATTTTTTTCACAAAAAACAGGAATAACTTTGCAAAAAAAAAATCGCTCAAAGTTTAAAAAAAAAGGAAATTGAAGCTCTTTCCTCTTTATGAATCCAATCGTGAAAATGTATTTAAAAAATTTCCTCTAGAAGATGGGTGCACCTGAAGAGAGAAAAAAAGGCGAAAAACAGTTGTTTCCAAAATGGAAATTTCCAAGCCGAATCCTTTCCCTTTAAGGTTGCTTAGAAGCTATGAAACCTTTGAATGTTAATTGTTCAATAAATAGCTTCTCAATCGTAGTGAAATTTTTAGAAGACCTCCTGAATACTTCATGTAAGAACATACCAAATTTTCAGAATTCTATCATCATTACTTCAAACTCCTTAAGGGTTAAAATAAAAAATAATGAGAAAATTCTGAAAATTTGATATGTTTTTGTATGATTTATTTAAGAGGTCGTGTAAAAATTTCACGACGATTAGGAAGCTCGTTATTAAGAAATTAACGTTTTGTTACAATCAATTTTTTAAACAAATAAAAAAAATATTGATCAATAAACTTCGTTTTCTTTCCGTTGCTTCCAGTTTACTGTAGATATTAAAAAATTGAGAGGTCAAAAAAAAACTTATCGCAAAGTTATATCCGTTTCCATAGGACTGCATTTAATTTTTTTAAATTTGTTAATCTTAATTATTTGATAACGAGTTTCCAAATCGTCATGAAATTTTTACACGACCTCTTAAATACTTCATTGAAAAACATACCAAATTTTCAGAATTTTCTCATTAAACGTAATTTGCTTCTAAACAACCTTAAAATGCTGCTTGTTAAATTTGTTTACGTTGACTTCCGGCGAAACGGCATAAAAAAACGTTCGAGACCTTTTTTGAAGTTTTGCCCGGAAACTTTCGGCGGTACTGTATATTTAATAATAGATTATTTATTATATTATTAGTATATCATTAATAATAAATAATCGTTGACTATTTATCAAATATTATAATGTCAAATTTAGTGAATTTTCTATTGTTTATAATTTCATGAACAATCCTTTGGAAGAGCAAGGCCATTGAAGTCGCTGATATCGGAAAACAGGACACTGCCAGAGTGAATTTCGAGGAAGTCGAGGACGAAGACGAGGACGACGATGACATGAATGAGGGGGATGTTTCTGGAGTGGATAATCCTCAAGAACAGCTGAACGAAATTCGTGACAATCTCACCGAGAATAATGGACGTCTCGGCGATGATATTCTGAACAAGTTATTATAACCATTGTAACGATGATTCCTCGTCGTATCTTCATTGCCTCTGACGTGAATCGTGAAACGTCACGAGTTCACGACAGAAATTTTCCTATACAAATCTGAGAGATGTTTGTTAGTCGTAATTAGTCGAGTATGGATTCAACGACATTGAATCCTCCAATTTGCAACCCTCGTATTTTTATTCAAAACAATTGATTTTCCGGTCCAGAACCTATCAATTATTTTTGCGCTCATTATCGATGGCGATTATTAACGATGCATCACTAATTGGTTCGTTTTTGTTCGTTAATTAACGATTCGAAATAATTGTACAGTGGAGAAAACGTCAATTGAAACAGAGAGCTCATTGTCAGTCGAGCATAGTTACAATAATAATTAAAGGGAATTATTAGACAGAGACAATTATTTTTATTTATATTGATAGTATTTTCATGTGAATGATTTTTTTTTTATAACTGTCTAAAAGGAATTGGGAATAATTTCTAAATTATTTTCTAATATTTATCGGCTAAGGGTGGAAAAACTAATTTTCTAAGCTTGTTAAATTTTTAAAATTTTAATCCTTATTTTGAGAAATCAGGATTTGTAAGTGACCGAAGAAAAAAAAATTATTTTACAACAATTTAGAAGAAACGATTTTCCGCTAATGTTTTTCACACAAATTCGAACATTGACGATCAATTTTTGTTTGTTTCAGAATTTTTCTCATGCGTCTATTGTCAAATGATTGTCAAAATCAAGGATACGTTATCGATGGATATCCAAAGACACTTTTGCAGGCGAAACATTTATTCGATACTGATGATAACGACGACGAGGACATTGACGAAACTGAAAACGATTTTTCGGAAGTTTCCATGATCGGTGGGAATCGGAAAATTCTGCCTGAACTTGTGATCGTTCTCGATGCAAATGACGAATTTCTCATTGAACGGGTTATTCGTCTGCCTGAGAAGGATGTTCAAAGAACTCATTATAACGAGGAGGGGATGTTGCGGCGTCTCCGAGAATACAGGTTAACATTTTTATAATTGCTCTAAATTTTCCATTTCCTCACACTTATTCACACTCTGCAATACGAATTGAAGTATTTTTCAACGACATAAAAAAATAAAAAAATAAACCACGAAGTTGCAAAATTGCTTGAAAAATTTGACACAACAATAATAATTATGTTAAATTAACAAAATAAAATAAAAAATGGGATACAAAATTTGTAGTAACATTTTCAACAAATTTTTCTCAATAAATGTTTCTCAAATTTAATTGGTTTAATCTCCTTGTTTAAATTTCTGGTTACCGAATAGAGAGAGAAATACCGATGAAGAGACGCCACTGCAATTCTTCGACGAGAAAGAAATCCATCCCCTTATTATAAAGATCGAGGATGAAATTTGTCCGGAAATGTTTTCAATATTTGTTCGTTGTATCGAGAGACTCGGAAAGCCGAGAAATTACGGTAATTAGAAGAATAATATTTTATTGAACTTATTTATTACAATAATTTAAAGAATAACATTTAATTAAATAATAACACAGCCACACAAAATTTAAAATAACACTTCAAAATGAAGATTATTCTCAATAACACTCCAAATCCTCAATAACACTCCAAAATCAAGATTATTTTTTTAATATTTCGAAAACTATTATAGGTACGAAAAAATCGTTCTTGGTTCGTCTTGAAGAGTAAACTTGTCGCTACGAAAAAAAAAATATTCCGAATTTTTTTTTGAGAAATCATGAATTTTGAGAATTTTGAATTTTTTAAAATCATGTAAATCCACGATCGACATTAAATTTTTTGCTAAATTTTTGTTATGGAGTGATTTTTAAAGATCCTGGAATCTTCAGGATTTTTTAATTTCAATCTAATTAATCTTTTAATTTCAATTTAATTAATTCCAGGATCTTTTAAGATCAATCCAAGGTATTATATAATAAAAATTGAAGCAAAAATTTAATGTTGATCGTGGATTTACACGATTTTTTTAAATTAAAAAATTAATGGTTTTGCAAAAACAAAAAACATTTTTCTGAAAACTTCAGGATCTTTGTCATTTTCATTTGTCATTTTTCAAAACTTTTTTTCGGAATATTTTTTTCTAGTAGCCACAAGTATACTCATCAAGACGAACCCAGCACGATTTTTTCGTAACTATATTTAGATATTTAAAAAACAACTTAATTTTGGAGTGTTTTTGAGGTTATAGCTAAACCCTGACGTGCTGAAGTTAAACCAACCTCGTATTCGGATTCGGCGACCCCAAAATCATACAGTGTACATAGTCAGACCCCCAGGCCGAATTTTTTTTTCTTTTTTTGTGGCTGTGTAATCGTTCTTCTCACTTGGTGCATTTTTGCATAAAATAAAGATCAATGTCTTCGAGATTACAAATATTAGAACAATTACAATTATTTTGTTTCAATTTCCAATATTTTTCAAAACTCAACTCTGAATTCTAGAGACATACATTTTGATCGTTTTGTCGAGCTCGATAAAAAAAAATATATATTTTTACCAGTCTTTTTCTACAACATACCTATTAATATTTTAAAAATAAAAAAAAAAAAAATTGGAGAAAAAAAAAGAGAATGAAATAAGTTATGACCTGGAAAGATTGGGGCTAAAAAAGGGTGTGCTAGCCGACACGAATGCAGCCCTTCTAGGTAACCGATATAAAATTTAAAAAAAGATTCTTAATTAATAAGCTTGTCGTTATATTTTCTACCTCAGAGAAAACGAAAAAAAAATCCGCAAAATGACGGCTGTTTGAAAAAAAAACTCTGAACTCTTTTTCTCATAGTTTTTAATTGAAACATTTAATTTAAACAAAAATGGAAGGGGCCAGACAGAGTTATACATTGAAGATTGGTAAATATTTTTAAGTAAATCGGTTGAGTAGATCTTAAGATATCATGTCAGCCGTGTTGAGAAAAGTAGTTTTGAGAAAAACGTCTATAGTCCAATTCGTATTTGCTGCGTCACTAAAATAGCTATAATTCCGTAAATTATTAGAATTGAAAAATTTCCTTTTAGGGATATATTCTTAAAGGTTTAAACTTTAAGAATATGAAGAAAAAAAATCGTTTTTTTTCAAAATTTTAGACCAGAATGACGCCTTGAGCAAAAGCTACCCTAAAGTTGCGCTTTGATCCATTCGACGGGTAAGTGTTGATTTCTGATAGATTGTTCGACCTGACGAGGAAAATATTGATAAGAGCTTGCACTTACAACGGTTGGAATATATTAAAGTGTCGATTGACGTGAAAAGAACGGTGAAAAAGCTGCGGGGACGAGGGAAAAGGTTGACTGGGAAGTCGAGCACGGAAGGGTAGTTTTTGTTGTGCCACGCGCCACGGGGTCGTCAACGAGGGTACATATTGGTAGAGGAAAGAGGATGAGAGAAAAAATAACAAGAGTATTTTTCTGTATCGAGAGCAGGACCGTCGGATGCCGAACGAGAGGAGATGAAAAAACGTATTGAGGCCGAAGCTCTTGAGAAGTTGGCGATTGAAGCTGCCCGAAAGGAGCGTGAGAACCTGGAAAGGAAAATGGCGCGTGAGAGGAAGATGATGGAATGGGTGAGTAACGACTTAAATTCCGACATCCGCGCGATTTGAATGGAAATCTTGTCCTTTCAAAACTGAATGCTTTCGATGTTATGCTAAAGGTTGACAGATCAGCGTGAATTCCTCGTGAAGGATAATAGGAACAGGATTTTCTACATAGACTCAACCAGGGTTGCAAATAATGCATTACTTTTTTTTAGTGTATTTGCATTTTTATTAACGATTAACGTTTAATGGTTATTGGAAATAATTTTCATCGGCCATTAAAATTTAATGGTTAATGGAAATTTTTTTCATTAACCATTAAAATTTAATGGTTCATGGAGATTATTTTCATTAACCATTAAAATTTAATGGTTACTGGAAATTATTTTCATTAACCATTAAAATTTAATGGTTAATGGAGATTATTTTCATTAACCATTAAAATTCGATGGTTAATAGAAATTATTTCCATTAACCATTAAATGTTAATGGTTAATGAAAATGGAATTGCTTTAAAAAAAGTAATGCATTATTTGCAACCCTGTCAATTACAATGTAATATGTAATAGAAAAAATTTCCATTACCCACTGCGAGGTAATGTGTAATGGACAAAACATTGATTGCAATTTTGGGAATGGAAAATATAGATGAATAAATTATTGCAGTTTTGCATTACATTTTATTGACTTAGGACTTAGATTTTTAGAATTATAATATAGATGCTTTTTAGAATTTGAGGTACCTGAAAATCTAAGTCCTAATTCAATAAAATGTAATGCAAAATTGCAATAATTTATTTATTTATATTTTTCCATTTCCAAAATTGCAATCAAAGTTTTTTCTATTACACATTACATTGCAATGGGTAATGGAAATTTTTTCTATTACACACTACATTGTAATGGGCAGGGTTGCAAATAATGCATTACTTTTTTAATGCAATTGCATCTTCATTAACCATTAACATTTAATGGTTAATGAAAATAATTTCCATTTACCATTCAATTTTAATGATCGATGAAAGTAATTTCCAATAACCATTATATTTTAATGGTTAATGGAAATAATTTCCATTAATCATTAAATTTTAGTGGTTAATGAAAATAATTTCCATTAACCATTTAATTTTAATGGTTAATGGAAATTAATTCCATAAGCCATTAAAAAAGTGATGGTAATGCATTAATTTTTCATTGAAAATTTCGCAACCCTGGACTCAACGTAATCTCTGATTTGTGGAATTTTAGGATGATCACTTTATTTATTGGGAATTTGAATTATACTTAAGAGAAATCTTTGAAAAAAGCGTTCTTACTAATTTTAGGTTTTTTTTTCGAAAAATTATCATCCCCTAAAATGAACGGATGAATATCAGAAATGTTCAATCTTTGTCATCTTGACGGGAACGTGAATTAAAAAGGCTGACGTCCTTGGAAAATTACGACGATAAAATTCATAAACTTTTTCGTCACCTACAATTACTTTGGTACTTTTTTTTTTTAATTCTACTTTGGGGTGGTAATGACAAGACTTTCGAAACGCGTTGAATGGTTGTTGGTTTAATACATATTCAGATATTCAGGGTGTGGAATAATTTAGGCGAACACGAATAACACAGATTTCTTGTTTCCTTTCTTCTTTCTCTACTTCTTTCTTCGACTCGAAAGTTTTTGCAGTCTTGAGCTTTCGAGAGAGCTTTCGAACAGAGGGCGAGGACATTGAAAGTTGTCGGGGACGTCTGAGCCGTAATTCTCCAAATGAATTGGGCCATGGTAAATGGGAAGCTGTCTGGAATTTCGAGAAAAGAACGAAGGAAGAAGGGAAGGCGAGAGAGACAGAGAGAAACAAAAAGTTGAAGAAGCCTTTTCTTAGAGGGTGGTTTGGCAAATTTTCGTAATATGTATCTAAATTTCAAGTTGTTCATTCTCTGCCGAGAATTTGAATATTTCAGTTTTGCTCGTTCCATGTCCTTTTACATTCTTCCTTTGTTGTCGTCTATTCAGTATTGACGAAAAATCTCTTTTCCTCGATTCACTGGAACGCCCTGAATATTTGAATCCACAATTGGATTTTGGAATTAGTGAAAAATTTTGAATAGTACTATGTGAAAAAATGAATATAAAAATTCTCTCTCAAAGGGTTACATCAATTTAATTATGCAATACTGAGATTTAAAAAATTGAATCTTCTTTTTGTGGCCTGGATTTATATCTTTTTTCGTATTTTATCCGTAAAATATTGTTTTCATGAAATATAAAAATATCAATAATAATAATTAATAATAGATAATCAAAATAATATTAATAATATTATTAAAATTAATTAATGCAATATAAAATTTCGTAATGTTACTTAATTATGTTGGATATTTTATGAAATTAATCAAATTCCATTACTTCTTGGAAAAATTTGCAGACTGATTTGTTAGAGAAATTAAAACAAGAGGAAGAGGAACAGCTCTGTGTGATGGTCGAGCCACTGCGCCATTATCTGGTCAAATACATATTTCCAACTCTGACCAAAGGACTCGTCGAAGTCGCGAAATTGAGGCCCGATGATCCGATTGATTTTCTCGTGAGTACGCAGACACAAAATTTCCCTCTACGATAATTAATTCGTTTTATTTAAGGGGGAATATACACCTGGCAATGAAAAAAAAGTAATTTTCGAGAATTTTTTCCAGGGAAACTATTGGAATGATCAAAACGGAGCTTTTTATAGTTGAAAATATGAGGCATTCCATGCGGTTTCGAACGGTCAAAAAGTTGTTCACTCAAAAAAATTTAAATTTTGTCAAATTATTTAATTACATGAAAAAGAGTAGTGTACATTTTTTCAACATTTTTGGATATATTTTTTTTTGTTTTTCAAAATTTTCTAAGTATCGTTATATCTTGAAAGCAAACGTTTCAAGAGAAAAATGCGACAAAAAAGTTGCAGTTTTACATAAACATTGTTTTTTTTTAATTCTTCGAGTTTATAAAATGACCATTTTCATAAAAAATATACGAAAATATTTTTTTTCGGTCGATATGCCAGTTTCGATTTATCTAAAAAAAATTCAAAAAATACTCTAAAGTGGGCACAACAGACACGCATTTTTTTTATATGACTCGATTAATTGTTTCAAAGCTGTGCTTTGTTTGAATAATAATATATCTTTTTGTTTTTGCTCCAATAAGCTCCAAAACATTAACATTATTGTTGTAGATGTTTTTTTGTCTATAAATTTGAGAGAAACAATTCGGGAGAGTATGATTTTCCATAATAATTGATTTTTCTAAAAAACAAAAAAAAAATTATCAATACTACAAAGCATAGCTTTGGAACAACGAATCGAGCCATGTAAAAAAAATACGTGTCGATTGTACACACTTCAGAGTATTTTCTGAGATAAGTCAAATGTGGCATACCGACCAAAAAACATTATTTTTGTATATTTTTGATGGAAATGGTCATTTTTTAAACTCGAAAAAAAATGTTCTCAAAGTTTATGTAAAACTGCAGCTTTTTTGTCTGAAACATTTTTCTGTTTAATCGTATGCTTTCACGATATAACGGTACTTAAAATTTTTTGAAATTTTGAAAAACTCCAAAAAATGTAATCCAAAAATTTTGAAAATATTTACACTACCCTTTTTCATATAATTAAATAATTTGACGAAATTTCAATTTTTTTTTAGAGTGGACAACTTGTTGTCCGTTCAAAATCGCACGGAATGCCTCATATACACTTTCAAGAATGGTTTTAATTTTTGTTCCATTAACAAATGTTGCAAATCCACGGAGTACTTGAATCGTCTATGGAGTGCCGTAAAAAAATCTAAAATATAGATACTATGATCTTGTCTTTGTCATAATCGATTTTAAAAAATATCGATTTTTGACAAAATGGCGGACGTCTTGGGCTAAATGTAGCTATTTTCAAGAAAAAATTCGTTCGAATTTTGACAAAAAAAACTAAAAATCGGAAACAAAATCCCATGAGAAAGACTAGATAATTATGCATACAATAACCACAAAAAATTTGAAGTTAATCGGTTCAGTGGTTTTCGAGATATTTTGGGTACCAGTTAGAAAAACGTTGTTTTAGGTTATTTGGGTTATGCATATACTCTTTAGGCTGTAACTTTCTCATTTTTTAGAATTTTTGCTTGAAATTTTAAGAACCCAAACTTAAAGAAAATGTAAAAATTAAAAAGTCGATTTTTCGGACCCTGCCAGGCTCATATTCCCCCTTAAGATCAACGAAAATACAATCCCTCTTGACGTCATCATGGCCATAATAATTCAAGCATCACCTCCAGTATTTTGCTTATCGTTCTTTCATCATGAGACGATGCGGCGTTAAATTGAATTCACGAGCTCTTCGCGAAAGCTTTTGTCGGGAAATATGAACTCGGACTCTTTATTCGCAACAAAGACCGGTCGTATAATGTTATTCCGCTCGCGACGCATTCTGGGACAGAGCCAGGTCAATATAGCGAGGCGAGGGCACAGACCTTCGAGTTTGGTGAAAACAGTGACGAGAATAAAGAGAAAGAGGGACAAAGAACGATGGAGAGGAAGTTGGGACTCGGAAAAGCTCTATTTACCGAGGCGTTGCTCACCTCTTTGGCATATTTAAAGCTCTGCCATTTATTCACTACCAGAAATACATTCCTACCAAAATATCACTACACTGAAAAAGCAACGTACCAGCACTTGTCAACTGTTAATAAATCGACGGCAGTATGGAAGAACGTGCTATCTCAAATAGTGCTAGAAGAACGTACTATTTAAAATTGTGCTAGAAGAACGTGCTATCTCAAATTGTGCTAAAAGAACGTGCTATCTCAATTTGTGCTAGAAGAACGTGCTATCTCAAATTATGAGAGAAGAAGGTGGTATCTCCAATTGATCACAGAACGTGCTATCTCAAATTGTGCTAAAAGAACGTGCTATCTCAATTTGTGCTAGAAGAACGTGCTGTGTCAAATTGAGATAGCACGTTTTTTTAGCACAATTTGAGATAGCACGTTCTTCTAGCACAATTAGCACGTTCTTCTAGCACAATTTGAGATAGCACGTTCTTCCATACTACCGTCGAAATGATTGGTAGTGATATTAAGGTAGTGTTTTATTTCGGTAGAGAAGTATTTCTGATCGAGAAATAAGTGGTAGAGTTGTAAATGTGCCACCTATTTCATTCTGGTCTGGTATTGCGTGATTTTCCCTCACTTTCCTGGGGAATAAAGTCGAAAAGGTGTATTTAATCGCCGATAAAAGTTTTTACCATGATTGCCCCTTCTAATTACGCGAATATACCTCGTTATGGATAATTCAATCAGACGTTTATCAGAGTATCTTTTATCGCAAAATCACCGTCTGAGCTAAACTTTTTCGAGTGAAAAATCCTTCTATCAAACAGTCACAACTTTTTGGAACGTTCTCTTTAATTACTCGTTCGAAGTTGAGGAAAAAAAGTTTCTCTTTCTGTCTGTACGGTTTTCTTCCAAAATGGTAATTTCTTCGATTTATGAGGTATTCCCGCTCAACGGGACCCCCTTTTAGGCCGACCTCTTTCGATTTTTTTGAAACGCGACTATGTTTTGGTGGTGCCTGAAAGTATATTGTACACCAATTTTCAGATCTCTAACTATAATACTCTTTGGAATACACCAAAAGTTATATTTCAAACTTTTTGCGTATTCAGCGCTTCGGAGCTTTGGCACGGCGCGAAATGAAATCGAAAAAATCCTTTGACAATATTTCGTATTCAACAGTTCCCTGATGTATTATATAGCGTTTTCTTAACGAATTTTGAATTTAGTAAATTTATTAAATTAATTTAATTAAATTTATTAAATAATCAAATTTATTAAATTTATTAAATTTAATTACTTAAATTAAATGTATTAAATCAAATTTATTAAATTTTTAATTTAACAAATTTATAAAATTCGAAGTTCGTTAAAAAAACGATACAATATATCAGAGAACTGTTGAATACGAAAAACACAATATTTAAGAATTTTTATCCTACTAAAAGACTTGGCATTAGTAAACGGATGCGAGTTCCAACTTGAAATTTATATCGTGACTTCTTAGATATATACAAAACATGTAAAAAATTGTCCCGCTGAATTAAATTATGCTCTTTTTTTGTAAATCAATTTTTTCGGTTTTTGGCCGAAATTCAAATGAATTCGTTTTTTTTTTCGGAATCGCTGATATTTTTTTCGAAAGTCGCAGGAAATTTCCGATCGGAAGCAATTGTTAAAGAGTTTTTTTGATTTTATTTCGCGCTGTGCCAAAGCTCCCAAGCGCTGAATACGCAAAAAGTTTGAAACATAACTTTTGGTGTATTCCAAAGAGTATTATAGTTAGAGATCTGAAAATTAGTGTACAATATACTTTCAGGCAACACTAAAACATCCTCGAGTTTCAAGAAAATCGAATGAGGTTGGTCTAAAAGGGAGTCCCGTTGAGCGGGAATACCTCATATACATTGTATTCGTATAGATGGAGCAACACATTATTCGGCAACAACAGTGAGTTTGCAAAACGATCAGTAATTAGAGTGATAATTGAAAATCCGATTTTTCGTGAACAATTTTTGGTTTTTTTGCTTTGTTAAGAAATAAGTTATACTTAACATTTAACTGTGGGTGGAATCTTATCGGCACACTCCAAACGTTGGTGGTTAGATTTCTTTTTTTTCAATTTACGTACAATACAATCAATAATTGAATTTCAGCGGATACCCAATCTGCAACTTCATATTGTAAACGAGAGAGGAATAACAGAAAAAAAAGTGAGAGAGAAAAGATGGGAAAGGTCGAGTTTCCTCGCGTCCAATCGGATAACTCGTTTCAATTTTTACTCCCACGATAGTTCTCGTTTTTTTTTCGTAATACCCAGAGTGGGTTTCTCGTTGCTATTGTGGGATCAATCGACGGTACATTCGGATAATAATGTACCTCGAATGAGAAAAATTTACAATGCCTCGACGAAAATATTGTTGGTCCCAGCGCGGTTTAAGAGAGACTCGTGGGATGATCGAAAAAAAACCTGAGGAATAATGGATTTATCGATTGTAACGAATCTCAATGTCAATCTCTTCTTTCACACCAACCAGATATTTTGTTGTATCTCCCCACGTGCGCATTTTGTCCGCGATAACTTTTTAAATTCCTTGTGAGAGATCCCACAAGAATGTTGTTAAATTTTGTTAAATTAAAGAGAAATTGCATTTTAGTGGACACCCGAAAAGTGATTTATTTAATTTAAATTAATTAATTGAAAAATTTATAAAATTCTATTCAAATATCGGCTATTTATTATTATAAATGGGGCATTCCACGCCAAATCGACCACTTTAGAACCCGACCCTTTTCGATTTCACTGAAAGTTTTAAATCTTTTTTTATCCTATCAAAAACATTTTTCAGAGTTTTTTCAAATTTTTACACCTTGCCGATAAAAAGTTATAAATTTTTCAAAAAAATTGCCTCTTTATTTTTCAAATAGCTATAAGTTTTTCAAAATTTGACATATCGGGACGATTTTTTTAAAAACATTTTCGTTTTTTAATGTATTAAAAAAAAAAAATACAAAAAAATATAAAAAAATTATTGAAACGCATCTTCATCGTTTTTTGTTAGATTTTTGGAAAAAATCGAAAATTTCTCGATGATTTCCACTTTGAATTTTTGTTTTTATTTTTTTTTTTCAAGTTCGGAAGTCCTCTGAACACTCTTAAGAATTTGCAGAATGGTGTTATGAGAAATAAGGCAAGTTGAAATTTTTTTTTTCAATTGGAAAAAAAAAAATAGAAATAAAAAAATCACCACGCTGAAAAAATTTGAGGATTTGCAGAAAATGTCAAAGTTTGATATAATGAAAAGAAAAAAAAATAAAAAATGGTAATTATTGAGAAATTTTCGATTTTTTCAAAAAATTTAATAAAAAACGATGAAGATGGGTTTCAATAATTTTTTTACATTTTTTTTTGAAAACTGTTTTTGAATGTTGTTTTCGAAAAAAATACAAAGAAATTATTGGCACCCATCTTCATCATTTTTTTTTAGATTTTTGAAAAAAATCGAATATTTCTCGATGATAAACACTTGCAATTTTTATTTTTTTTTAAATTTGAAAGTTCTCTGAACACCCTCAAAAATTTGCAGAATGGTGTTATGAGAAATAAGGCTAGTTGAAAAAAAGTTTCTTTTCAATTGGAAAAAAAAATAGAAATCGAAAAAATGCCACTCTGAAAAAATTTGAGGATTTGCAGAAAATGTCAAAGTTTGATATAATAAAAAGAAAAAATGGTAATCATCGAGCAATTTCTGATTTTTTTCGAAAATCTGAAAAAAAAACAATGACGAAGATGGATTTTATAATTTTTTTGTATTTTTTTTCAAAAAGTGCATTAAAAAACAAAAATTTTGAAAAAAAAAACGTTCTGATAAGTGAAATTTTAAAAAAGTTATAGCTATTAGAAAAATAAAAAGCCAAATTGTTCGAAAATTTTTTTACTTAATAAAGTTTTTGGGTGGAATCCATTTTTTCCCCTTCTCTTATCTATATAAATAAATCGGAAAAATTTATTGACATCAAATGAATCGTTTTTTTGGGTGGTTCGATCGGTCTAGTTTTTTTTCAACTAACCGATCAATCAAGGAACGAATAAAATACAATAAAACTCGAGAGATTCCGATATTTTGATTAAATATCGTTATGTCAATTTTCCTTCAGAGGAATTATTATGAATTCAGCTGTGTTTTATTTATTTTTATTGTTGTTCAATCTATCAAAATCGATTGACCAATTGTTACGCATGACTCTTCAATTTTTTCAATACCCGCACGAATATCGCGTTTGATAAGACCAGATTGGACGGTGGATTCCGTTACGATAGTATCGCGCCTCCGTACTTTGAAACGTACTTCAAACGTACTTTGAAATAGCCGTGAAAAAATCGGCCACGATGCCAAAGACAAGCGTGGAGAGAAGTCGTTTGTCATTGACCGTGCTTCATTTTTTTGCCAGAAAAAAACTCGAATGGCCAATAATTGTAGCGTTTGGTGGACGTCTGACCAGCGTTGACCTTTTCTACTGCGAGTCAGACGAAAACCAGGCTGAGTCAGACGCGCCGGACGTTTGGACAATAAAATCAAGAGACGCGGTAGCGTCTCGAGACAAGTACATTTATACAGTATAACTCGACACTTCGGACAGGACTTTTTCTTGCTAAATCCAAAACGATACTTCTGAGAAACCTCATTTGATATCTATAAACGTTTAAATCGTGTGAAAAATAACAAACGACGCTCTATCTCATCAGTACAATTTTTTGGTGGGTAGAATAGTATATTACGATACTAGTGCGATAAAACTTTTTCTGACGAGTGTGAGTTTGCAGCATGAGCCGAAGGCGAATGTTGCAATCACACGAGTTGAGAAAAAGTTTCTCACACTAGTATCGTACGAAATATTATTTTACGAGTGCGCAAAGTGCCAGTTTGAGCACGCGCAGCGTGTGCAAAGTGGCACTTTGCGCACGGAGTGCAAGAAAAATCTAGTTAGAGTTGTTGAGACACTTCTTTGAGAATTTGATTGTCAGTCGTGAATTCTACTGACTATTCCCCGGTAATCAGTTTTTAATTGTTGTTACTTAAATTTTTTGTTAATTTAATTTTTTACCTCAGGCCAAATGTAAGTCGATGAAAACAAGAATTGGTTCAACAATTTTAGCAAAATATTTCGTGCTAAAATCCAATAGAATCTTTGGTTATGGGCAATCATAAAGATCATGGAGAGAAATAATGCTTCTTCATGATCTGATACGCAGATAAACGACAATTATTTTTTGAAATTCGCATCAATTTCATTGGAACGAATGTAAAAATGTGTTTTTTACGACAATAAAATAATGCTTCATTTTTATAGTGAAAAAAGGGAGGGCTGAACAAAAATATGAGCGTTTCAATATGGGAATCCGAAGAGAGATTATGGAGATCTTTGTCGTAAAGTCACTTTTATGAATCATAAAAAAGCTTTGATAGAACATTGTTGTGTTTATTGCGAAATGTTTGAATGCTCGGGTCAACCCTCCCCTAAATGTCGTGAAATCAAAGGTTCGAGAATTATGTATGAATTTTTTGGGAAATAAAAGGGAAGAGCCAACATCAAGAGTGACAAAGAGCGGGACCAGATAACAGGGCAGTTGGCGCTATATCGATCGAAACAGGGCTGGCAGTCGAATATTTATATGTATGTGGTATTCGAGGCTAAATCGACAGACCCTCGGCCCTCAGTTTTTTTTATTCATTTAATATGTTATATCGCAAAAAAGGTCATAAAACATATGACCTAAACCGTCGAAAAAATTCGAAAATTAAAGACATTGCGAAAAATGAAAAAAAAAACTTCCTTCAAAATCTACCCTTGAACCACGCTAATAATCGAGCCTCAACTATTCGCTTTTAATTGAGTGTGCATTGATTAATATTACAATTACCAATGAATTAGATTAAATTCCACATTTTCTAACCTAACTTCAATTAAATTGAATTAAATTGAATCTAATATTTCTAAAAAATTAACCCGTATAATAATGTGAATTTTTCCGCAAATAGTTGCACCAACGAATACTTAAATCTTGCATTTATAGATTTTTTTAAAATTATTACACTTACAATAGAATATATCCTGAGAATATGGCCGAAATACGTGTAATGGGGAAATCTACCCTCTTTTCGGGAGGGGTCTAGATAAAAATTTGAAAAAATTAGGTTATTGTTTTTGAGCTATTTGGAGTCGATTTTGGGGAAGTCTGGATAAAAATTCGTCCGAGCCTTAAATAAAGACCACCCTAATATATACATACAGCTATGTGATAGCAATATTTGCTTTACTCGATCGGCTGGAAAGATTCTCTCATCAGGGAATCGATAAAATTGACGATACCTAGGCAATACATACAATAGACCTATGTACATAGGGTATGAATTTCAAGAGCAAACAGTGTCAATCGAACAACAAGTTCGTTCCTATCATCTATAAATAGATGCAATCTCTTTCGGAAGTATCGCATCCTTGTTTTCTTTCCAAGACACGTGCTGTCCGGTATTTTATTGTCAAACGCCAACGCTAATGCAATCGATCCTCGTCAACGATGGTATGATATACCACGTTTTGTCGTTCCTCGCTTCCTCCTTCTATCGTTCAACTCGTTACTTTTGCCATCTGTAGTATTTCTCAAAAAAATTTTCTTCAGCTTGAAAATGAAATCAAATTTTGCGTACGATTCTCGAAATGAATTATAATAATTATCATGCAATTATGATAATTATAACTTTAAGCAAATAATTATCGTGTAATGATGGTTTCAGTTGATTCTGTTTTTATATCATAAAATAAATCATTTCTTTTATATATATTGGAATAATATTATTATATCATGGATAATATTATCACAATGAATATTATAGCAATATAATATATTATAATATATATTATTTTTATATAAAATTTCGAAGTTTCCAAGGGCTTTAAGGCGTTTCCACGGAAATTTATATATTTTTAATATACGCAAAATATATGTGGATATATTTCGAATATATGTACATATATTTTTAGTCCACACATATATGTTGCATATATGTTAGCATATATTCTTAATATATGCTGATATATATGCAACATATATGAGAGGTAGGTGTGATTTACATATATCTCTCATATATTCTACATATATTCTTAATATATGCTACCATATATGCAACATATATGGTAACATGACTAACTAACTAACATAATATTTATTTAATTATTGAAGTTTATTGTGTTCACACTTTTAATTATTATTTACATTATAATGTTTATCCCGCGAGAACAAGCGATCGGGCGCCTGCCACATGTCCGTAACGTATAGGCAGCATGGCGATAGTTTCCAGACTCGCCGCGAGATGTCGCGGAGCGGCATCCGCTGAACCCCCATACGGAGGATGCGACGAGTATGCTTATAGAGGCGGGCGCGAGAACGGAATATTAACAGAAGTCCGGCGTAAATGAAGCCATATAAGGCGTTCTTGCCGGCTTCTCATGAACTCGTACTTTTGTATTTGATTCTCCTAGAGAATTTCCGATTTTTCGGAAATTTCTACACGGGTATCGCATATTCAACCCATATTCGGGATGTATGCAGCCCATTTTTCAACTATATTTGGAATACATGCAACATATATTTAATCTATATTTCAGATGTATGCATCATATATATATAAAATATACATTGTATGTATGTGTCGTACATTTTGCATATATTTAAAATATATTTTAAATATATTTTATATATATATGAAATATATTTTAAATACATTTAAAATATACGTACATATGCGAAAAGCGGCAAAATCTATCCAAATAAATATATTACACATCTATAAAAAATATATTTTAAATACATTCATTTATATACGGTAATTATATTTTGAATATATTTCGTACGCAATTTTGCATATATTTTAAATATATAAATTTCCGTGTGGGATTCTGGTCTAGAGACATACATTTTAAGCGTTTTGTCGATCTCCATTAAAAAAAAAACAAAAATGTTTTTACCATTTTTGTTTGGTACAACATATTTATTAATATTTTGACATTACACAAAAAAATGTTTGGGCAAAAAAAGAAAATTAAATATGAGTGATTCCACGTCAAACCAGCAGGTTAAAAAAATCGATGTCTTGGGTCATACTCTCGATATTTTACTTTGTTCTCTATCAAGAGAAAACATTGCTGTTAAATCGCTAGCCCAAAATAAAATTATTTGTACGAGTTGTGATTTTATGAAAATTGCGTACTTATTTTAACGATTCGAAAAACAACTTTTTTATTTTTGTGTATAACTTTTGTGTATAATTTTAGAAATAATAAATCTGAAGAGGATCCGAATAAGGATTGAAACGTTATACCAAAAAAATTGTCCACTGTCATTTGGACCCACTCGCCGAATCGCAGCCGATTCTTCCTTCACTATTTTGTGTATAACTCCGGCGGATTTTTGAATTCAAGAATTTCACTTGAGGAAATCAAAACTGTATTCAAAACCCTTCAAAATGAGCACAAATTAACCTCAGTTGGTGCATTTATGAGGCCACAATCGTAAAACTACGTTTTTTCGAAAATCAAGAATAACTGAAAAACCTCATTTTTTTTAAATCTGAAAAAATCATTTTAAATTTGTATGATAAAAAATCTATATTTCTGTGGAGTTTGAACTAGTTCTGACTAATAGATTTTGAATTATTGATTAATTTCATCTTTTAGAAATTAGTTTCAGCTATTTTGGGACATTCAGGTTTTGACTTTATGTTTTCTGAGAAATGCGTCAATAAAATCGCTAGTCATTGTTTCAAAAAATAAGAAAACAATTTATTCACAATTCTTTAAGATCCATCTGCATCAAATGATGATAATATTTACAAATAATTGATTTTTCTGCAACTTTAAATCTAAAGTTGCAGAAGTTGTTTTGTGAGTCGTTAAAAGTACGCAATTTTCAAAAAATCATAACTCGTACAAATAATTTTATTTTGGGCTAGCGATTTAACAGCAATGTTTTCTCTTGATAGAGAACACAGGAAAATATCGAGAGTCTGATCGGAGACATCGATTTTTTTGACTTGCTGGTTTGACGTGGAATCACTCATAAGTTATAAGCTGATAAAGTTGGGGGTAAAAAAGGGGTGTGCTGGTTGACACGATTGCAACCTTTCTGGTAATCCGATAGAAAAATTAATAAAAAATTAATAACTGGTAAGAATGTCGTTATAGCTGCTACCTACAAGAAAATGAAAAAAAAAAAATTCGCAAAATGGCGGCTACGCAAAAAGGCGTTTTTCGACTCTTTTTTCATAGTTTCTAATTTTTTCACAATAGTAAAAAAAATAATTTTGATGCAAAGTGGTAGGGGTGACGGAAAGTTATACATTGAAAATGAAATAATTTTCGGATATATTGTTTAAGGTATATAAACTTGAAGAATATGCAAAGAAAATTGATGTTTTCAAAATTCCAGTCCAGAATACCCCTTTAATTTATGACATTGTGCTTCATCTCCATTGCTGTAATCGTGGTAAAAAATATTGCTTAATGGTTCTTCGAATCTTTTTTGAAAACTTAGTAACAGGCAGTTTCGTCGATTTTCGAATGAGTGTCAAAAAAGCGGATCAACTAGTTGCATTTGACACGATTCTAGGTCAAAGTATGGAGGATGTGGAGGCTATTGTACGACGCTATTCAACGTGTGTACAAAAGGGTGGTTCAAAAAAAATACACTTCGCTTCAAATTGTTCTCTCCCATCGGGATTTTTGTACGTTTTCTGTGAAAAATCGATCTTGCTTGTGCAGAGACTCTTACGACTTTTTTTTTTGCTATTGCATGAACTAAGCCATTTTAAGTCCCAATTCTGCATTGACGAAGAAACATCTCGATCAGACTTGACTCTTCACGTGGCTCAACTTCCGGGTTGAATTCATAATGAATAGCTTGTTTATCCCAGAATTTATGTTTTTTATCACGCTATGTTTAATATAACATATATATGAAAGTAATGGAGAAGGAAAACTTACGAACGACGTCGCCATGAGGCAAAGCGATACGGATACGTCAATATTTAATTAACAAAAAGTTTAATTAACAAACATTTCTGTACGTGAGAATCCGGAAAGAAAATGTGTGGCGAGTGCAAGAAGGACAAACAAAAAATTGCGGTGCTATTTTTGATCCATTGAAGTAACGAGCAATGGAGGAAGGAAATTAATTGGAGCAGACTTCTCTTTGGTATTTTCTTATAATTTTCCCGTAATTACTGGCTCCTTGCTGAAACGTTTTCTCTCTTTTGTTGGGCAATACAAATTTTGGCCAGGGTTGCAAATAATGCATTACTTTTTTTTTAGTGCATTTGCACTTTCATTAACCATTAACCATTCAAATTTAATGGTTAATGGAAATTACTTTCATCAACCATTAAAATGTAATGGTTAATGGAAATTATTTTCATTAACTATTAAAATTCAATGATTATTGGAGATTATTTTCATTAACCATTAAAATTCAATGGTTAATAAAAATTATTTTCATTAACCATTAAAATTCGATGGTTAATGGAGATTATTTTTATTAACCAGTAAAATGTAATGGTTAATGGAAATTATTTTCATTAACCATTAAAATTTAATGGTTAATGGAGATTATTTTAAATAACCATTAACAATTAAAATTCAATAGTTAATAGAAATTATTTACATTAACCATTAAATGTTAATGGTTAATGAAAATGCAATTGCTTTTAAAAAAGTAATACATTATTTGCAACCCTGCCAATTACAATGTAGTGTGTAATAGAAAAAAATTCCATTACCCACTGCAATGTAATGTGTAATGGACAAAACTTTGATTGTAATTTTGTAATTGTAATTGTAATGGAAAAATATGGATGAATAAATTATTGCAGTTTTGCATTACATTTTATTGACTCAGGACTTAGATTTTTAGAAATATAATATAGATGCTTTTTAGAATTTAAGGTAACTGAAAATCTAAGTCCTAAGTCAATAAAATGTAATGCAAAATTGCAATAATTTATTCATTTATATTTTTCCATTCCCAAAATTGCAATCAAAGTTTTGTCCATTACATATTACATTGCAATGGGTAATGGATTTTTTTTCTATTACACACTACATTGTAATGGGCAGGGTTGCAAATAATGCATTACTTTTTTTAATGCAATTGCATTTTCATTAACCATTCACATTTAATGGTTAATGGAAATAATTTTAATGGTTAATGAAAATAATATCCATTAACCATTAACTATTTAATTTTAATGGTTAATGAAAATAATTTCCATTAAACATTAAATGTTAATGGTCAATGAAAATAATTTCCATCAACCACTAAATTTTAATGGTCAATGAAAATAATTTTCATTAACCATTAAATTTCATTAGCCATTAAAAAAGTAATAGTTAATGCATTACTTTTTCATAAAAAATTTCGCAACCCTGATTTTGGCCAATACAAATTTCAGCCAATACAAATTTTGGCAAATAATGAGGAATGAAGATCAAATTAATGAATTTCTAATTGCACAAATTTATGCTGCCGTTTAAAATTCTTTTGTAGAAAAACGTGTGAACATTGAAAAAAAATGTTTTTCATGAAATATTTTTTTTACGAAGAGGCGAGAGAGAGGAATAAAATGTATGAAACGATACGAGAAGGCAACGGTGCATTGTTCACGAGTATGTCACGCTTATTCAGCATGGAAAATGGGACAATGTGGTCTGGAAAAAAATAGTTTTTCCGGGCTGGATCAAGGACGAGGTCCAGAACGAAAAGTAGGACGTTTGCTCTCCGTCATCGTCTTCCCAGCGAGTGTGTACGCTTCGTCCCTTTATTGTGCTTTATCGCGATGACGTATTATCTTTGCGTGAACATACGTGAAACAACACCTCGAAAACGAGGACGACAAGAGGTTGACACTAATTTTCGAGCTTTCACCCTCGACGAGATGCGAGTAGAGATCGCAGCAGGCGAAACTTCCACAGGCGAGCTTTCATACTGATAACAAAGCTCCAAGGTTTCACCGTCTCGATTATCTCTTATTTTCCTCCTTATCTTTGATTCGTAAGTATTCATTTTTCCCTGCAAACAATCGAGCTTCCTGAATATTCAGTCTATTGTCATTTTTTTTTCACTTCCACTTTCATTTCCATTCTTCCAATGATGCATATTCTTCATTTACTTTCTCTTGAGCATTATTCTTCTATCTTCGATGCAGGAAATGTACATTGATTTTTGTCGTAATTGCACTTCAAAGTTACTTGCTTAAGAATGTAGAAAAAAGAGATCAAAGCTTTCTTTTTGAAAAAGCAACAATCATTTCATTCTCACTTCAATCCATAACGATACTTTCACTTTTCATTCTCTGCAAGACATCTATTGTGAGACAAAGTTGTGAGAATCTTGTAAACAAATTTTTTCATGATTTTTTAATTTTTCAATTTTTTTTCTGGTATTTTTTACCAGGAATTTAGATGCTCAAAAAACTATTTTTAGGAATTTCGCTTCCTCATAGAGGAAGCTTTGTTTTCGTGATTATTTTTTTTCGAGATTTTCATTTCAGTATGTTCAAAATTTCCTAAAACATCGAGAAATCATATTTTTTCAAAATGTCCGCATATATGTATGTATGTATGTATGAATTTCGCGAAAATTGCTCAAGAGGTTCGTGATTGATAAAATTTTGAATTTTTTGCAAAAAGCGCGTGATCGCTCTAGCTTGCACATATTTCGTGATACCACCCTCAAAATTTTTATGATAGTTTAATGAAAGAAGTATTCAATTGTGCAAAAATCGCTTGAGCCGTGCAAATTTTATGCGATGTTGGAATTTTTAAAGGAAAAGCTTGAAAATTTTGCGATATCAGGTTAAAAAAAATTATACCGATAGTTTGAGTGAAAAATATTGTTAGTATTGAATTTCGCGAAAATTGCTCAAGGGGATCGTGATTTATAAAATTTTAATTTTTTTGGGAAAGCGCATGATCGCTCTAGCTTGCACATATTTCGTTATATCAGGCTCAAAATTTCTATAATGTAGTTTAATGGAAAAAGTTACTTGGTATTCAATTTTGCAAAAATCGCTTGAACCGTGCAAATTTTATGCAATTTTGAAATTTTCGAAAAAAAAGCTTGATCGAAAATTGTACGATACAAAGCTGCCGTTTTATTACTCCGATAACCAGAGGTAGTAAAAAAACTTGCAAATCAGAAATTTGCACATCGTTTCCAGAGTATTTTTCTGTATTTACAAAGCTTCCGCTATGAGGAAGCCAAAACTGTGACAGCTAACATTTACTAAAATTTGCTAACATTTCCTCATAGAGGAGGATTTGTAAATATGAAAAAATACTGAGGAAGCGATGTGCAAATTTCCGATTGGCAAGTTTTTTAAATTTTTTTCCTGGTATTTTTTACAGGAATTTAGATGCTCAAAAAAACTATTTTTAAGAATTTTTTTTAAAGGTTGCCATCATAAATATTGATATCATTCTTTTAATGAATATACTTTTAAGATACACACAAAATTTTTTTTGAATTTATTTTTTATACTTTTTGTAGATGAAAATGGCACACAAACATCCCTTTAAAAAGTAGGCAGGTAACTTTTTATATCAACTTTTTTATGAAGAATCATCGGAAACCAAAAAATCAAAGAAATTTAGATTCGCTATAATTACACAGCCACACAAAATTTAAAAAAGATTTCGGCCTGGGGGTCTGACTATGTATACTGTATGTTTTTGGGATCGCTGAATCCGAATCCAAGGTTGGTTTAACCCTAGCACGTCAGTGTTTGGCTATAACCACAAAAAATAACACTCTAAAATCAAGATTATTTTTTTAATATTTCGAAAACTATTATAGCTACGAAAAAATTGTTCTGGGTTCATCTTGAAGAGTATACTTGTGGCTACGAAAAAAAAAATATTCCGAATTTTTTGTTGAGAAATCATGAATTTGTGAATTTTGAATTTTTAAAAATCTTGAAAATTAAATTTTTTGTTCAATTTTTTTTATATAATACTTTGTACTGATCTTAAAAGATCCTGAAATTTTCAGAAACTGGTTTTTGTTTTTTTCAAAAATATAAATTTTTGAATTTTTAAAAATCATATAAATCCATGATCAACATTAAATTTTTTGTTAAATTTTTTTTATATAATACCTTGGAGTGATCTTTAAAGATCCTGGAATCTTCAGGATCTTTTAATTTTTGAAACAAAAAAACACCATACTGAACATTTTAGGGTCTTTTAAGACCAGTGCAAGGTATTATATAATAAAAATTTAAGCAAAAGTTTAATGTTGACCGTGGATTTACACGATTTTTTTAAATTAAAAAATTAATGGTTTTGAAAAAACAAAAAACACCTTTCTGGAAACTTCAGGATCTTCTGAGATCAGTACAAGGTAATATATAAAAAAAAAAGATTTATAAAAATTCAAAATTCTCCACATTGGTCATTTTTGAAATTTTTTTTTCGGAATATTTTTTTTTTAGTAGCCACAAGTATACTCATCAAGACAAAACCAGAACGATTTTTTCGTAACTATAATAGTTTTCGAGATATTTAAAAAACAACTCAATTTTGGAGTGTTTTTGAGGTTATAGCTAAACCCTGACGTGCTGGGGTTAAACCAACCTCGTATTCGGATTCAGCGACCCCAAAAACATACAGTCTACATAGTCTGACCCCAGGCCGAATTTTTTTTTCTTTTTGTGTGGCTGTGTTATTCGCTATAAATATTGCTTTTGATGAAATCCGAATTTTTTATATTTATACATCAATAACAAAATGGCGGACTTTTTTTTTAAAGAAAATGATATTTTTTCACTGTTTTTTGCAATGGAAAAATTGTAAAAGTGAAAAGTTTGACTTAGCTATAACTTCTGAACAAATTACAGATGTGAGGAATCCGTGGTTCTACTTTGACCGAAATTGGTCAAAGTAGAACCAACACAACAATAATAAATGGTAAAAAACAATTTTGAGAAAAAAAATGGTTTTTTCTAAAAAGAGGCACGGAAAATTATATCCAGGGCTGTTTGGATGTTTATTGAATTCTAACAAAATATCATTAGATATATATACTTTGGAAAAACGTCAAAAAAATTATCAAAAGCTGCATCATCTCTCCATTCCATAAAAATTCTTCGCTCATTTATAGGCTGAATATTTATTCCGTGAAAATCCTGAGGGCAAAATGTTCGAGCCAGATTACACGGAAACGATGAGTACACTTCTCGAAGCCATTGAGAAGCTTCAGGAAAACCTTTTACCGGTGAGCGAATTGGACATCGGCGATGAGAAGTATTTAAAATCCGACGGAGAAAAAGCGCGGATTGGCGAAACGTGCAGAATTAGCAGCAATGACGAGGCAACGATATTAACAGAAGAGGACGATGACGACGATGGCAACGACGTGAAAACTGGAGAGACAATTGAATGCTACGAGATGGAAACTGAGTTAGGTTTGAACAGTATGAAAAGTCACACGATGGAAAGCGACACCATGGTTGTCTCGAGCTTTTCCTACGAACAAATCGCCGAGGGTAGCCGAAACTCGTTCGAAATTTCCTCCAATCTCTCGCTCGAGGATCCACGCTGACCCAATGATATGCAAAATTTAATTCAAAGAAAACATGGGACTTTCCAGGTTTCGAGGAACTAGCTAAAAGCAATATTTTTCCTGCATTTAGCTGCGCTTACAAGAATAATATTTTGTTATTTTCGATGATAAGCTATCACAAGAATCGTCGAGTATTCGATGTCGAGGGAAAAAAAGATAAAACAAAATGCAAACATTTAAATTGTAAGGTCAAAATAAAATAAAAATGGTGTCTTTAAACGCATCGCGTGTTTTCATAAATAATTATTTATTATCAATCATTTTTATTAATATTTTAATAATTTTAACTCGATTGGGAATAATAATAAAAATGAATAATGCGATAATTATTAAAATAATTCCAGCGATATCTTTTGATAATAATTCCTCAACAAATTTTAATCCAATATTTCAGCTTACAATTCTCTCCCCATATAAAAATGAGTACCATCAAGTTATAAATTTTGTTTTGCTGACAAAATTGACCCTACAGCATTGCAAATAATAAAAGTACGAATTTTCAAAATAATTATAAATTTGCGACATACATCGGACAAGAGCGAAACATCAAAGGAAATATGATTGAATTGCTAATGGCGAAGAATGAATTGAATTCTCCTCCGCGACATAAGGGTCACTTTTATTACATTATCAGTTATTAATAATAATAATAATAATAATAATAATAATAATAATAATAATAATGATAATAATAATAATAATAATAATAATAATAATAATAATAATAATAATAATAATAATAATAATAATCATAATAATAATAATAATAATAATAATAATAATAATAATAATAATAATAATAATAATAATAATAATAATAATAATAGAAAAACATTGAATATAGTTGGAGTTATTGTGCGGGTATTTTTATGTGCAGGTATTTTTAAAGCAAAAAGAAAAAGCTGCAATTTTTCATCTCCGATTTTTTCGCGTCAAGACCACAGTACAAAAAAAAGAAACGGAGTGAGTTGAGAGAGTTAAAAATAAAGAGGGGACGTCGGTTTTCCCATGTTCACCACGACCGTGAAAAGCATAAAAACTTTACGGTTAATAATCACAGAAAGTTTCAAATTGAAATCCCCATTGCTCCTCTTCATTCCCGAGCTTTTGCACGTGGAGTGATGCCAATAGTCGACACGACTGTTAATTACTGACAATAACTCGAGAGATCACAAAAATATATGAAAAAGTTTATGCAACGTTTTACAATCGACGTGAAAATGGGTTTTAAGCATTAATCTGATTTAAAAAAAATTGTAATTTAAAATAAATTATAAATATTATCATAAATTATAAAAATTAATTGATACGGTAAAAATAAAAATAGAGGCTTGTCTGAGGTGTATGTTTGAAGAAAAATCTACAAAAAATGGAATGAATTTGTTTTTCGAAACATCCTGATGAAAATATTTAACTTACAGGAGCGCAATTATTTTTTTAATTAAAAAAAATCATTTTTCTCGAAAATAAAAATTATGCAATTACTATAATATTAGTAAGAGACGCCTCCGGTATTTTGGATGCTGTAAAAGCAGGAAAAGCTGCAAAAAGCTTTCTCCCTTTCTCGGTCCTCATTACCGGAGATTCGCAAACGCACTCAAAGAAAAAAAAAATAATAAAACAGAGAGAAAGATCTCTTTCGCTCTCTGTGCTATAACTCGGAAATACGTAAAAACTTTACGGTTAATAATCACCGAATGTTTCAGCCTTGCGGATGGTTTTTGTCGAGCGATTAGTGCGGCGAATATGAGAAGGGACAAAGGATTAAAAGCAAAGAAACCAGAACGGATGAAAGAGGACGAGGAGGGGTGGGGTGAGGAACGGAAAAATAGAAAATTTTTCTCGTTGAGCGTCAAAAGCAAGAAGTTATCGAAGCAGAAGCACGCGAACGAGGCAGGAGCAGAACGAAAGAGGCAGAGAGTAATAGAAACGGCAGCATCGAACCGGACATGACCGTGACCTCGGCTTCCCTGGACCTCCCGCCTCGTCCTCCCTCCTGTCTCCTCTCACTCCTCGTTTTTCTCATCCTCCTTCTCCTCTTGATCGCATCGAGCTTCGCGCACCCTCCAAATCAAATCCCCACAAGGCTGCGCTCTCGGATCCCACAGACGAGATTCACGTCGGTAGTAGATCTCGCCCGTATGTTTCGTGAAACTTGAGAAAGTTCTCGAGAATATCCGTTAAAACGTGGAATACACGGATTACATTCGACCAGAGTTGTAAATAATGCATTATCAAAATAATGCATTATTGTATTTTTTACCCATTACACTGCATAATGTGTAATGGATGCATGCCCCATTACACATTACCAAAGTAATTTGTAATGGATGCATGCTCCATTAGAAATGAAAAAAGTAATGTATAATGGATGCATGCCCCATTACCATTGAAAAATGTAATGTGTAATGGATGCATGCCCCATTACCATTGAAAAAAGTAATGTGTAATGGATGCATGCCCCATTACCATTGAAAAAAGTAATGTGTAATGGATGCATGTTCCATTACAATTAAAAAAAGTAATGTGTAATGTGTAATGGACGCATATCCCATTACAAATGAAAAAACCAAAAAAATTATGTGTAATGGATGCATGTGCCATTACAAATAAAAAAAATATAGTGTAATGGATACATCTTCTATTGCAAGAAAAAGAAAAACGTGTAATGGATGAGTGCTCCATTACAAATTATAATTGAAAAAAGAGTAATTTTTAGTGGAGAAATTATTAATCAACGATGATTAATCAAAGATGCTTTCGGTTTATTAAAGCTTGAATAATAAAAATAATCTTGGAACAACAATAAAATTAATAATTTGATTCATCGACGATTAATTAATTCGATGCTAAATGTTGAAGAAGCAATGTAAAACGTGCAATTTGTCAGGATTTATAATCATTATTGATTAATTCAGAATAATAATGGTAATGATAATATTCATAATAATAATTCATAAAGTATGTACTTGACTTTTTTCATTTTTTTCTCTTCGTCCTAAGCTGAGATGTCTTTTGTGCTTTCTTTCGCTCGCGCTCCGACAGAGTTTCTTATTTCCTGCTCAACTTTGTATCGAGATGTTGTATCGAGAGGCTTTCTGCTTTGATATGCGAAGAATCTTCGGAGTCTCGTGTCATACATTTTTTATTGGAAAAAAATTCTTTGAATTTTCAACGAGGAACTCTACGTCGCATCGTAATAAAAGATTTTTTTCCGTATTTATCGGATAACCTGGTTTCTCTTGTAGAGTTAATGAACAAATTCAGTGCTCAATTTCGACGATACGACGTCGCATGTTCATAATATTGATACTGATGTTAATTTAAAAAAATTTATGCTACATATTTTGAAAAGAAATCAATGATTCAAAAAATTTAATTCAATGTACCCCAACTATTATCATATCAATAATAAATATCGTTCTTGATGAACTATGATTGTTCTTAATTTTGATTCAACACAAAATTATCAGTTAATCCAAATAAAATTATTTTTTATATTTTATAAACAAATGAGCGATAAAATAAAATAATAATGATAATAATATTGTTAATGTTAATACTAATATATACAATATTAATATTAATAATTAGAATATAAAAATAATAATATAACAATAATCTTTTTTGACCTTGATAAATTGCGTTTATTCTTAACTTTATCTGAAATAAAAATCACCAATTTATCAAAACAAATTTGTAATGAAAATGAGATGGTAATGATTTGTAGCATGAAGATTGGACCAATCTTCGTGTCTCCGGAAATGATTAAACTCATAAAAATTCTCGACGACCTTGAATTTCACGGTCATGGGAATTCGCGTATCTTTCATCGTGAATGAAATCTCAACGCTCAAAGATTGAGGGGTCCCAAGTGGCTCTATTCGTGAGAAAATTCAACCAAGAAGCAACAACGATTCAGCCTTAAGGCTAAATTCTGGTCTATAGTGACATACATTTTGAGCGTCAAGCTCGATAAAGAAAAAAACAAAATTTTGACCATTCCTTTTTTTTACAACATATTTATTAATATTTTGACAATAAACAAAAAAAAATTCGAAAAAAATGAAAATTAAATAAGTCACAAGCTGGTAAAGTTGGGGGTAAAAAAATTTTGAAAAATAGATTCTTAATCAGTAAGGATGTCGTTATAGCCCCTACTTTAGAGAAGACGGAAAAAAAAAATTTGCAAAATGGTGGCTGTCTGAACAAAGAAGGCATTTTCCAACCCTTTTTTCATAGCTATTAATTTTTTTGCAATAGTGAACAAAGTAATATTTAAAAAAATGTGTACACTCAGAAAACAAAATGGTTGAAAATGCAAAAATTTGTTTGACTCAACCAAATATTTGTTTCCGGACGTTCAACGAGATCATTTTGGTAAGTCAACAAAGATACAGTGGAAGTTTTAGTTAAATCGGTTAAATCGTTGCTTGAATGGGCAAAGTTTCAGTTCAATCAAATAAATATCTTTGTACCAAATAAATTGTGTGTACATCAACTCAGTAACGTGTAAATTGGACTAAACTGTATCTGGAAATTGAACAAGTAACTTCGTTCACCTCAAATCTTATGGTTAATCAAATCCATTTGTTGAATTAATTATAGTTTCATTATTTCAAACGAATTAATATTAAATCAACTAAATTTTTTTCATCTAAATGGATTTAGTTGTTTGAACTTAACTTTTTTCTCAGTGTAAAAAATTTGAAGTAGTAACTCACTAAAATAGCTATAACTCCGTATATGATTGGAATTTAAAAATTCCATTTTGAAGAGATATTCTTAAAAGTCGAAACTGTAAACTGTATCTGGAAATTGACCAAGTAACTTCGTTCACCTCATATCTTATGGTTAATCAAATCCATTTGTTGAATGAAGTATAGTTTCATTATTTCAAACGAATTAATATTAAATCAACTAAATTTTTTTCAACTAAATGGATTTAATTGTTTTAACCGAACTTTTTTCTCAGTGTAAAAAATTTGAAGTACTAACTCACTAAAATAGCTTTAACTTCGTATATTATTGGAATTAAAAAATTCCATTTCGAAGATATATTCTTAAAAGTCTAAACTGTAAACTGTATCTGGAAATTGACCAAGTAACTTCGTTCACCTCATATCTTATGGTTAATCAAATCCATTTGTTGAATTAATTATAGTTTCATTATTTCAAACGAATTAATATTAAATCAACTAAATTTTTTTCAACTAAATGGATTTAGTTGTTTTAACTTGACTTTTTTCTCAGTGTAAAAAATTTGAAGTACTAACTCACTAAAATAGCTATAACTCCGTATATTATTGGAATTAAAAAATTCCATTTTGAAGATATATTCTTAAAAGTGTAAGCTGTAAACTGTATCTGGAAATTGACCAAGTAACTTTGTTCATCTCATATCTTATGGTTAATCAAATCCATTTGTTGAATTAAGTATAGTTTCATTATTTCAAACGAATTAATATTAAATCAACTAAATTTTTTTCAACTAAATGGATTTAATTGTTTTAACCGAACTTTTTTCTCAGTGTAAAAAATTTGAAGTACTAACTCACTAAAATAGCTTTAACTTCGTATATTATTGGAATTAAAAAATTCCATTTCGAAGATATATTTTTAAAAGTATAAACTGTAAACTGTATCTGGAAATTGACCAAGTAACTTCGTTAACCTCATATCTTATAGTTAATCGAATCCATTTGTTGAATTAATTATAGTTTCATTATTTCAAACGAATTAATATTAAATCAACTAAATTTTTTTCAACTAAATGGATTTAGTTGTTTTAACTTGACTTTTTTCTCAGTGTAAAAAATTTGAAGTACTAACTCACTAAAATAGCTATAACTCCGTATATTATTGGAATTAAAAAATTCCATTTTGAAGATATATTCTTAAAAGTCTAAACTGTAAACTGTATCTGGAAATTGACCAAGTAACTTTGTTCACCTCATATCTTATGGTTAATCAAATCCATTTGTTGAATTAAGTATAGTTTCATTATTTCAAACGAATTAATATTAAATCAACTAAATTTTTTTTCAACTAAATGGATTTAATTGTTTTAACCGAACTTTTTTCTCAGTGTAAAAAATTTGAAGTACTAACTCACTAAAATAGCTTCAACTTCGTATATTATTGGAATTAAAAAATTCCATTTCGAAGATATATTCTTAAAAGTCTAAACTGTAAACTGTATCTGGAAATTGACCAAGTAACTTCGTTCACCTCATATCTTATGGTTAATCAAATCCATTTGTTGAATTAATTATAGTTTCATTATTTCAAACGAATTAATGTTAAATCAACTAAATTTTTTTAACCTAATGGATTTAGTTGTTTTAACTTAACTTCTTTCTCAGTGTAAGAAATTTGAAGTGCTAACTCACTAAAATAGCAATAACTCCGTATATTATTGAAATTAAAAATTTCCATTTTGAAGATATATTCTCAAAAATCTAAACTGTAAACTGTATCTAGAAATTGACCAAGTAACATCGTATCTTATGGTTAATCAAATCCATTTGTTGAATTAATTATAGTTTCATTATTTCAAACGAATTAATATTAAATCAACTAAATTTTTTTAACTAAATGGATTTAGTTGTTTTAACTGAACTTTTTTCTCAGTGTAAAAGAATATGCAAAAAAAAAAAGATCTTTTCAAAATTCTAGACCAGAATACTCCCTTCAATTATGTTCGTGCTTGAAGTTCAAACCTTGGCGAATTCGACGTCGGTCGATCGATAATGTGAAAATCAAGGTTACGTCATGATACACTCGAGAGACCGGAGCTTCCGCACCGAGAGAGAAGAGAGAGAGAGAGAGAGAGAGAGAGAGAGAGAGAGAGAGAGAGAGAGAGAGAGAGAGAGAGAATTCTATCTCGCTCTTCGGAGCCTCATCCGGTTTATATACACACGGCGCAAGCCCATTAGCAAGTGGCCTCGTTAATGCCATTCCCTTCGAGTCATTAAGAACGGGCACACCCCTAAATGACAATAATCCATGGTGAAAGCGGTCTCTTCGAGCGCGGAGCTTTCATGCGCGGCACCTGATAGCTACTCGTCGACGGTAAAGCAGAGCATAAGAGAGACAGGAGCAGGGCAAACCTGCTGGATGGAGAGCGAAGCATCGTCAGAGCTCGTATCGAACCATGGGCGGTCTTATATAGCGGCCAAGGACGACCAAGAGGGTGTGTGAGAAACAGAGGGTGAGAGTGAGAGAAAATTCCAACATTGTTTTGCATCCATAATATTCAAGGCGAATGTTCCTCCTGCAAGTTGCTGGCTCAAACTTTCACAAGTCGTCAGGGAAACGTTTCTTACCCAATGAAATAATCATTTCACTGATTTACACAATTAAATTGTTAACTACAATTGATAGAGTTACTTGTCCTGACTTCTGATTTTTCTAGGATTAAAAAATCTTTGGTGAAAATGTTATTATTGCTGAATTCAAAGTTTGCAATTTTTTAATTCGGATAATTCAGCATTAATTAGCCATTGGTAATGAGGTAATGATTTATTTGGTCATTATGCGAAATGGACATGATACCTTTGGTGACCTTGAAACATGTTCTTTTTAAATTTTTTTAAATATTAGTTTTTATTATTCTATATATCTTTATTTTTATATATTTTTTATATATTTTTGTGTAAGTGATTATTATAATTATTTTTATATTCGACCAATGTTTATAAAATGAGATTTTAATCGCGATATTTTTCTAATTAGATGAGATTTAAATTTTTAGCACGAAAGTTTGTCATGAAAATTTATTTATGTCAAATAAATGCAGGATATGTAATAAGAAATGTTTTCGCGCCAAGGATATGTGCTCCATAAATTTTCCAGCTATATTATACTTTTCACATATAAGTGTAATATATTTGAATAATGTATTATTATTATATCACTGAGATATATGCAAAATATTCGTAGAATGTGAGACAAACATAAAAAACATATTTAACCTGCATCTTTTGCACTAAAATCGCTTACATCAAATAAATAAGAATCATTTATTTCTTTACATAATTATATTTCCGGCAGATATATATTTCGTTTTTATAATTATATTTTTTGAGTATATTTTATCTACAAAGAATTTCATGGTGGAATAATCTCTTTTCTCACGGGTTAATTCCAATTATTCAGAAAAATTGATTTGATTAAAATAAATCAATTTTCTGGGTTTATATCTCATGGGAATGATCTCTTGATTGGATAATTAGATCTTCAAATTCTTCTCGAAGTTAACCGCGAGGATATTACCCAGAAAAATTATTTATATAAATTAATGAAATTAATTCAAAATAAATAAATTTTTATTCAGATTTCAGCCTAATAAGCTTTGGTAAACAATTTTTTTTTGTTTTTTTACCAAAATACTGTTACTTTTACTTGTTTTACTGCTAAAAACTACAAAACTACATGATTGCTCAACTTTACTTAACTGGAAGGTAAAAAAATTTTTTTTTTACAAAAATTCAAAAATGTATATTTTTGAAACAAAAAAACACCATCCTGAAAATTTCAGGATCTTTTAAGATCAGTACACAAGGTATTATACACTGGGAAAAAAAATTGTTGAATGAACTAAATCTTTAGTTGCATACGCACGACTAAATATTTACTGGGTCTAACTAAATAGTTTCTTGAATAATTCTGCGTTTCAGTCGACCAAAATATGATTCAGGCAACAAAATTTGGGTTTGTAAAACTAAATATTTAGTCGTGCGTATGCGACTAAAGATTTAGTTCATTCAACAATTTTTTTTTCTCAGTGTATAAAAAAAATTGAACTAAAAATTTAATGTCAAACTTCGATTTTCACGATTTTTGAAAATTCTGAATTCTCCAGATTCATCATTTTTCAAACTTTTTTTTTCCGGACCATTTTTTTTTCGTAGCCCCAAATATTCTTCAAGACGAATCCAGAACAATTTTTCGTAACTACTATAATTTTCGAGATATTTAAAAAATAAACTTGAAAGATTTGAAAAATTGTGAAATTTTGAATTTTGCATAACTTTCGACAAAAAATTAAATTTTTTTCCTCTCGTAGAACTTCGTTTTATTAAAAACGAAAACTTCTGAGGAAATTTCATCGAAATTGAAAGGGGTTGATTCCAATTCTTGGTCGATTTGACATGGAATGACCCATATATAGTTATAATTTCTGCAAATTGTATATTTCTTCTTCATGGTTGTATTTTTTGCCTATATCCAATCTACAAATATTCCTATGGAAGAAACAGGCGGAAGGGCATTTCTGCTCTTACAATTGATCCTCAACTTTCTTTCAATTCAAATCAAATAACTTGATTCAAAATAAAGATTTTTTTTATCCAAATCCCAGCCTAATGAGGTATCCATCGTTCCCATATCCAAGTGGATTGCAAAAATTGATTTCAATCAAATAAATATTTTTTTGGGTCATATATTGAGAGCCACGAAAACGCAGCGGACTTCTCTCACGACTTCTCTCTATATCTGTATCTGCGAACACCTGTTAGCGTAGTGACTCGTGCGAGCAGCTATATGCGCTGCAAGCGCCCTGGTCACATTGGCTTTCCTATGCCATTTGTTACTCGAAAGCCACCCCTCTCTCTGCCGATGGCAATTCAAATTACCATAAAGTTGGGGATCTAACGGGTATCGTGCAAGCATTCAACGTTCTAGCATTTCAACGAATAAACACCTTGAATAAACACCTTCGAATTGCGTCAGAAACAATCTCGAACAGGAGTTCAAAGGAACGAAATTCACGCTGCACAATGTTCAACAGTTTTGCCTCCTCGTAGTAAAAAGCTTTCTTTTCAAGTACCCACGAAAAACGTCACACTCGAACTTCAGTGGTTCCGCACAGTGTCTGAATATGGAATCATCGATTTTTCGAATGAACGAACAAATACATCAAGCCTTGACACTTAAAAACAACGATGGAAGACAATGAGTCTCATGAGAAGTGATCTCGAGAAAACAAAACCGATGAATAAATAGTTGAAGGCACTCGGGAAACTTTGAGCCACGCTGCAAATCGTCAACGCGAATTCTCGATGATTATAATCACGCTTGAGTCACTTTTAAAATGATCTTTACTCACCGGCATGACCCTGCAGCGAATGATTGGCCTCCTCGCTCGGCAAAACAGTCTCCTCGAGTATGCTGTCAGAGGCGGTCTTGACAATTCCCATGACGCGCGAACCCGACAACCCGTTGTTGCGTGGAAAACGCTTTTCCTCTGTCCAAAGCCTCCCTTTATTTTGATTCCCAAATTCTTACTATCCGCGCGATCTTTGATCAACCGTATGATAGATCACGACCGATCTCGTTGAGTTGGGGGATTGGGGTCGAAAACACCGGTTGGACGCTTGAGGGAGATTGTTTGGTCCCGCGTTGTCCCTTTCTACTCGATGGTGCCGCGTCGTCTGGCGGTCTGGACAGGATTTTCACGCAATTCGTCGTGCTTGCAATAAAGCTCCCTCTCTTCGTTGAGGAGAGGAGGAGAGGAGAAAGTCAAAGAAAGACAGGTAGTCCCGTCTGCGTTTGCGCTTGCGTCAGAATCCATACATCCCTCCAACACTTGTGGGCATGTATGGGGGAATAGGTTTCCCTACGAAGGGAGAGCGGTAGGCAGAAGTTTTCCCCTGGCCAGGAAAACTGGGAACGCAGACGAAATTACACCAACACAGGTCTGAGCCGGATCACCGACGCATCCCGATGTGAGGGTTCACAGACGGGAGTTGGATCTCACGAGCCTGTATCGGAGCTCTCGTATCCTCGCTTGGAGTTCGCGTTTTTCCACACAATGACATTGTCCTGGTTTGTCTGTGTGCGACGACACTGGGTGGGGTGCGAGCTCTGGCAAAGCACTGGCAAAGCCCCAGGACCAATGTCGACCAACTAGGTCTCGGTGAAGGTCTCCGGCTCTCTCGATAACGCGTGTCCTTTCCTGCAAGTGTCCTCCCTCGCCCTTCATTCCCTCTCTTTAGCCCTCTCTTTTTTTCTCTTCACGGATCTCCTTCATTCTCATCCATCCCTTTTGAAAAAGCTCCCTTCTTTCCTCTCCATCTCTTTCGAATTCAGAGTCCACCGCTCATCCAGAGACACCGCCAGACTGACCCTTCGGGATCGCAGGATACCGCTATCGCCATTTCTCTCCCTTTACTTTCTGCTGTCTGTCAGCTCAACTCGACTTTTTTTATCGAGTTTGTGGCGAGTTTTTGGCTCGAGGACTGTTTCTGCCATCACCAGTTCGATCGAAGATCGACGTGGTCTCGAGTGTCCTCTCATTGACTGGATGCAGCATTTTTTTTCTTTTTCTGATTGCAGATACGTCTTGGTTCTCCGGAGATGGACGATGGATATTATATTTTTTATTCATAATAGAAATATAAATTTATTACTGATGATTTGAAGAATGTTTAATTTAATAGAATTTAGTTTTTACTTTGAGCAATTTTAATTGTAAATTGATTCAAGCATTTCTTGCTTAAAATTATTCAATTACCTAGGACCGAATTTGGTTACGTTTATAATTAAATTAAATTTATATTGATATTACATTTGTAGCTTAATTAAATTTGTTCTTAAATAAAATTTGTATTCAACATACATTTGCAATTACATTTCATTTTTAATTAAACTATATTCGTAATATAATTATATATGAGATATTCCCGCTCAACGGGACCCCCTTTTAGGCCGACCTCTTTCGAGTTTCTTGAAACTCGAGTACGTTTTAGTGTTGCCTGAAAGTATATTGTACACCAATTTTCAGATCTCTAACTATAATAGTCTTTGGAGTGCACCACAAGTTATATTTAAAACTTCTTGCGTATCCAGCGCTTCGGAGCTTTGGCACGGCGCGAAATAAAATCGAAAAAATTCTTTGACAATAGTTTTCAATCGGAAATTTCCTGCGCTTTTTGAAAAAAATATCAGCAATTCTGAAAAAAATGAATTTATTTGAATTTCGGTCAAAAACCGAAAAAATTGATTTACAAAAAAGAGCATAATTTAATTCAGCGGGACAATTTTTTTCATGTTTTGTATATATCTGAGAAGTCACGATATAAATTTCAAATTGGAACTCACATCCGTTTACTAATGCCAAGTCTTTTAGTAGGATAAAAATTCTTAAATATTGTGTTTTTCGTATTTAACGGTTCTGTGATATATTATATAGTTTTTTTAAACAAATTTCGAATTTTATAAATTTATTAAATTCAAAATTTAATAAATGTGAATTAATAAATTTAATTTAATTAATTTAATAAATTTACTAAATTCAAAATTCGTTAAAAAAACGCTATGTAATACATCAGGGAACTGTTGAATACGAAAAACACGATATTTCAGAATTTTTATCCTACTAAAGGACTTGGCATTAGTAAACGGATGTGAGTTCCAACTTAAAATTTATATCGTGACTTCTCAGATATATACAAAACATGAAAAAATTGTTCCGCCGAATTAAATTATGCTCTTTTTTTGTAAATCAATTTTTTCGGTTTTTGGCCGAAATTTAAATGAATTCGTTTTTTTTTAGGAATCGCTGATATTTTTTTCGAAAAGCGCAGAAAATTTCCGATCCAAAGCTATTGTCAAAGAATTTTTTCGATTTTATTTCGCGCCGTGCTAAAGCTCCGAAGGGCTGTATGCGCAAAAAGTTTGAAATATAACTTTTGGTGTATTACAAAGAGTATTATAGTTAGAGATCTGAAAATTGGTGTACAATATACTTTCAGACAACACTAAAACGTACTTGAGTTTCAAGAAAATCGAAAGACGTCGGCCTAAAAGGAGGTCCCGGTGAGCCGGAATACCTCATATGTAATCAACTTACACTTGTAATTAAATTATGTTTGTAACCAAATAACTTCTGTAATTCAATTATACTTGTGATTCGATTACATTTGTAATTTAATACTTTAAATAATTGTCAATCAAATATAGATTCAATTATCTATTACACGGGTACTCATTAATTAAGTAGCACGTTGATTGGACATTACTGTTCAAATTGTCCATTAATTAGCCATGTAATTAGAGATCATCATTGTAATGAGTAATTAGACAATTGCAATTACACATTGGCGCGATAATTCGGAATTGAATTCTATTCCATTAGGTATTTGCCCATAATTGACATTTGCCGTAATCGGTCTACGTTGAACTATGATGGCTTTTTTTGAAGAACATCATCCCTCATAGGACAGATTCTATGCGGTCCATTGAGAAAATTTCTGAAGGACACTTCGTCGTTTAGAATCTATTGATCAAATCGCTGTTTCAAACTTTCCGATTATCCTCATTTTTCACCGAGAACGCCCTCATTGTCAGTTATTATAAAATATTTCTCTTTCTCCCCGTTGATCGAACATTCTCGTTACTTTCGCGAGTCCAAATGGAATCCATGGATCATCAATGTCGTGCGTTTGTCCCAACGTCCTTCGATCCCAAGGTTCTCCATTTCAAAGTGGTTCTATTTTTTTTACTTCCAAATGTCTGTTTTCATGCTCCAGTGACCTATATTACGAAAACCGTATGAATTATTGGGGTGAGATACCCACAGGACTTATCCTCAGATCTAAAATGCAGTAGTTTGGCCTCTGGCGATTGTGGCCCTTCAAAATTGCTGGTAACCTCAGATTCGTCCACAGAGGACAATTTTCTTTTTGTTTTAGGCTCGTCCTTCTTCCCAACCCGCGCTCTTGGGTCAAAGGGTTAAACCTACCTCTGGATAAATCTCGTGATATTCCTAGGGCACTTTTTTTTTGTCACCTTCACTTTTCTCATAAATTATTCTCCTCGTTGCTGCGTACGTGTAAGATTTCTTCGTCATGAACCCGAGTACCAAGACCCTCGTAACTCCCGCGTGATCTCTCGCCGGGATTTTTATCTCGAGATCCGACAAAACGACGATTTTCCTCCCCTTGTTCATACATTACCACCATCACCGTCACTTCTCGCTTAACCATTCCTCCCCTTAAGTCTGGCAGCACATTCGCAAATCCCTGGTCCACCACGACAAAAGCAGAGATTTTCCTCTCGCGCTCACTTTTTCATCCCTTCAACTCTTTCTCGCTTCGTTCCATTCAATGTTCCTATGCAAAGCCTACCTATTATTCTCCAGCACATTGGGCACGATTCCTAGTCCACCGGTCTGGTTTCAGTATCAGGATTGTAGGGTCAGCAGAAGTTTGTTTGGGAATAAATCTGGGGCGATACTTGTTGAGTGCAAACAAGAGTTCCATCGTCAGCACGTTTTTTTCTGAATGGCGAAAGCCATTGCAAAAATAGAAAAAAAATGGTTTTTGCGCATTGCTTTGATATATGTAGCTTGGGAAATATGTACGTAAACTTTTGAGTTGAAATTTTGCAAATTGACCGAGTTACATTCATTTTAGTGAGAGCAGATAGAGAGACTCATTTGAGAACTTTCAACGCGTTTCCCTTGAAATCATTTCTTTTGACCTTATCCCAGCAAGTAATGGCAAAATTATAAGCTGATTGTTAATTTTTTTTTTTTTAAATATTTTTAATCGTAGTGGTTCAGTCTGTACGGAGCCAAATTCATAAATTTTGGTAATTGCTATTTTCAAAAACTGCTTGAATAAAAATAGGGCCTTAAAAATGAGAAAAAAATTAAATTCGTCGCCATTACGTAAATTATCGAAGAAAAAAAAATAGCTGCGCTTAACGATAGCTACATTTCTATAGATATTGATATATACATTTTTTTATTTTCCGACAACCCTTCACCAATATATCAAGGGGACAATGGAAAGAAAAATTTTCCTGGCGTTAAGAGAATATTTATATCTCTGTTGATTTTTTAGATTTTTCAATAAAAATTGCTGTGAAATAAGTTGTATATGAGTCATTCCAGCCCAAATGTGTAAACCCGTGACCCTGACCCTCTCGGATTCATTTTTTTTTTTTTCATATGATCGCATTGATTCTAAAATACACCCTCATAATTTTTTTTAGATTTTTCCAAACATTCCTTATTTGAAATTTTTTTTTTTTAAAACAACGCCATTTTTTTAAACTCTGAAAAAATTCTGAAAAAACTGTGATAATATATAAAAAAGTTGAAGCTATCACCCGTGGTCAGCAGATTTTTTACTGTGTTTTACGTATTGGATTAAAAAAAAAAAAAAATTTCTTAAGGGCCATTTTTTTAAAATTAAAAAAATTCTGAAAAAACCGTGATAATATATAAAAATTGTCAAGCTATCACCCGTAGTGGGCAGATTTTTTTCCCTGTGTTTTACAAGCTATTAACGTTCTCAAAATTCCAAAAAATTCTCAAATAGCTCACCTTGAGCAGATACTCAATTTGAGTACCAAAATAATTTAGTATATCTGCTCAAGGTGAGCTATTTGAGAGATTTTTGGAATTTTGAGAACGTCAATAGCTTGTAAAACACAGAAAAAAAATCTACGCACTACGGGTGATAGCTTGAAAACTTTTATACACTATCACGGTTTTTTCAGAATTTTTTTAGATTTTTTAAAAATAGCGTTTTCTTATTATTTTTTTTTGAAATAAGGGATGTTTGGAAAAATCTGGAAAATTATGAGGGTGTATTTTAGGCTCAATGCGATCATATGAAAAAAAATCAAATAAATCCGAGGGGTCAGGGTCACGGGTTTACACACTTGGGCTGGAATGACACTTATATACTTAATAGAATAACAATAACCCGGTTCATTAATTAATAATTAGTTATTTACCTGAAAAAAATTCTCAAACACTGACCAATTTTTTTACACCCCTCAAAGTGACCTCCCTAGTTTTTTCATGCGGTTCCTATCGACTAAAAAATAAATTGTATAAACGAAAACTCATTTCCCGCAAAAATTTTTTTTTTTATCAACACAAGTCACTTTGGACTTGGAAAGATAATAATAACTCAACCCTTTAATATATTTATGAAGAAAATTTTCAAATATTGACAATATTTTTAATCCTTACAGTAACTTTCCCCTTAATAAAATTCGGAGTAAAAAAAAAATTTGTTTTTCTAATAATTAGAAACAGTTCAGGATAATTATCAACGTATACGGTTATCATCAACAAAGTATGGTTATTATTATCGAGGAGGACATTAATAGTTAAGACCAAAGTATTCACAGCTTCCAGTGGAAAACCATTTGTGTGGCAACACTGCATTAGAGAAAACGATGCTTTGGGTAACTTCGTAGAAAGCTTTCGAGAGTTTTGGATCTATTGCGGTAATATGTACAAGAATCTCACTGCCAACCATAACCACATCCCCCACTGACATCTCAGAACGATCGATCCACCATCCCCAACGTTTTCCACCTCCATCTTCTTCACCCTCCTTTCTCTCTCTCTCTCTCTCTCTCTCCCTTTCTCAGTTTAATCAACTTAAGGCCCCGATGCTTTATGTTGCTTCCGCATTCGTCTGGGGTGTATATCCATCTCTCTTTATCGCAGAAACAATATCCGTAAAATTACTCCAACTTGTGGCCACGTGTCTTCGGCGATGTTGTGGACGATCAACGCCAGAGCTTTCCTTTTTCGCGGTTTTTGCTGCCCGAAAAAAAAATACCGAGTAAATTCAGAGTTAACGTTCTATTGAAATTAAATATGGGTCATTTCATGTCAAATCGACCAAGAGTTGGAATGGACCCCTCTCAATTTCGACGAAATTTTGTCAAAAGTTTTCGTTTTCAATGAAACGAAGTTCTGGCAAAGGAAAAAAAAATACATTTTTTTTTAAAGTTATGCAAAATTCAAAATTTTGCAATTTTTCAAATCTGTCATGTTTATTTTTTAAATATCTTGAAAACTATTATAATTACGAAAAATTGTTCTGAATTCGTTTTAAAGAGTATATACTTGGGGCTGAAAAAAAAAAATATTCCGAAAAACAAATTTGAACAATGATTAATTTGGAGAATTCTGAATTTTCAAAAATCGTAAAAATCCAAGTCCCTTATTTTATCTTTGGTTTAATTTTTTTTATACAATACCTTGTACGAATCTTCACAGGTCCTGAAATTTTCAGGATGGTGTGTTTTTGTTTCAAAAATAAAATTTTTTGAATTTTGGTAAAAAAATGTTTGTCTGTTTTTCCTCTAAGTTAAGTACAGTTGAGTAATCATGTAATTCTGTAATTTTGAGCAGTAAAATTTTCAATTAATGACAAAAAAAAATTTTTTTTTACTAAAATTCAAAAATTTATATTTTTGAAACAAGAACACGCCATTCTGAAAATTTCAGGATCTTTTAAGATCAGTAAAAGATGTTATAAAAAAAAATGTAACTAAAAATTTGATGTTGATCGTGGATTTGCACGATTTTTTAAAATTCAAAAATTTTTATTTTTGAAACAAAAAAACACCTTTCTGATAATTTCAGGATCTTTTGAGATGAGTAGAAGGTATTATATAAAAAAAATTAAACCAAAAATAAAATAAGGAACTTGGATTTTTACGATTTTTGAAAATTCAAAATTCTCCAAATTCATCATTTTTCAAAAAAAAATTTCGGAATATTTTTTTGTTCGTAGCCCCAAGTATACTTTTTAAAAGAAATTCAGAACGATATTTCGTAACTATAATAGTTTTCAAGATATTTAAAAAATAAACTTGACAGATTTGAAAAATGGCAGAACTGCAAAATTTTGCATGACTTTCGAAAAAAAATTTTTAATTTTTTTTCTTTTGGTAGTATTTCGTTTTTTTGAAAACGACAACTTCTGACCAAATTTCATTGAAATTGAAAGGTGTCGATTCTAACTCCTGGTCGATTTGACATGGAATGACCCATATGCAGCTTGAGCTTTTGAGGATATTGACCCAATGAAATTTCAACTTGATCGATTCTGAAGTTTTTCAATGAGAACATTTCCAACTTTTTCATTTTTTTTATTGTCTGCAAGCTCGGTGCGCGATACCCAAAATACTTTAAAAAAATTCCAGTATTTTACAAATGTTTTTTAAAATAATTTTTTTAGAATAAACCTTCATCTTTTTAATCATATCATAATTGTTGTTGTTGTTGTTGTTGTTGTTTAAATTCCTAACCAATGGTCCTGTTTAAAAAAAAAAATCCAGATCTATGGTGAAGTTTGCGAAAATATTGAAAAATCATTTTTTTTTTAAAGTTATCGATCACATTTCCCATTATTTTGCTTTATTTTTTACTCTATTTTTTATGACGTTCCTATTTTTCCAGAACGTTAATTATCGCTTTTGTACTTTGCATAAATGGCTTGGCAACAAATTGGCCAAAATATGGTGATAGAAAATAATTTTAAACAAAAATATGATGGTCGAATAATGAAAAAGGGATTTTGAATCTGTCAATGAGCATCGAGCATTGTATCTCCTCTCTTCGGCATCGAATTTCTTGTAGACACAGCGAATGCAGCGAAAATCCATGGAAAATGTTGTAGAGGGCGCTCAAGAGTCAACCTGTCCTGGCTGCATATGAATTCAAAAGGTAAATTTATGTATGGGTCACACATATATGTATGTAATATAGAATGTTGCAATACAGTGATGAAGGAAGACTCGGGTCACGCCTACCTGATCTAACAAACTGGCGTACACGTGTGCACCATAAACGTTTCAAGGTCGCGACGAGGTAACGATCGATGCAGGTTCATTGTATGCGCGATTTTCCCACCCTTTTCATCCCCTAAACTCCCATATCGCCATCTCTGTCTCTCTATCTTTCCATCCTTCCTCCTGGATGATTCCCCTGATACTCAAAACTATCGTCGTCCAGAGCAGGTCGAAGATATCGTGCAGAGGTCATCAGCAGGGTCGTTTTTCATCCCCTTCGCTCATTCAGTGTCCGATTTCTCTAATTTTTTTTTGTCCAATCCCGATCAATCAGACGCCAATTCTCGTCGCAAGCTCAATCATTTACGAAGTGCGAAGACTTTACTGATTACGCAGGCAGAAAAAAAACGACGTGTATATGACGCCTACATCACGATAACGCGCGTTTTATGTGCCCAGACGCTTGTGCAAACACGCGCCCTCCAGAGAGTGAGATAAAATTTAACGGAGCCGCTTTTTTTCCTTTTTATTCCCACCAGGATTCAGCGAAAGTCCAGGCGGTTGATCCTCGAAAGCTCCTCGATCGATTCCCCATCGAGCGAAGTTTTTTTTTCAACCCTTATTTTTAAGGGATCATGTTTTACCCTGATCGACCTTTATCATCCACATAGATGTCTGTTTTTCCTTTCGCTTATCAATATTTTCCTTCCATATGTTGGTCACATTGGCTATGGTTTATATGGGAGCTTTTATGTATATCGGACATTTCACGCCAAATCAACCACTTTTCAACCCGACCGCTTTCGATTTGGCTGAAAGTTTTTTATACTGTTCTACCCTATGAGAAACGTTTCTCAGAATTTTTTCAAAATTTTTTACCCATCAAAAAATAAGTTATGAATTTTTAGAAAAAAATGGCTTTTTTTTAAATAGCTATAACTTTTTCCAAATTTGACTAAACGGAACTTTTTTTTTCAAAATTTTCTTTCTTGAATGAACTTTTTGAATAAAAATACAAAAAAATTATTGAAGCCCATCTTCATTGTTTTTTTTTAGATTTTTGGAAAAAATCAAAAATTTCTCGATGATTGCAATTTTTGATTTTTTTTTTTTTAGTATGTCAAACTTTGACATTTTCTGCAAATCCTCCAATTTTTTCAGAGTGATATTTTTTTTATTTCTATTTTTTTTTCCAATTGAAAAAAAAAATCCAACTAGCCTCATTTCTCATAACACAATTCTGAAAACTCTTGAGGATGTTCAGAGGACTTTCAAATTTGAAAAAAAAAAATAAAAACAAAAATTGAAAGTGGTATTATCGAAAAAATTTGTTTTTTTTTTAAATAGCAATAAATGTTTCAAAATTTCACTTATCGGAACGTTTTTGTTCAAAATTTTTGTTTTTAAATGTACTTTATAAAAACAAAATACAAAAAATAAAATAAAATACAATTTTTTCCAAAAATCTAAATAAAAAAAAAAATAAAAATGGGTTTCAATAATTTTTTTTGTATTTTCTTTTAAAAAGTACATTTAAGAACGAAAATTTTGAAAAAAAAACGTTCCGATAAGTCAAATTTTGAAAAAGTTATGGCTGTTTAAAATAAAAGGCCATTTTTTTTAAATTCATAACTTTTTTTTGGATGGGTAAAAAAATTTGAAAAAATTCTGATAAACATTTTTCATAGTGTAGAAAAGGATTTAAAAAAACTTTTCGCCAAATCGAAAGGGGTCGGGTTGAAAAAGTGGTCGATTTGGCTTGGAATGTCCAAACAACAAAAATTGGTTTTCATAATAATTTATTGAAAAAAAAAATTTATTTTCAAAAATCGAAAAAAAATAGTAGTTATTGAGATCCCACGATCGGACTAGTCTTAAAAATTGTTGAATAGATAGATATTGGAAACAAAAAACTAAAAAAAAAAAATCAAAAATGACACTCACTTTTGAAAAAGCGATTTAACGTTTAAAACTCAAAAAACTCATTCAAAAACACGTCGAATATTTTCGTTGTATTTTTTTCTAAAAAGGCCATAAAAAAACAAAAATTTTGAAAAAAGAACTTTTAATTTGGACCATTATCAAAGAAGTTATGACCAAAATACCAAAAAAAAGAGCGGTTTTTTTGTTAATTTAATATCTTTTGAACGGGTAATCAAAAAAATCTCAAAATTTAACAGAAAGGGTCTTTTGATGGGTACTCAAAAATATAGAAAATTGAGGGAAAAAAAAGTTTTTCAAACTGTCCGATTTCGGATGGAATGCCCCAAATATATATATATATATATGTACGACACTCCTTGGCCGGAGGGGTGAAACGTCCGAGGTGGTACAGTATCGAGCTTTCCCCGACACGGGGATGAGATTAACCCTGGCGGCGCTCCGTCGTTTCGTGAAATAACACGGGGTTGAAGGGCAGCAGCGGCGGCCACGACAGGGAGGCGGGAACGCGAGAGGGGCAGCGAAAGCTCCCGCTCAAGGTCATCGGACATCCCCATTGCGGCTCGATATAGCGCACCGCACAAAACCGCCGTTGGAAGGGTGTTGCGAGGGCGAATGGTCTGGCACCGGTCGTTTCCGGTACGAGGGAAACTTGTTGCTCTCCGACTAAACGTAATTTCGCTGTAAGCTCGTTACCCTGAAAAAAAAATATATATATGTATGACATATTGATGGTTTTCATGGGGGTTGTTTGTAGAAATGGATTTTCCATTTATTTTCCAGCTTTATTACAATAGAGGGTTCGATCGAATACATTTCGATGCAGCGAAATCATTTTGAATCTTGAGTAGAATTTTGGGGGTTTGGGGGTGAAAGAGATATTTGTTATTGAGAGGTTTTGTAATATTAGGTGGAAATAAAATGGTTCAGTAGATTCACGATAGTTTAAGTGGGAAAGCCACGATGAAAATTAGATTTTTTTTTTGTAAATATATATTTTTGAAGATATGTAGGTAAAATTTTTAGTTAAAATTGTGGAAATTTAGTGACTTAAAGTTGAAGGGTTAGAAGCAACTTTAAACGCGTTTTTCTCAAAATTACTTCCTTCAATAAAAACTCATGAGCCGATTTTTTTTCTTTTTTATGTGTGGCCGATATAAAAAATTTTGATGATTATTATTTTTTAAATCTGTTTAAATGAAAAAATGCCCTTTTAAGCGAGAAAAATTTTAATTCTTCGTCATTTTGTAAATAATAAAAAAACATCTGCGCATAATTAATAGTTAGTTATGTCTGTGAAAAAAATTCTTAAACATTGACCATTTTTTCATCCCTTTCTCCCTAAAAGAACCCCTAGATTTAATGTCTAACGCACTTAAAAAAATGCTAATGATAATAAATGAAATTTTAACTTTAATATTTAATTACATAACTATTCAGGAATCACTATTTCTGATTTATGTTCAATTTTTATAGTTCTTATATTTTTTAGTTAAGGTTACTTTAAATATAGAAGTATCGAGATTCCTTGATTTATGTTAGACTATTATATTCAATGACTATGCATAATTCTTTTCTGTAGGCGTGCAATAAATCCCACATATTCATTCTTCTCCGTCATGCCCAAAAAAACCGTCTGTTTAATTTTATTTAGGTAGAAAACATTCGAAATTCTTTTTATTTACGTTCATCGATGCTCGTGAAGGGATTTTTCTCGTTCCAATAAATGTTCCTTCATAAAAATAAAAAAGGGAAATCGATTATTCTCGAAAAACTATGCAAAATCTATTTGCCTATTATGGCAATTTTGAAGATGATGGACGTTTTTGCTAAGACGCGCCGCTTCATGCGTAAGGGCATAAAAAATTCAAAAACTGTCGGATCTCAAAAAGTAAAGGCATTTCAAGTTCCTCAGAAAATTTCTTACAACAAAAAATTTAAAATAAAATGTTTGAATTATTTGTTAAAAAATACGATGTTCGATCGTTGGGACATAGAAAATGCAGTGTGTCCCAATTATTGAACACTCGAATTTTCCAAGATGGCGTCATTAAACCCATCAAAATATCGAGACAGTTAACGTGTGACAGATCGTGTGAATGGGATTTATTGAAACAAAAACTGTAAGTCCCTGAATAAACTTACCTTTATACATTTAATAATAACTCTAAGATCGTCAAATATACTTTTATTTGTATTTTGGCGCAATAAACATAGAAAGAAAAGTAAAAAGAGAATATAACCTAAATGTAACTTAAAAATACGAATGTAATGTTCAATATTTTTTGCTCTCCGATATTTCAGTTGAAAAACAAGAAAGCTGCGACAAAATCAATCAAAAACAGAACATAAAAACGAGGAAGCTGAAAATAAAAATAAAATACAGTTCGAGTTGAAAAGCAAAAATAAACCAAATGCGAATGAACCAAAAACCTGTCAAAAGAGACTAAAAATATATTTTTGTATTTTTACGTGATTAATAAAAGATTATTCGAGTGTTTGATTTTGCTTTTATTTCTTAATATTGCACCCAAAATAATATTTTCAGAACGGAAAAAGAATTCTTGAGTGTTCAATAACTGGGACATGCCTGTTCAATATTAGGGACATAGGCACTTCCAGTGTTCAATAATTGGGACATTTGTATGTTTCACATTGTTATTTTTTTTTTTTAATTTGAAATCATTGAAAAATAATTTAAAGGGTGATTTTTCGAAAGTAAAAATATCAAAGTATCCTTTGAACATGAAAGCGATGGTTTTTTTCTTGATTTTATATTTTTTTCTCACCAAATTCAATCCCTACATCCTTATGGCTGTTCAATAATTGGGACATTTACCTTAAATTTAAAAAAAATTAGTTATTCAGTTTAAATAAATTTATTAAAAATAGATAAAATATTATACGGATCTAATAGCCTATTTATCCGACCCATATTCAAACTAATCGGAAAAATTACGAATTTTTTCAATAACTTCTCGACGTGAGAACCCACGAATTGCCGCATTCATCTCCATTATTGTCGAAGAATATATTACTTAAGTATGAGGAGAGGAGGATCACTTGTGAGATGAACGTTTCGTGAACATTCTCACTCACCTCCGGCCCCTTTTTTTCAACATTTTTCATGTTTTGTTATTTGACCTACTTTCCCTTTCATCGCTCGAGGGGGGCAAGAAAGTGCCGAGGAAGAGGGTTGAAAATAAGAGAGAGAGAGAGAGAGAGAGAGAGAGAGAGAGAGAGAGAGAGAGAGAGAGAGAGAATTCTCATCGAGATATTTCAACGCGAGCAATATGCTCACGTATAGTATCCGGAGAATTCAAACCTTCTCGCGGCTTGGTCGTTGGTTTCAAGGTTGCGCAAGGGATGAGCTTGCGCCGCCGAGTAATGCTGGAGAGAGACGGAGGGGTTGGTTTTCTCAGAGGGTGGTGGTTGGTGGTTTCGTGGTCGTCGCGGCTGGGAATATCGATTTAACTTGTTGCATACGTAAATAAAGGGACCCTCCGTAAAATGAGCGTAACGAGAACAAGAAGGATAGAGAGAGACAGAAGGAGAGAGGGAAAGAGGGAGAGAGTGAAAGAGAGTGTGAGATTGTGTGTTACTTCTTTGTTTTATCCATTAACGCTTTGTGGTACAGTCGAGTTAATAAAGTACCGATTTCTAAAATTGTTTGGACACATTTTGAAGAAGAAATTGGGATGATCAAAGGTAGATCTGGATTGAAGAATTTCTACACTGTAAAAAATATTATTAAATTTATACAAAAGTATATGAAATTTCAATAACAAGTATACGAAATCGAAATTAATATACATATTATTGGAAAATTAACAATTTTATCTTAAATTTAATATTTGTATATTAAAATTAAAAGAGTGAACATTGAAAATTAATATGAAAATTAATAATGAAAATGGTTGAAAATGTATATGAACCTTAATATACTGTATGTGCATAAAAACTCCATTTTTTAAAATTAAATTTAACAAAAACGTTTTTTACAGTGTGCTTAATGTAGGGAAAAATTGTTTATAATAACTCAACAGCACATTAATTCAATAATCCAAGAAAATTCAATAAATTAGTATATTGAATGATTGCGAATAATAATTAATTCAATATTTCATTGAATTCAATATAATAATTAAATTCAATAATGAAAAATTCAACAAATATTAAATAATATTCAATAAAATCAAAATTCACTCGAATCAATTCAGGGAAATATTTTTCCATATTATTTGTGAGGTCGGATTTGTAGTTTTAGGTTGATCTTGATGATCGAGAGATCATTTTGCTCCTCAAAATAAATTTTAGAAATTCGTGGGAGTTTTTTTGTTTTAGATTCTGAATCAAAATAAAAGTCTTATTAACATCGTAGCTCTATTAGCTTTTTCCCAGATAATTTGCTTTGATTTGTAATTCATGAATATTATCGTTTTTTTCTGTATTATCAAAGAATCGAGAAACAAGTTGACTCGCACCTCCAGATTTGCCTGATTTTCGAAAATGAGAATTATAGATTTGACTTTACTAAAAATGCCCAAAAATTATTTTTCTTTTTTTTTTAAATCACTGTGATGTATTTTTTTTTTTTAATATTGAGATTGAACTAGGACCCTAGATTCTTCTTTAAATCGTAAAAAACAATCTTTTAAATTCTAGCACTCGATTGACTTGACTGTACCGCAAGAACTACCTTAAGGTGACCTCAACCTCTGTCCTTTGATTTCAATTAACAGTTTCATAGAATCGTGGGAAGTATAGTTCGTGCTGGGCAATTCCAGCAAATATTGAACTGAAAGAACTACAGTCAAAGGAAAACAAATTGAACAGAATTTAATTAAGGATGTTGAGTCTCAAATCGCAAATGATGAGGAAATTCTGAAAATTTGGAAGGTTTTTGGATGAATTGTTTAAGAGGTCGTGTTAAAATTTCACGACGATTAGGAAGCTCGTTATCGAACAATTAACATAAACAAATTAAATTAAATTAAATATAGTCTTATGGAAACTGATATAACTTTGCGATTAATTTTTTTTTGACCTCTCAATTTTTTAATATCTACACTAAATTGAAAGCAACGGAAAACAAAACGAAGTTTATTGATAAATATTTTTTTTTGTTTAAAAAATTGTTCTTAACAAAATGTTAATGTCTTCATAACGAGCTTCCTAATCGTCGTGAAATTTTTATACGACCTCTTAAATACTTCATTCAAAAACATACCAAATTTTCAGAATTTTCTCATCATTTTTCATTTTAACCCTTAAGGAGGTTGAAGTAATGATGACAGAATTCCTAAAATTTAATATGTTTTTACATGAAGTATTCAGGAGGTCGTGTAAAAAATTCACGACGATTGAGAAGCTATTTATTGAACAATTAACATTAAGAGATTTAATAGGGACTCCACATCCTTAAAAGTTGATACAAATACATAGAAGGAAGCTAAGAGACGATTTTAAAGAATATTGGGATACGAAAAAAGTTTTTTCTTTGTTTTGGGCAATTAAATCACAATAAGAATATTTTTAATTTGTAGTGCAATAAACCATTCACATACGTGAATATTTTTTCCATATTTTTGTTGAATTCATGAAAAAGGAATCTGCAGATTCACACATTTTGTTGTGCAGCACAAATAATTTTAAAAATTGAAAATACGATCATCTTCCGTAGGAATTTATTTAAAAATCTTAATTAATTCAGAAACAATCCACAGTAACTTTACTGACAAAAGTTTTGCAAAATCTTGTCAAGTTGATGCGAAAAAATAGCCAAGTCCGTGGAGAACGCTTCACGTGTCATAAATGCATAATTATGTACATAAATATTTTCCAAGAATAGAAATTGACACGGCTCGTGCTTTCGTTCGTGAGTAAAAGCGATCAAGCTCTCGTGTAACTCTCTTCGCGCTCTTGAGGAAGAAAGAGAGAGAAGGAGAGAGGGAGAGAAAGAGAGAAACTGTTGTAATCGATCAATATCTGCGGTATTCCAGCACCGCCATCAAAGCTTACTTCAATGAAGGAAGATGCAACTTTCTCTCGCCTCCCCAGAAACTGTTTTACCGATCCAGCAAATCGCTAAAAACTAAAATAAAAAAAATGTGAGCAATATTAAAAAATAGACGTTGGGGTTCTAAAATTCCATCTTTGCTCAATCCTCTATCTGCTGAAATTTCAATTTATCAAAAATTAATCAAAAACAGAGCATTCAAGCCTTTTGTTACCTTTTGCATCGTTAGAATTTTTTTTTCACTATTCAACCAATTGAATAGTTCAAGCCTGAAAAAAAATAATTTTTCCAAATTCCAAGCGTGATGTTACAGCTCAAGACCGACTGACTTTTAACAGCTGTGGCTCGTTCAATTTCAGGAATATTTCATTGAAATTTCCAGGGAATTTACCGAAAAAGTGAGACTATCGAATAAAAATCAGTCCAAAATATTTGACATTTGGAAAATGCAATTTTTTCTCAACTTCACAGACGTAGCCTTTCAATCAGCAACAACGTTGTAATTAATCGAAAACCCTTCCAACTTCAGCTTTGTCAAAATCGATGCCGAGTTTGAACGATAAAATGTACATCAAAAGGGAGAGAACAAAAGAGACCAACTCAAACGATTCAATATCGACGGTATTGTGACGCGATACTTTTGATTCGCCAACAGTCGTCGAATGAATTTCATTGCGTGTGACAATTTATGGTACGAACGAAATTGCTCGTTATTAATTTCCACAGAGAGAGAAAGAGAGAGGGAGAGTGACATTGGTGACAGGGTTGCAAAATTTTTAATGAAAAAGTAATGCATTAATCATTACTTTTTTAATGGCTAATGGTAATTGTTTTCATTAACCATTAACCATTAAATGTTAATGAGTAATGAAAATAATTTCCACTAACCAATAACATTAAATGATTAATGGTAATAATTTCCATTAATCAATAAATGGTAATGGTTAATGGAAGTTATTTTCAATTATCAATAAGAGTTAATGGTTAATGAAAATTATTTCCATTAACCATTAACATTTAATGGTTAATAGAGATAATTTTCATTAACTAACTCCCATTAACCATTAACATGTAATGATTAATGGAAATAACTCCCATTAACCATTAACATGTAATGATTAATGGAAATAACTTCCATTAACCATTAATGCTGAACGGTTAATGGAAATTATTTTCAATAACCATTAACATTAAATGGTTAAGGGAAATTATTTCCGTTAACTATTAGCATTATAGTTAATTGCAATAATTTTCATTACCAATAACATGTAATGGTTAATGGAAATTATTTTCATGAACTATTAACATTAAATGGTTAATGGATTAATTGCCATTAACCACTAACATTTAATGGTTAATCGAAATAATTTCCATTAACCATTAATATTTAATGGTTAAGCGAAATAATTTCCATTAACCATCAACATTTAATGGTTAATCGAAATAACTCCCATTAACGATTAACACGTAATGTTTAGTGGAAATAACTTCCATTAACTATTAATGGTGAACGGTGAATGGAAATTATTTTCATTATCCATTAACATTAAATGGTTAATGGAAATTATTTTCATTAACCATTAACATTTAATGGTTAATGGAAATTATTTCAATTAATCAATAAGAGTTAATGGTTATTAAAAATGTAAATGCATTGAAAAAAGTAATGCATTATTTGCAATCCTGATTGGTAAGCGTATAAATGCAAATAAGTGGCCGTTATATCGGGACAAACCTTGTCAATAGATTCAGGAGAGCGTTTTAATCAAGCGGGATTACGTTCAGCGCACACGATTCTCGAAGCTGACATCGATTTAATTCTGGGGCCTCGATCATTTTCGAATGGTGCACGAACATGAGTGTGTATCGAGCAAATAACGACGAGGCGATAATTCGCCTCGATCACCGTTTAAATTCTCGTTCATTGTTGAACGTCGGCCACTTGATTTTCTATACGCACTCTCAGCATACTTTGGCACTTGGCAAAGTCCAATAAATGGAAATTGACACTCGTACAATGAATCTCTACCATTCGAGTTGAAAAGGTAGACTGAAAATTTCGCATTTTGGCCAAAATTGAATCGGTTCAGTAAAATGGCTGAGATTTTTTTTTCAAATAAAATTTTGGCTTCTACAAGCACTCGTTCTCTTCGCGATTATTGTGGCTTCAAAACTCCGATTTTTATCATTTTTTCATTTTTGACAGATTTTTAAAGTTCGTCCATTCGTGCAATTTGGAGCGCCCGAAATTGAGCGAAGATGTTTTTGATGGAAATTCATAAAAATTTTGATTTTTCAAGAAAACTCTTGGTAGATTCGTCTTCAGGGGGACAAAATACATCGACGTGAGTTTCTAAAAAATAAATTTAAAAAAAATTATTTTTCTGCATTTCGGTCCAAATTCAATCGCTTCACTAAACTGACTGTAATCTAGATAAGGTTTCGACTTCAACTTGAGCTCATTCTCTTTGTAATCGTTGCAGCTTTAAAACTCTGTTTGGTTTATCCAATTCCAATAAGTTTTGTATTTTTGGCAGATTTTTAAAGTTCGACCATGTTGCAAATTTTTAAAGGCATACCTTTCAATTTTTTCTGGCGATTTCGAACTGCTCTCATTTTAACAAAAATCACGTTATCGGGATGAACCAAACGGCGTTCTCTAAGTTTTGTCGCGTAAGTTATCAGCGCTTGAAATTTCGCCATTTTGCAATTTCTGAAAAGTCGCCCAACCATGAGCAAACAATTTTTTATTTATTTATTATTTTCAAAAGTTATTTCGATGAGAAATTCACGGCTGATTGCAAATCACATAGAGTTTTTGTCGAAAAAAAAATTATTCTTGAGAAAGAGCAAGGACAAATTAATATTTACAAATATTACAACAACAAAAATTTAATATTTACAAATATTACAAACAAAAACGGTTACAACGATATTCATGTGAAAAACTGAACAAAATCCTGAAAAAGTTCATTAATAATAAATCCGTAATATTACAGTTTTGGAGTAATATTCTAACAAATCTTTTTAATTTGGAATTTAAAATTTTTCTAATCATATCGGCCCCTAGAAAATTGAGGGAATCTAACAAATCTTCTGAATTTGGAATTTAAAAATTTTCTAAACATATCGGCCACCAGAAAATTGAGGGAGAAAAAAAAGTCAACTTTTAGTTGCCCGACTGCTCGCTAAGATCATGCAGCGTGCCAAACGTTTGAAACGGGACAAAAAGAGCTTAATTGTACGCACGATTTGTTTAGAACAAATCGGCCATCAGAGAATTGAATGAGGGACAAAAAATATTAAAAGAATTTTTTTCTCCACGCCATAGTTGAGAAATTATGCTGAGCCGAAGTCGAAAATCGCAGATGCAGCAATCATGAAGGTCATTCGAATTTATTGGATCGTATTACGAATAAGAGGGTTCTTCATCTACCCGGATGGTGGCATGATTCTAGGCTGAAAAAAAAAATTATGCATCATTAAACGTCGTCCTTCGGGAGCGGGATGGTCACAGAGGGTTGCTTAAAAAAGCTCATGCAGGCGTGGAATTCATCCCCGAGTTTGTGGGCCCGACCGCCGTGCTTTTGTGTAAAAATATTCTTCAACGAAAATAGAGGGAACATAACGGAGTTATAAAGTACACTCGAATGTGATTTTCCATAATTCTTCGAGAAAATTCGTAATTGTATAACTTTGCCAATTTTCAGACTTTGCAATGTGATAAAAGTCCTTGAGAGTGTGTTAAGCGATGGTCGGGCCATGAGGGAAAATATGAGGTCGATGGGAAATGCACAAGGTGACCGCAATTATTTTCACGATAATAAACATCCCATTTTTATGAATCCACCAACTTTGTTTTCATTGACCTTCAAGATCGTTTTTGTTATTTTTACCAGTTTTTCAATATTTTTTTAAACAATCCTAATATTCATAGATTTAGAATGATATATCAAGTCAATTTTTTATCAGTTATTGAGGAATTTATCAGTCACTCGGCAATTACAACAATTTTCAATCCGGAGAACAATATTAAAAGATTTTAATTTTAAAGAGATAATTATGAACGGATTATTGAGAAGCCTTCGAGGACAAAAATGTGCCAAAAGTAACTAAAATCGCAACAAAAAAATCGAATTATTTTTGCAAAAAACTTAACGAACAAACCATGTAAAAAATTGACGTAAAACAGCTGATACCATGGAAAATTAATTCCTACCAATTTTTTCCAGATTAGAGGTGGTTTATTTTTGGCAATTTATTGAAAGATGTTTGTAGATACTATTTCTAAAATTCAGCACTCATTTACATCTACTAAAAGTCTGCCGAAAAATTAAATTTTCCAAAAATATTTTTCTCAGAGTCTAGAACGTTCAATTCTTTTCAAATTTCTTACCCCAATCACAAAAGTCGATCTAAAAAATTACAGGATTTACAGATTATAAAATGTGCCAGGATCAGAGGAAAAGAGACGTAAAGGTTCATATATCTAATCGGTAAATTTTTTTTATCGCCTCAAATTGTTTACAAAACCTTCGACGACTTTATTTATCAATTTATATATATATATTCATATATATATATATATATATATATATATAATAGCACATACAATGTACACTTGGATGCAAGACTTGAGAATTGGGGTGGGGGTCGAAGAGTCGACTAACCAATATTTCGAACGGCCGAAATCCCGAATTTTCCGATTACGAGCGTTAAATAAACGAAGCGCCGAAATCCCGATCGCCAGAAAAGAGAAAGTCGAAAGAGCCGCCCCATGCGTAAGAGAGAGAGGAGGCGCATCTCTCTCTGTCTTACGCATGGGGCGGTGATCTCCGCTTTCGCATTTCTGGCGTTCGGGATTTCGGCGCTTCGTTATTCGAACGCTCGTAATCGTGAAATTCGGGATTCCGGCCGTTCGAAATATTGGTTAGTCGACTCTTCGACCCCCACCCGAGAATTGCATTTACATTTTTTTCTTTTTTATTATTTTCATGATGACATCGTTATAAGAAATTTTTTGATGAAAATTCAATTTGAATGAAACGCATTAAATTTCTTGCACATCGACGTCTAACCTCGATTCTGAGGATTTCCGGTGTCGCACCGGAAATGCCTGTAACTCGGTTAATTTTAGCACCTTAACTCAGAACAAAGCATAAGTTAATATGTAAAAATGGCGCATTCTCGTTTTCGTGTCTCTCATCGGTGTTCTTTTCTCCATCCATGATAATTTTATTTTCTGATAATGAGAGAAAAAAAATTCGGATCGTCTCATCGAATTTCACGTCTTCCTTCTTCCCCTTTCTTTTTGTTTCGTTCCAGGAAGTCTCAAATTCGACAGGATCAAGTTCACGAGCAAAAAATGTCCCTCTCAGCAATGCTTGCATTTCACGAGGCCAACTTCGTCGCAATTCATGCATCTCAGCCAGTAAAATTCCTTCATGAAGTCGTTGCGAACCGGCGACTTTTTGCTTCCGTTGCAAATTTGACAAGGCAACAGACGACAACCTCCGCAAATAACGCAAGTCGTGCAGGCGTCTGGACTCTGTAATTTCATTAATAAAACGAATTATCAAATATTGTTCGGAAATCGAAAATTTTAAAAATTTAAAAATAAATAAAGACTTAAAAAATTAGAAATTTGCACATAGCTTCCTTATTTTTTTCCGTCGTTCGTCAACCCTTCTTTATGAGGATCTCCTTGACCACCTTTATGACATGTATGTTTATTATAATAGCTTCCTCGTAAAGGAAGCTTCACGAACGACGGAAACAAATGAAGAAGCTATGTGCAAATTTCTAATTTGCATGATTCTTTAGCAATTCCGTTCAATTACATTATTAATTGTTTTTGTCATTCAGTGTATTGGTGCTAGAGAAGTGAACTCGATAGCTTCTAAATTAGGAAACTTAGTGTTAACAAGTATTTTTCGAGAATTTCAAAAAATTTTTGCGAACGAACAACTTGAGCGTTTTTCACCAAATTCAACCCCAACCAGTCTTATCATCTAATGTATTCGTGAAAAAAGTTTTAGCTCGATACTTCTAAAAATGCGGATGTTGGAGCGTTAACAAAATTTTTATGGAAATTTCAAAAAAAAATTTTTACCGAACCCCTCGGGCGATTTTTATGAAATTCGGTATTATTTTTCATTGTCATTGATTGTACCGTCACAAAAAAAATCAGCTCGATAAATGCAAAATTACAATTTCATTATTGATAGTTTTTGTCGTCCCGTGTATTGGTGCTAAAGAAGTGAACTCGATAGCTGCTAAATTAGGAAACTTAGTGTTGACAGTTACTTTTCGAAAATTTCAACAAAATTTTGCGAACGAACATCTTGAGCGTTTTTGACCAAATTCAACCCTAACCATTCTTATCATATAGTGTATTTGTGCAAAAAATTTTAGCGTGATACTTCTAAAAATACGAATGTTGGAGCGTTAACAAAATTTTTATGAAATTTTCAATATTTTTTCTGACCGAACCTCTCACGCGATTTTTATGAAATTCAGTAATATTTTTCATTGTCATTGAATGTATCGTCAGAAAAAAATTCAGCTTGATCGATGCAAAATTACAAAATTTAGAGAACTTACAAATTTTTTGCGAAAAATGAATTTTTTTTTTTGAACCGAACCTCTTGAGCGATTTTTCCCAAATTCAATCCCAACCGTCCTTATTATAAAGTGTATCAGCACTTAAAATTTCATGGTGGTAACTGCAAAACTACGAAAATTAGACGACTAACAAACAATTTACAGAAAATACAAAATACAGCCAAATAGACAATTATTTTGCAATTTCGAAAAAAATTTGCACTGAGAACAGGGACATACAAAGTCTACTTGTATACCAATTTTCAAGTCGATCGCCCAAAGCGTTCTCCAGATAGATTTGTTTTAAGGAAAGCACAAAGCATACACACACACACACACACACACACACACACACGTCCGGACATTTTTTCAAAATGTTATTTCTCGACGTTTTCGGACATTTTGAACATACTGACATGAGAATTGCGAAATAAATTTTTTTCACGAAAATAAAGCTTCCTTTATGAGGAAGCAAAATGATTGATGTGAAGGGTAATTGATTGAATAAAGAAATTGTCGTTTGAAAATCGTTTTCTTCGAATTTTCGCCAATTTTCTTTTGGCGTTTTATGATAAATGTCGTCGATAAAATATTCATTCCCGCAAAGGTAATATTATAACGACTATAAGCTAGTTTTTTCCCAGCTCATGAGAAACGAGAGGGCGAGAAAGAGGGAGAACCGCATAATTCAAGAAGTCTAGTAAACTGGTCTGGATTTTCCAATCGGACACACCTGGCCTCGGGCCAGTCCATGGAAAGTAAATGCGTTCCAGGTGAATTCGTAATACGAGAGGGAAACGGAAATCGTCGAACGATTACGAAATCTATAATGTATGTGGGTTTTTTGTCGCACTTTGGGAGGAAAACAGATTTACTTAATTTATCGATTTCATTAATTAATAAACATAATAAATTTTATTTCGTTTACTTTGGATAAATTTAATTAAATTATAATAAATCATTTCTAATGGTGCCTTTTTTGAGATATTGAAGCCTGAACGAAGAAATTTCTGACCAAAATTCTTCAATGAAATGGAATGACAGAGAAAATGTATTTTTTATGCAAAGATTTCGTATAAAAATTTAAATGATTTATACACGACGCCGAATCATTTCCGAAATATACTTTGCAATAATAATACTTATTAATAGAAATCTTGAAAGAATAATTCACTTGAAGACAATTACACACAAAAAAATTTGTGTCCACTAAAATTTGTCTCATGAAAAAAAAAAGAATTTTTCGAGGATTTTTTCCTCAACAGAAGCAATTTATATTTTGCCCGGAATTCTGTTATCCTTTTTATCCTGCATCTTTTATCCCTTTTTTTAAATCCTGCAAATTTTCGCGAGATTTTTTCTTTCCAAATCGACGAACAAAATCGATCGACAATTTTCATTGATTTTTCATGAGTTTGAAGTTTCGATCGTTTGAGTGAACGAAAATTCGACAAATGTATTTTTTTAACAAATAATTTAAATACCCGCTGCAATAATTGTTAATTAATTCTTTCAATTAATTATTTTGAAGAACAAAATTATTAATCCAAATCATTATTTGGGATAAAATAATTATTTACCCAAATTTGTGATAAAATAATTATTTATCCCAATAATTTTTTATGTCTAGTTACAGTATTTCAATTTTTCGTTAAAATATTACATTTTTCGTTCATCCAAATGTTCGAAACTTCAGGTCCAACGTGTTCAATAAATAATGGAATAAATTTTGTTTCTCCAGTCTCGGGAATGCGAGTAATATAATTGCATAAAGTTATGTATCAATGCGGTGTATATCACTTGTAAATACACAATTGAGAGTGAAAGAAACGACCTTTCATTACGTTACAAGGTAAACCCCTCTCAACCCCCCTCGATCTTAACTTGACAACGTACTAATTTATGGGCTCATTGGAAGACTGCGCGGGCGTTTTACACCTGGGATAAGAATGATAGAGAGAAAGAGATCAATTTCTAGATCCACACACATATACGTTTATATATATTCAAATATATGAGGCATTCCACGTCAAGTCGGTCACCCCATTTTTTGAAATCACCGAAAATCGCATACAAATTTTTATAAAATAGTTCCAACTGTCAGGAAAATTCGGGATTTTTTTCAGATTTTTATGTTACATATTTTAGCTGGAAAAAAATACAAAACAATTTCTTGTTCCATTTCGTAACTCGAAAATTATTCATCGTACGAAAAAAAAAGTAGAACATAAAATTTAGGATTTTCAACGTACTTTTTACTGAATTTTTTCACGAACTTCTCCAAAAGCTCTGTATGCCATTTTCGGGGCAAATAATGTTTTAATATTTTTTTTTCTCAGAATTGACATCTTCGATTTTTCTGTAGTTCAAACAGTTTTTTACTTGATATATTTACAGACTATAAAAAAATTGGTTTAGCGGAGAATTTATTCCTTCCCACCCGTTTTTCATCTCAAGTGAATGCACAAATTTCTCTGTGCATTAACAGGGTTCAGACTATCTATAGATATTCTCCAAAGTCCGCATTTTTGTTTTTTTTTGTACTTTTTCAATTTTTTAAACTTTTTTCATTTTCATTTTTTTAAATATCTTTTTGTACATTTTAATAAACTTTATCAATGGACCCATGTATACCGATAAAATCTATTCAAATTAGAGTCAAAGGCTACTCACGTCTCTCGATTGCAAAAAAGAATTAATTTACCCTCTTTGGATACACCGACCTTTCTATGGCCAATGAGAACATTTTAGTTCGATTTGGGCATGATTTTTGGGAATGAAGCAACGATACTGCTTTGTTCCTGAAATGGTCTTCGCAGTATCAAAACAAGATTATTTTATTATTATTCCCTGTCTACGATTAATAACGATAAAATATCAATATCTACGCTATTTCGTTAAATCACTCTATAATGATAGATTGTATCAATAACAATGCATTTGAAATAATGGATTCTCCACTATGCCAATTTTTTTACAGTCTGTAAATAAGTCTAGTGAAAAACTGTTAAAACTGCAGACGAATCGAAGATGTCAATTCTGAGAAAAAAATATCAAAACATGATTTGCTCCGAAAATGGCATATAGAGCTTTCGGAGAAGTTTGTAAAAAATTTCTGTGCAAAGCACGTTCAAAATTCTAAATTTTATGTTGTACTTTTTTTTTCGTACGATGAATAATTTTCGAGTTACAAAATGGGACAAACAAATTTTTTGTATTTTTTTCCGGCTGAAAAATGTAATTTAAAAATCTGAAAAAAATAACAAATTTTTTTGATAGTTGGAACTACTTTCTAAAAATTTGTATGCAATTTTTGGCGATTTTAAAAAATAGGGTGGCTGACTTGACGTGGAATGCCTCATATATATGTATGTAACGTTAAATAAAAGTGAAAGGATTGTAATAACCTTGCGCTAACCGAGATCGCGAGCCAATATTCTTATGTGCCCAGCACAGATTCCATAAGCTGCCCACAGCAATATCGTCCATGGTATTCTATCGACACTCCTGTCATACAAAATGGCGCAAAACCGCACGATTTAACAAACGCGTAGAGATATTCCGACTTACGCCTTTTTGCATGCCAACAATTCGATATTTAATATACTGGGATGGAAATATTCCGGCCTGTATTTTTTAATTTGAAGTCCGATGAAGCAGATTTTTTTTTCATGAGAAATAAATCCTAGTGAAGGATCTTGATGGAAAAAAAAATTAGTTATCGCCAGGGGCGTTTAAAAATCTATGTTTTTATAGAAATCAATGTTTTTAAATTTTTTGTTGCCCATCGTGCTCCATTATAATTTTTATATGCTCCATTTGTAAAACAAAATTGAAAAAAAAAAATTATACATTAATGTTGTATGGCTTTTGAGAAACAGAATAAATTTTTTCAGGGCGGAGAGAATTTTTTAGAAATATCCAGCATATAAAAAATGACTCAGACACTTTTAAATTGCTTGGATCTTGATTTTTCGTGTATTTGTTTGAACAATTTTTAACAAAAAAAAATTTATTGCTGATAGTGCGTATAAAAAACTGAATTATCGAGAAGTTATCAGGATTGATACAGAATTATTCTGCTAAACAAATTAAAAAGTTTATTTATCAACGAGATGATTTTTTATCATTAATAAATTCAATTTTTTTGCCCTATTTTCAACAATTTCAAGGATAAAAAAATAATGTAGTTGGAGGAACGTTTGGAAACATTAAAAAAATTATAATCGCTAAATTAGTTTATCTTTACACGCTCTGAGCGATTTCTAAATATTTTTGGGGCCGCCAGTTTTTAACAATATTTTTCTCATCGGAAGAAATATTAATCTAGAAAGAGATTTTAAATCAAAACTACGACTTGTCATATCCAAATCTGAACATTTTTCCGTACGAACAAAACAAAATAAAAAAAAAGAGTATAAAATTTCTGATTTTTTAACAAAAAAAAAACACAAATTGGGGCCCGAAATCATTGGATGCTTCCCTTCAATAGAAAATTTCTCTATTATTTATGAAGAAGGAAAATATGTATTCTCAGAAATTGATCGCCTATTCTGCCACTAAAAAATAAACAAGAATGGATTTTGCCCATAACGAGGATTTCTAGTTGACGTAATAACGCTTTTTGAGTGGGAAAAAAAATTCTGTCAGCGTTTCCCACGAAGTTGCTGAATGGAGAACATCGCTGGTATAAATTAGACTCGTGGAAACTGAAGAATTTAACAGTCGGACGAAGAGGAAAATTTTTTGACGCGTTTGTAAGAGAATGCGCGATACTTTCTCATCCGAACGGTGATGAATGGACAAATGCTAATGATTCCCAGTACGAAATTTGCGTCGCAGCATTGTATATATTATAATTGGTGGTATTTAAAGATGAAGACTTTTTTTTCTCCCGTTGGGTGCGGCCAAAGGTTTTTTAACGACCACACGCATGACGAGACGAAAATTGAAGAAAAAATCGGCCTGATGTAACGCAAGAGGTTTTCGCAAAGGCTTGGAAAGACCATTTTTCCATTATTTACTTACACTCAGACATGGTTGCAAATAATGCATTACTTTCATTAATGTATTTGCATTTTCATTAACCATTAACCATTAACCATTAAAATTTAATGGTTAATGGAAATTATTTCCATTAACATTAAGTGTTAAAATGAAAATGCAATTGCATTAAAATAATCAATGCATTATTTGCAACTCTGCCCATTACAAAGTAGTGTGTAATAGAAAAAATGTCCATTACCCATTGCAATGTAATGTGTAATGAACAAAACTTTGATTGCAATTTTGGAAATGGAAAAATATAGATGAATAAATTATTGCAGTTTTGCATTACATTTTATTGACTTAGGACGTAGATTTTTAGAATTATAATATAGATGCTTTTTAGAATTTATGGTGAACATCTAAGTCCTAAGTCAATAAAATGTAATGCAAAATTGCAATAATTTATTCATCTATATTTTTCCATTCCCAAAATTGCAATCAAAATTTTGTCCATTACACATTACATTGCAAAGGGTAATGGGCAATTTTTCTATTACACACTATATTCTAATGGACAGGGTTGCAAATAATGCATTACTTTTTTTAATGTAATTGCATTTTCATTAACCATTAACCATTAAATTTTAATGCTCAATGAAAATAATTTCGATTAACCATTAAATTTTAATGGTTAATGGTCAATGAAAATAATTTCCATTGACCATTAAATTTTAATGGTTAATGAAAACAATTTCCATTAACCATTAAATTTTAATGGTTAATGGAAATAATTTCCATGAACCATTAAATTTTAATGGTCAATAAAAATAATTTCCATTAACCATTAAATTTCATTAGCCATTAATAAGTAATTACTTTTGCATTAAAAATTTCGCAACCCTGCACTGAGGAAACAGTTTATTTGTAGTAAGGATATATATTTAGTTGGCATTTTTACTTAAATATTCCTCAACTGTTACAAAATTTTTTAGTCGTTAAGAAATATTTTATTGGTGCCAAAATAATTTATTAACTGTTAAAAAATATTTATTTAATTTATTCACTGTTAACAAATAATTAATTTCGCCATATCCAACTTTGTTAACAGTTGACAAATCCTGGTACATTTTTTTCTCAGTGTAGTGAAAAGCCTCAAAAAACGGTTCAACACTTTTTACTTTGAAAAGGCTATCTTAAGGGGGTTAAAGTTAAGAATAAAATCGTTTTTGTTGTGTTTCAACGATTTGGAACTTCGGCATTACATCTATAAATGCTCGTGTCTAAAAGACACTTCGCAATGACTTACCTTGTAAGGTTTGAACATACGTCGAAGTTCTCCTGACTCGTTCAGCCGTTCAACCGCGTCGGCGTTCTGAAACGAGAATGAAGAAAAAAAATTAATGATCTCGCATTAGAAACACGATCGGTGTGTCTTACACGTCGAGAATGACGTTTTATAAATACAGTGTGACGAACTCTGGTGGGTTTATTGCTGTGCGCATTTTCAGTGCTCCGAGAGAAATTATTAATTTAGTTTAAACAAATTTATTTTAGGTGAATGAAATTTTATGAAAATATCGCCCTAATGAGCTGCTTGTTCGGCCCATATTCAAAGAAGTCCTTTTTCTAGGGTGTGAATCATCTCCTTTGGCATTTCGTTACGTTATAACTTTTATCCCGAAAGTTTTGGCATCGTGGGAAAAAAATGATAATTTTTATTCGTATTTTAGTAGATGATGATTTTATGGAATTTATATATATATATTTTTTTACATTAATTTATTCGATCTACAAATATCGAAGGAATCATCTCGTTGAATTTTAATTATTCGATGAAAAATGGAGTGATTTGATCAGATTTAACAATTAATTGTCTTTTAATAGAGAAAATTCTGCGAGCTGATTTAGTCCGATTTAATAATAAAATTTTATTTAACAATGAAAATTCGATCCAGTAATTAAGTTTAATTTAATTATTTTTTTTTCATTTGATAATTAAAATTTAACGGCACTAAATCATAATTAATAATTATTTTTAATTTAATAATAAAAATGCAACGGTAATAATTGAAATTTATTTAAGAATAAAAATTTGATGGGGCCGTGCTTTAGTCTTATTCAATAATTGAATTTTATTTAACAATTAAAAATCGATTGGGTAATTAAGTCCTATTTAATAATTATTTTTCTTTTGATATTGAAAATTCGACGGTGTCATTGAGTCATATTTAATTTAATAATAAATTTATATTAATATTTAATTTGTTTACTTAATAATTAAATTTCATTCAAAAATGCAAATTCGATGGAGTAATTTAGTTATATTTGATAAAAATTTGTTTTTGCTTTCTCATAAAGGAAGTTTTGTTTTCGTGAAAAAATTTTTTTTCGCGATTTTTATGCCAATATGTTCAAAATATCCTAAAACATCGAAAAATCATATTTAGAAAAAATGTCCGGATGGATATGTGTGTGTGTGTGTGTGTGTGTGTGTGTATCCAGAGTTTCAGATGTAAATAATTAATAACGAGAAAACGCTTCGAGATATCAAGCTAAAATTTGGCAAACTTGTCGAGCACGAATTGCTCTTCATTATAAAAAAAAATTTGTTTTAATTATAACGGGTGTTCGGATTTTTATCGACTTTTTTCGTTTTTGCAAGAATGGCGTAAACGCTCTGACCTCTGCAATTTTCAAGATATTGTACTCAAACTTTGTACAGAATTAGTATAGCTATTAAGGTTGTTTGGTATTGAATTTGGCGAAAATCCATCGAGGGATTAACATTTTATAACATTTTGAATTTTTTGAAAAATAGCGTAAACGCTCTAACTTGTGCAATTTTTGAGATATTGTACTGAAACTTTGCACAGAGTTATTATAGCTATCGAGGTTGTTCGCTATTAAATTGGGCAAAAATCCATCGAGGGATTAAAATTGTATGAAATTTTAAATTTTTTGAAAAATAACGTAAACGCTCGGACTCGTGCAATTTTTAAGATATTGCATTGAAACTTTACACAGACCTAATATAGCTATCGAGGATGTTTGTTATTAAATTTGGCAAAAATCGATAGAATGATTAAAATTTTTATCAAATTTTTAATTTTTATAAAAGAAGCGTAAACGCTATAACTGTTGAAATTTTTTAGATATTGCTATGAAATTTAGTGAAGAGCTAGTATAGCTATCAATGTTATTCGCTATTGAATTTCACAAAAATCTATCCAAGGATTAAAATTTTATGAAATTTTGAGTTTTTTGAAAAATAGCGCAAGCGATAAAAATTGAACACGTTTGTAGCGTAAAATTAGCATTGAAAAGCAAAGCATTAGCATTAGCATTAGCAAAGCATTAGCATTAGCAAATTTGATCACCATACTTTGTGATAAAGGAAGCTATGTGGACTATGAATAAAGATGAGGAAGCTATGTGCAAATTTCAATTTGCAGGGTTTTTTGTTGATAAATATTTGATGAGGAAATTTGGTAAAATTTGAAATATTTTTTCGGCAATAAATTGTGGAAAAACATTTGTGGCTATTGCAAAATAATAGTTTGTTGAAATTGTCGCTGAAAGCATCGGCAACATCGGATTTTGTCAATCGAAGTACCGACCTCTTTATAGTAGCTATATATATTTTTGTTATACGCTCTCTTCGAGGGACATTTGTATTTATGAAATGACTGGGCGGAAAAAAAGACTTGGCTACTTCCATGAGGAAGAATCGGCTGAAAGTGGGACAGTGCAGTTCGTTGATAAAAGCTCGGACGTAACGCACGTGTGAGTAAATGATGGGGACAGTTTTTTTTTTGCAAATCATCCGACGAATACAGAAAGGGATGCTTTTTTCGAAGGGCGGATAAAAAGGTTGGATACCTTTCAGCTCGAGGGACATATTTTTTGGTAACTAAAGTGTCGTCCCTGTAAAAGAATTTCGGACAGCTTGGAACACTTTTTTCAAAATTAAATTTCAAGCTATTGTAAAGCTTTTCGGAATTTTATTTGGTCGGACAACCTCTGAAGGTTTTTACGGACCATTTGGTTATTTTTTATTCTTCGCAGAGAATTATTATGATTCAGCTAAAGTGACAAAAATATTGTATACCAAAAATTGTAGACTGGATATTTTTTATTAATAAGAGGCATCACAAGCTTTCATGAATTTTTATCAAAATTACAAATTGGCCTTGAAAAAAGTATTCTTTCAGTTTGAAAAAAATATTTAAAATGAATAAAATTTAAACGAAATATTGGCCTGAAATAATTTTTTTTCGATTCATTTAAATATCGGCCTGATAAATAGTCGATCAGGCCAATATTCGAATAATATTATATTTTGTGGGAATATATTCAAATTGAATGATGATTTTCTTGCGAAATAGAATTTTTCTCTCAACGATGGTTATTAAAAATTGTGGCTGCGTTAAACACGAATGAAATGAAAACCAAAAATCGAGAGTTGTATAATAATGCGAAGAAGACAAAGAGGAGACACGTTCTTTTTCTTCGTGATTAATTCTGATGTTTTCATATAGTTTGTCGAGATATTTTAACTACACTCAGCAACGTTGGATATAATAATGATGTGACGTCGATTGATAGGAATGCAGTCCTCCTTTCAGTCGTCTACGTATTTAAAAAAAAAAATCATCAGTGTATATGAATATGCGTGTCTAGTTTCACGCTCATGAGAATCTATCCGTGAACTGTCTAGTTTGTCGGTCTCTCTCTCTCTCTCTCTCTCTCTCTCTCTCTCTCTCTCTCTCTCTCTCTCTCTCCTCCCTCCCTCCCTCTCTCTCTTTCTCTCACCTTTTTTTCTCCCGCTCTCTCTCAATCTTTTTTCAGGTGTGTAATACAAGCAACAGCATACTATACGTACAACTTTAACTTATCTTTCGGTCCATGTCCTTGGATCGAATGGCCTGACATTTCACTTACGCGTGTGTCTACTTTCATGACAAGCGATTGGTTCGTTCGTGATTTTTTTTTCTTTTCTCTCAAACGAAATTTAAATACCCGAACGATCATAATAATGCAACCAGAGTTGTGAAAACCGTAATGTAAAAGTAATGCATTATCCATTACTTTAAACAATGTGTATTGGACAAGTATTCTATTACAAATTACAAAAGTAATGTGTAATTGATGCATGTCCCAATACAAATAAAAAAGTAATGTGTAATGGATGCTTGTCCCAGTACAAATGAAAATAGTAATGTGTAATGGATGCGTGTTCCATTATAATTAAAAAAAGTAATGTGTAATGGATGCATGTGCCATTACAAATAAAAAAAGTAATGTGTAGTGGATGCGTGCGTGTTCCATTACAAATAAAAAAAAGTAATGTGTAATGTATGCATGTTCCATTACAAATAAAAAAGTAATGTGTAATGGATGCATGTCCCATTACAAATAAAAAAGTAATGTGTAATGGATGCATGTGCCATTAAAAATTCAAAAAGTAATGTCTAATGGATGCTCGTTCCATTACAAAGAAAAAAGTCATGTATAATGTATGCACGTTCCATTACAAATGACAATTTAAATAACAAAGTAATTTGCAGTGGAGTATATTCCATTACAGATAGAAAAATTGCCGTGCTCGTATTAGAAACTTGCACATTGCTGTCTCATTATTTTATTTCGCTCACTAAAAGTTCATCCACGATTATCACAAATGATCCATACAGTTAAAAAAAAGAACATGCACATTATTTAGGGATTCAATACAGCGACGAATTTTGTGTCAGTAACTTGTAATTTTTATTAGATTGCTTATAATTATGGATAACAGCGTGTAAAAGCAAGTTCAATATAAAGTTGGATAATTTTTGGGGTTGAGTACATTTTCGTACTTCATATTTAACGATGAACTGTCTGTTTTTTTGTTTATATTTTTTAACTTTAAGGATCATTTGTGATAATTCGGATGAACTTTTAGTCAGCGAAATAAAATAATGAGACAGCAATGTGCAAGTTTCTAATACAAGCACGGCAATTATTCTATCTGTAATGGAATATTCTCCACTGCAAATTACGCTTATAAAAATTGCAATAATATTCTGCATTAATTGCAAAATCACAGAATAATGCATCACTTAGGCTGATATTTTAATAAATTTTTAGATATTTGAAATAAATTCATTTAAACCAAATAAATCATTTCTCTGTGTTTAATGTTGTACCCGGAATTTCACTTTTTTATAGAAAAAATTTCGAAGGGCCATAAGTTAGTTTATAATTACACCAATTTTGATTAACATTTCATTAAAATAAAATATTTGGATCATAAGAAAAGATTTCTGAAAGTTTGAAATTACTAAAAGATTACATTAAATTAAATTAATTAGTTGTCAGTCTAATATAAGACTTCCATTGTCTTTTTATTAACTATTTCACGAAAAAACGCTTTTTTCTGTAATACCTTTCATGTTACATGAGAGACATGAACAAAATTCTAAAGCTAAAATATTTCCTATTTCTTCCTCTTTATTTCTTCCCTTTTTGCAAAAGGTCTCATTTTCGAGTTTTAGTTTCTTGGAATAGTCGAAATGGTCAAAATTACACGTTTCAAATTGTTTAATTCTGTATTCTGGTTAAATGTGCGATCGATCTGTAAACGTTGAGGCAAATGAACTCTTGATACCATTCAGACTGACGGAGGAGACATTTAATGGAAGCGAATCGATGACTTTGACTGTGTACACGATCATTGACCGCAAATTTGTCTCACTGTCACCGCAAACCGAATCGTTACATGGGATACAATGTATATGGGGTATTCCCGCTGAAATTTTCACCTCCATACCCGGACCCTCTTGAATAATTATGAAATTTTTTTTTCGAAAAGTATTCTGAAAAAGAAAAGACACGTATTTTTTTGTTAAGGCCGACAATTGATATTTTTCGTCAGACGATTTTGGTAAAAAATCCGAATTTTTCACTAACTCTCTACTCTAAACATCTTGATAATTCGAGATCCTATCGAAAAACGCTTCAGACAAAACTTGTTCGTTATAAAACGAGTAAAACAATTGATTTTTTTTTCAATAGTGGGCACACGAAAGTTTGTTTTTACTTTATAAAACACAAAAAAACGTTTTTTCAGCAAGTACGCCACCTCAAATTATAAAATAAAAAAATTGTAAAAATTCTATAAGAAATCACGAAATTTTTAAGACCAGAATGAGAATGGCAAGATCAAAATCCGCAAAGCTACAGCCAATTGAAGTTTCGTCTTGAACTTTTGAGCCGGATCATGCAGAACTATATGTTCTCGAAAAATTATACAAAGAAATACATTTTAATATTTATTTAATTATACATACGTAGATTATTTCATACAAGAATGAAATAATTAAATAAATATTCGAAGGTATTTCTGTATATAATTTTTCGAGAATATACAGTTCTGCATGATCTGGCTCGAAAATAAGGTCAAGACGAAACTTCGATTGGCTGTAGCTTTGCGAATTTTGATCTTGCCATTCTCATTCTGGTCTTAAAAATTTCGTCATTTCCTATAAAATTTTTACAATTTTTTTATTTTATAATTCGAGGGGGCGTACTTGCTGAAAAAACGTTTTTTTGCCCGTAGTAAAAAACTCCATTGAATCGCCAATGGCAACCAATGGTCCTCATACGACTCCATTGGACAATGAATGGGGACCCATTGAGATTTCTGCATTTTTCAATGGCGTATAGGAACGACCATTGATCAATGAATGGATATCCATTGAAAAGTCACCATTGCCCAATGACGTCCATTGAACAACAAATGCGGATGAACCGAATGATCACCATTACTCAATGATGCCCATTCGAAAGCAAATGCTGATGGACCGAGCCATCAGCATTGTCCAATGGTGTCCATTGGAAGGCAAATGCTGATGAACGAAATGATCAGCTTTACCCAATGATGTCCATTAGGAAGTAAATGCGGATGAACTGAATGATCAGCATTACCCAAAGATGTCCATTGGAAACCGCGTCGCGTTAGTTCCGAGACTTGGCGCGAGATGTCGCAGGACGGCAACCCGCTGAACTCCCATACGGATTATGCGAAGAGAATGCTTATCTAGACGAGTGTGAGCACGGAATATTAGCAGGAGTCGGTGTCGAAAAAATCCATGCAAGGAGTTCTTGATGCCGACCGATGCCCATGGGATAATCCCTATTCCGTTTGAAATGGGGAAGTCAATCCTCATTGGAAAATCCCTATTCGATTTCAAATGGGGAATTTAATGGCGAAAATGTCCTTGGGCAATTCGGCATTCATCTCCATTGGTTATTTTGGCAATGGGGAATGAATGGCGATTTTTCAATGGTGACGAATGGAGTTTTTTTACAATATGAAAGAATCTCCATTGATTATCGCCATTCATTCCGCATTGCCTACAAAAACCAATGGAGATGAATGCCGAATTGCCTATGGGGATTTTCTTCATTGAATCCCCATAGGATAATCCCCATTCCGTTTCAAATGGGGAAGTCACTCCTCATTGGAAAATCCTCATTCCATTTCAAATGGGGAATTCAATGGCGAAAATCCCCTTAGGCAATTCGGCATTCATCTCCGCTGGTTATTTTGGCAATGTGGAATGAATGGGGATTTTTCAATGGCGACGAATGGAGTTTTTTACTACGGGTGTGTTTAATGAAGTAAAACTTTGGTGTCCCGCAATTTTTTTTTTAAATATCAATTGTTTTACTCGTTTTATAACGAACAAGTTTTGTCTGAAGTGTTTTTCGATAGAATCTCGAATTATCAAGATACTACGTGTTTAGAGTAGAGAGTTAGTGAAAAATTTGGATTTTTTAGTAAAATCGTACGACGAAAAATATAAATTCTCGGCCTTAACAAAAAAATACGTGTCTTTTCTTTTTCAGAATACTTTTCGGAATTTTTTTTTCATAATTATTCAAGAGGGTCCGGGTTCGCACGTGAACATTTCAGCGGGAGTACCCCATATAATGTCTGTGTGAAGTGTCTCTGATGCTCTATGTCAATCGAGCCTCGCAATCTAATACGTCTTATTTTCTCCGTTGCTTTTCCCTCTTGAACCTCCGTCCGATGATCACTTGCGCGTTACTGTTATCGAAAACCTGCCATACGAGATACGAGAGACCTCGTTAACCGTTACAGGAAATCGAAGATATACCTCGACAAAACGCGCTATCCGCATTTACAACGAAATTGAACGAAATCGCTCATCCTCCCACGATTTTTCTGCAAATACTCGAAAACTTATAAGCCAATTTATTATTTTAAATTTTTTTTATATTAGTCATTGCACTGACTAAGTCTGTGCATAGCCGATATCAAACATTTTGATAATTACTACACTGAGAGAAAAAATTACTAGGACCAAAAAATCGTTTATTTCATTATTTGCCAGAAAATATTTGTTTGGTACAAGTAAATATTTTTTTGGTTCTAGTAATATTTTTTTGGTTCTATAAAACAATTTTTGGTTCTCTAGAACCAAAACAATATTTTTTTGGTTCCAGAAATATTTACTTGAACCAAACAAATATTTTCTGGCAAATAATGACATAAACGATTTTTTGGTCCTATAGTAATTTTTTCTCTCAGTGTATTTTTAAAACCCCCTTGAATGAAAAAAAGGCTCTTAAAAATAAAAAAAAGTGAATCCGTTGTTATTTTGTAAATAATGATTGAAAAAAAAACGTATAACGACAGCTAGATTCGCACAGATACGGATATTTTTTTATTTTTCAATAACCCTTCGCCAAGATATCAATGGAACAATGGAAAGGACATTTCTTCCTGTCGTTGAGATAAGATCTATTTCTCCGTTCATTTTTAAGTTTCTTCAATAAAAATTGGTATAGAATAAGTGAAATATAGGGCATCCCACGTCAAATCAACTACTTTTGAACCCAACCCCTTTCGATTTGGCTGAAATTTTGTTTTCCTATTCTCCCCCATTAAAAACATTTTCCAGGAAATTTTCAACTTTTTTTACCCAACCCAATTTTTTTTCAAATAGCTACAACTTCTTAAGAAAATGGCTAATCGGGACGTTTTTTTTCAAAATTGTCTTCTTTAAATGTACTTTCAAAAAAAAAAAAAATACAGCAAATCTTTAAGATATTAGAATCTATGAAATTTTTCACTTTTTCGAGAAAAATCATCTTTTTTTCGAAGTTGGCCATTTTCAATTTTTTTTTCACTCAAAAAATACTTTGATCAATTGCGGAAATAATGCCGCCCAAGATGGAGTGGGCCGACATTTCCTTGTATTTTTTTGTCGATTGAAAAAAAAAAAAATTCCCAGCCAGGCTTATTTCACAAAATACCACTCAGGAAATTTTTGAGGATTTATAAAGAACCTCAGAGTTTGAAAAATTGAAAAGAAAAAAAAATTGAAAGAGGTAATCCTCGAAAAAATTTTGGTCTTTTTTTTTTTAAGTGAACAAACATAAGAAGGAAATGTCGGCCCATTCCATGTTGAGCGGCATTTTTTCCGGAATTGATTGAAGTATTTATTGAGTGAACAAAAAAAACTGAAAATGGCCAACTTCGAGAAAAAGATTTCTCAAAAAAGTAAAAAATTTCATAGATTTCAATATATTAAAAATTTGTTGTATTTTTTTCGGAAAGTACATTTAAAGACGAAAATTATGAAAAAAAATCGTCCCAATCAGTCAATTTTTGAAAAAGGAAGTTATAGCTATTTGAAAAAAAAAAGTTTTTTTTGGGTTCGGTAAAAAAATTTGAAAAGTTCCTGAAAAATGTTTTTAATGGGGTGAGAAAGAAAAAAAAATTAGGCAAATCGAAAAGGGATCCAAAAGTAGTCGATTTGACATGTATTAACAATTAGTCGCACGTTCGAAAAAAAATCTCAAACATTGACAATCTTACAACCCTTACAGTGACTTTCCTCCTCAAGTCTCTAGAATCCTTGAAATTCTCGAAATTAAAAATGGATAAATTTTTTCGTTCCATTCCAGTGATGAAAACTTCATCGTCATTGAATATTACGAATTTTCCATTTTTGCGAGGGCGTTAATTAATCACAGTGGAATGTTCGGTGCGTCATTGTGAGGACTCACGTGGAAAATGAAAATTCTTGTCGAACGTTCAATGTGCCGAGGAATAGCCGAGGGTTCGAAATCACGTGTCACCGTAACACTATTTCCGTTTGTGATTGACAATGGCAATTCGCCCACGGGCCATATCTTGCAGCGATAATACGCTCGATCAATTTATTTCTCTCTTCTTTTTGTACCTTCGATTTCGTTCGTTCCCCTGAATCGTTCCTATCTCAATAAAAAAAATGTAATCAAAAAAACCCGTAGTAAAAAACTCCATTGAATCGCCAATGGCAACCAATGGTCCTCATATGACTCCATTGGACAATGAATGGGGACCCATTGAGATTTCTGCATTTTTCAATGGCGTATAGGAACGACCATTGATCAGTGAATGGATATCCATTGAAAAGTCACCATTGCCCAATGACGTCCATTGAACAACAAATGCGGATGAACCGAATGATCACCATTACTCAATGATGCTCATTCGAAAGCAAATGCTGATGGACCGAGCCATCAGCATTGTCCAATGGTGTCCATTGGAAGGCGAATGCTGATGAACGAAATGATCAGCTTTACCCAATGATGTCCATTGGGAAGTAAATGCGGATGAACTGAATGATCAGCATTACCCAAAGATGTCCATTGGAAACCGCGTCGCGTTAGTTCCGAGACTTGGCGCGAGATGTCGCAGGACGGCAACCCGCTGAACTCCCATACGGATTATGCGAAGAGTATGCTTATCTAGACGAGTGTGAGCACGGAATATTAGCAGGAGTCGGTGTCGAAAAAATCCATGCAAGGAGTTCTTGATGCCGACTGATGCCCATGGGATAATCCCTATTCCGTTTGAAATGGGGAAGTCAATCCTCATTGGAAAATCCCTATTCGATTTCAAATGGGGAATTCAATGGCGAAAATGTCCTTGGGCAATTCGGCATTCATCTCCATTGGTTATTTTGGCAATGGGGAATGAATGGCGATTTTTCAATGGTGACGAATGGAGTTTTTTACTATATGAAAGAATCTCCATTGATTATCGCCATTCATTCCGCATTGCCTACAAAAACCAATGGAGATGAATGCCGAATTGCCTATGGGGATTTTCTTCATTGAATCCCCATAGGATAATCCCCATTCCGTTTCAAATGGGGAAGTCAATCCTTATTGGAAAATCCTCATTCGATTTCAAATGGGGAATTCAATGGCGAAAATCCCCTTAAGCAATTTGGCATTTATCTCCGTTGGTTATTTTGGCAATGGGGAATGAATGGGGATTTTTCAATGGCGACGAATGGAGTTTTTTACTACGGGAAGTCTCCGAAGAAAATGATTTTACTATATTTAAGGGGTTATACGCAGTCGGAATTTTGAAAAAAACCAATTGTTTGAAAATTTAATTTTCATAATTTGAATACACCGTCCCAAAGTTTGGAAAAAGCAAAAAGTTTCACTGCTCTTTTAGAAATTAAGATATTTCAATTCAACAAGCGGCGTTTTAAAGGGGATATATTCAACTTCATTTTGTCTTTTCCAAAAAAAAATTTCGATTTTTTTGAACCTACTACGTTCTTTGAAACATGGTCGTTTTTTGGCTTTGTTTTTAGCTTTGAAATTTTGGCGCACGAGCGATGAAAATTTTTTAAAATTTTTTTCCTTGTGAAAAACTTGTGAAGGAGAGTATATGTTTCACTTTCGTTTTTTAAAAAGTTTCGTACTATTTTTCTCGCAAAAATATCCAGATTTTCGCAGAAAACTATCATATTTATAAAATTAAGCGTAACTCTAAAACTACTGGGTTTACGTAAAATCACTAAGAGGGTAAAAAATTGTATGCAATTATTCTGGATTCAGTGAAATTTTTCCAGAATTTTTTTTCAAAATTTCTTTTTTTTTTAATTTTGCCTGTTGACCAGATACTTTTTTATCTTAATCAATCGGATATACCTCTTCTACACGGGTTTTCCGATAAAACAGCCATGTTGATGAGATTTTTCGATGAATAAGCCGTGTATATGAGATTAGAGAGCCGATTGTTTGAGATAAAAAAATATCTCGTTTTTAGGAAAAATTTTTGATACAAAATTTCTATAAAATCTAATGTCACAGTAATGCCAAATATAAGAATTATAAATTCACACAAATAATTATCGAATAATCATTATTTTAGTTGAATTTATCATTTTAATTGTTGCATGTTTTATAATCAAGATCAAAATTGAGTTAAGGACTTTGAATACCATACTTAATGCTGAAATGGCGAATTATTATACGAGGTATTCCCGCTCAATGGAACCCCCTTTTAGGCCGACCTCTTTCGATTTTCTTGGAACTCGAGTATGTTTTAGTGTTGCCTGAAAGTATATTTTACACCAATTTTCAGATCTCCAACTATAATACTCTTTGGACCAAACTAAAAGTTATATTTCAAACTTTTTGCGTGTATTCAGCGCTTCGGCGTTTTGGCACGGCGCGAAATAAAATCGAAAAAATTCTTTGACAATAGCTTTCGATCGGAAATTTCCTGCGTCTTTCGAAAAAAATATCAGCGATTAGGAAAAAAAAATGAATTCATTCAAATTTCGGCCAAAAACCGAAAAAATTGATTTACAAAAAAAGAGCATAGTTTAATTCGGCGGAACAATTTTTTTCATGTTTTGTATATATCTGAGAAATCACGATATAAATTTCAAGTTGGAACTCACATCCGTTTACTAATGCCAAGTCTTTTAGTAGGATAAAAATTCTTAAATATCGTGTTTTTCGGATTCAACAGTTCCCTGATATATTATATAGCGTTTTTTAACGAATTTTGAATTTAATAAATTTATTGAATTAATTACATTGAATTTATTAAATAATCCAATTTATGAAATTAATTAAATTAAATTAATTTTATTAAATTTATTAAATCAAATTTATTAAATTTTGAGTTAAATAAACTTATCAAATTTGAAATTCGTTAAAAAAACTATATAATATATCAGAGAACTGTTGAATACGAAAAACACAATATTTAAGGAGGTTCATCTGATACCGAGTGAGTCAAAAGAAAAATGTCAGTGCTTAACCTCAAAATAAGCGGTGACTAGCGTAGTCATTGACAATGCTTAACCTTAAAAAAATCAGCATTTTCGAGACTAATTAATTTATTATGAATCTCACAAGTACCTAATCGATTTTATGAAGCTCTAAAAATGTTCCTTAGATACTGTTTCATTAATTCTTAAATTTTCGTCAAAATCTGTATTGTAATGATTGTGCATTTAATATTTATAGATGGTATCCCATAAAAGCCCATATTGTTAAAGAATTTTTTCGATTTTATTTCGCGCCGTGCCAAAGCTCCGAAGCGCTGAATGCGCAAAAAGTTTGAAATATAACTTTTGGTGTATTCCAAAGAGTATTATAGCTAGACATCTGAAAATTGGTGTACAATATACTTTCAGGCAACACTAAAACATACTCGAGTTTCAAGAAAATCGAAAGAGGTCGGCCTAAAAGGGGGTCCCGTTGAGCGGGAATACCTCATACATATTAGATTATTATAATATAATCTACTATAATATTTATTATTGCATGCTAGAAGCAAACGAAAGTTTCTCAAAATATTTTCATCATTACGCTTGAGCAAGATCGTCGCTCATATAGAAATTATGGCTTCTTATTGAGGAAAGCGCGCAACTTGACCAAGCTTGAAAGTTTAAGTGACGTCGGTTGGGTAATTTTCTTCAACGGCGTTAAATTTATGTGTCTATACGTACTTATGTGTGTCTATATGAGAATCTCGCAAATCTCACGAGTATGAAATGACGTGAAATGTCAGAGATAAGAGAGCACGAGGAATGGATGCCCTCGAGAGACATCGACGAGTTCCTCAAACGGAATTCCCAATATACACGTTTAAATATATCTGTATATATCTAAAGGTAAATTCCTGATAAACAAAAGGACTCAATCGACGATAATTCGTTTCAAGAATCATTGTGATTACGCCATTTCGCTTGGCAGCAGTGCGAACAGCAAAGAAAGAAGAAAAAGAAAACTGGGTGACGAGCGAGTTGAATCTCAAACGAGAACTTTTGTGAGAGGCATACCGGACAAACTCTTTGGCATTGGGAAAATAGAAAGGGGAGACGACACGCTTCGAATATTTGGAACGTGCGAATTATTCGTAAGGTTTGTACGCAGAGAAAAAAAAAGATGGCGAGAAGGAGACGTGAAATAGTGTGAGTTCATGATTTTCGAATGATGAGTCGTTCCGTTCATTAGCTTGAAACTCTTTTTTTTTCGTTTGCCGTTAGAAAAAAAGGACCACAAGTGAAATCGAATTTATCAGAATTTTGCAAAACTTAATTACATCTTAAGTACTCAAAATTTCATTGTAAAATGGATTTTTGTAATTTGAAGCTAGGGTGGGCTGAAAATCCGCTTTTTTTGAAATTCTTTTAGCCATACCGAAAATATTGTTTATTATGCTACAAGAAAAATCTGTGTAAGGGGAAAAAATTTTGAGTCAAGCTCGCCCAAGTTCGTTAAAGTTCAAAGTGTTGAACATTTTTTTTTCTCGGCATATTTTTATTGGACATTTAATTCTCTACAAAAAAGGTCCCTATGTCAAATCATGTAGGGTCGATAGTTTCTAAGATAATTGCTGTTTTAGTGAAAAATTTGTCATTTTCTTCTATATTTATACTTTTTATGGGTTTAATAAGCTTTTTATTATAAATTTTTCGGTCGTACTTGAAGCTAAGAAAAGACGAAATTCTAAATATTTCAATGAGTTCTGCAACGTGTTCTCTTTCTCATGTACAACTGATATAGTTTTTACTTGGAAACTATGAGTTTATCGATAAAAAAAAATTGTTTAGCTAAGAACAGACGACATTTTAAATATTTCGACGGGTCTTTCAGCGCGTTTCTCTTCTTCATGTACAACTGACATAGTTTTTACCTGGAAACTATGAATTTATCGACAAAAAAAAATTGTTTAGCCAAGAACAGACAAAATTCTAAATATTTCGACGAGTTCTTAACTAAACAATATTTTTAAATCAATAAATTCATAATTTTCAGGTAAAACCAATGTCAGTTGTACATAAGGAAGAGAACACGTTTGCGAACTCGTAGAATATTTAGAATTTCGTCTTTTCTTAGCTAGACAATTTTTTTATCCATAAATTCATAGTTTCGAGGTAAAAACAGTGTCAGTTGTTTCAAGGTTTTGAAGGTTTGAAGCCTGTGTTTTGAAACGGAAATTTCATTCCATTCCATTCTTTGAAAAAGTTTTTTTTTGAACCTGTGTTTTGAACCGAAAATTCCCTTCCATTCCATTCCAATCCATTCCATTCCATGAAAAAGTTCTTTTTCGTCGTTTCAAGGTTTGAAGCCTGTGTTTTGAATCGAAAATTCTATTCTATTCCAATCCATTCCATTCCATTCCACGAAAAAGTTTTTTTTCGTCGTTTCAAGATTTGAAGTGTTTTGAATCGAGGTTTCCATTCCATTCCATTCCATTCCATTCCACGAAAAAGTACTTTTTCGTCGTTTCAAGGTTTGAAGCCTGTATTTTGAATCGAAAATTCTATTCCATTCCATTCTCAAAAAAAACAAAAAAATGCGTCGTTTGAAGGCTTGAAGCCTGTGTTTTGAATCGAAAATTCTTTTTGAAAATTTTTTTGTTGTCGTTTCAAGGTTTGAAGCTTGATTTTAATTGAATCGAAAATTCCATTCCATTCCAATCCATTCCATTCCAATCCATTCCATTCCAATCCATTTCATTCCAATCCATTCCATTCCAATCCATTCCATTCCAATCCATTCCATTCCAATCCATTCCATTCCAATCCATTCCATTCCAATCCATTCCATTCCAATCCATTCCATTCCAATCCATTCCATTCCAATCCATTCCATTCCAATCCATTCCATTCCAATCCATTCCATTCCATTCCACGAAAAAGTTTTTTCTCGTCGTTTCAAGATTTGAAGCCTGTGTTTTGAATAGAAAATTCCATTCCATTCTTTGAAAAAGTTTTTTTTCGTCGTTTCAAGGTTTGAAGCCTGTGTTTTGAATCGAAAATTCCATTCCATTTCAATCAATTCCACGAAAAAGTTGTTCTTTGTCATTTCAAGGTTTGAAGCCTGTTTTTTGAATCGAAAATTCCATTTCCATTCCAATCCATACCATTCCATTCTAATCCATTCCATTCCTCGAAATTTTTTTTTTTCGTCGTTTCAAGATTTGAAGCCTGTGAATAGAAAACCATGGAGGCATCGATCTGGACATTAAAAATCTAGACGAAGTCGACCTGAAATTCGATAACAGCAGCATCGTCGACCTGGATACTAAGATTTAAAGAAATTTATGAAAACCACGTCATCATGGACCCGTCGAGCTCCATACAAATCTATGCATACAAATAAATATATATATGTTTCATTCCGACAGTAGCGTATAAGCGCACGCCCATACGCGCAACTGTCAAACTGACAGCGGAACTCGGATAATTCGGAATTCTTGTATTAGGTGTACAAATAAGTTTCCGCGGTTTGTCAAAAGATGGCCCCACCAGAAGGTTATCGAGAAATTGTCAGATGTAAAACGTAATATCCCAAGTTTCGTCATCCGGCAACACCATAACCTTAAAGTACTAGTGATTCCGTATCAGCATCACGTAATTTTTTTCGTGCAAAAATGTCAAGTTTTGTGCCGAATAAGCATCATTTGCGGGAACTTTTGATTTACTTCTTTAATTTGAAAAAATCTGCAGCTGAGGCGCATCGATTGCTTCTAGAAGCATATGGTGAAGCTGCTTTAAGTGAGAGAAGTTGTCAGGAATGGTTTCAAAAGTTTAAGAACGGTGAGTTTGACGTGAAGGACAAAGAACGGACAACGGAACGGAACGGACAAAGAACCTGCAAAACCATTACTGGAGCTCTCTACCGAACACAATTGATGAGATTGAGTCGGGCACTTAAGGAAAAACGCGCCCATTACTACTCCAGACACGACAAAATTATTCTTTTACACGATAATGCTCGTCCACATGTTGCGGCGCCGGTAAAAACATACTTGGAAACACTCAACTGGGAAGTTTTACCCCACCCGCCGTATTCACCAGACTTAGCCCCTTCCGATTATCACCTGTTCCGGTCGATGGCACATGGTCTGTCTGAGCAGCGCTTCACGTCATATGAAGACACCAAAAATTGGGTAGATTTGTGGATAGCGTCAAAAGATGAAGAGTTTTTTCGACGGGGTATCCGAATGTTGCCAGAAAGATGGGGAAAAGTAGTGGCAAGTAATGGAAAATACTTTGAATAAAACGTAATGTACTGTTCCTTCGCAATAAATTCCTAATTTTTTATAAAAAACCGCGGAAACTTATTTGTACACCTAATATATAAGAGCCAATTTCACAGCACGAATAAAGAGGCTTCAAAGATTCGATATTTCGATATGTCGATCCCATGAACTTTTTATTAGAGGATCATATAAATTTTTTTTCTCGATGCATAAGTTCCAAAAATACCCCCAAATTATCGTCTCTAGCATGTTTTTAATTCGCTAGACGATATTAAAATTGAATTTTACTCGTGACACTTCGATCAGTGAAATAAATCTTGATAGATAAGAATTTTAGTTTTGGTTAGATTAGTTTGGTTTAATTTGGTTGAAAAGAAAATTTGACGAATGCTTACCCCGATATATTGTCCGTCAATGAAGAGCTGAGGGACTTCAATCGTCTCGCAGCCGATTCTTTCCTTGAGCTCGGTCTGCAATTCTCGGCTCATGAACATGTCCCTCACTTCGTGCTTTACCATGTGAGTCTTCAGCATCTGTAGCATTTTTATGCACGCAAAATACGTTTCTCTCACGATGCTCATTGAAGTTGTGTAAACGACGATTTTTCCCGCGTCCTTGGTCTTGTAATTCTGTAAAATATCAAAAGAAAGACGCTGGTGAGAATATATTTGAGTTAAGAAATGCTGGAGCAATTCTCCTTCGATTGATTTCTTGAATTTTTCCATTTATATATTAATGGGTCATACAGAGTAAGAATTAAAAAAAAATGATTATTCAATTTCATTTTCGTAATGTACATTTACTTAAGTATATGGGGCGTTCCACGCCAAATCGGACACCATTGAGCTTTTGCATCTCCTATTTTTTTGTAAATTTGTAATGTTTTAGTATTAGTTGAAAGAACGTACCATGATTTTTTTTCATTTTTTTGTCGAACCATTTCCAAGATATCGATTTTTCAAAAATTATAATTTTTTTCAAAATTCTTGTTTTTCAACGAACTTTTGATAAAAAACATTGGAAAAAAATGTTCAAACCGTATTTCTATAAGATTTTCAAGTTTTTAATATAAATTGTTGATTTACGAAAAACACGTACTGATCGATTTTCTTAAAAATTTTTTGTTAAAAACTGTCATTCATTCCACAACTTTTGAGCCTATAGTAGATAATTCCTAGGTAAAAAAGCCTAAATAGATGAATAAATTCCTCTCGGTGCAATATAAAAAAAGCAATTTTTTCCAGGATGCCTGTTTATTTTCAGCTTCTTACCTCACGATTTACATTACATTTATGTATACTTTGATATGATACGTTAATTTATTTCTATCGCTTTCGTAACACCATCTTGCCCCTCTAAATCTCATTATCGAGAACCAATAACGATTAATAAGCCTATTTGTGCGTACTATCTGCGATCATGTTAAATAATTTCAGTTCGCACGCTCGGATCTGTTATACGAATCCCAGACGATAATTGCATCGTTCCAGCATAGGCTTCATTTTTTAACCTTTTTTTTTTAATTTTCAAAATATTTATAGATGCCATTTAACCAAGCAAACAGAAGGGCGTAAATTATAAAAACGTTAAAATATTTACCCGCAATCCATCTCCTGTTAATTTATTCATACTATTTTATTTATTAAACTATTATATTTTATTATTATTATTATTATTATTATTATTATTAATATTAATTACTTATTAATTTGAGGCTACTGAGCACTCATTTTTTTTCGTCAGCCTTTTTTCAATTTTTTTAAAATAAAAAAAGTTGATTCCGGATAATCAAAACGGAAGATAAAAGAACAAAAAATAAATAAAAGGACAAACTTGCCTGCGATGGGAAAATTTATGATAAAGCTCTCCCAGAGAGATGATTTATTTGATCAAAATAAATTTTGTGATGCACGTAACGAAAAAGTCAGTCCAAAACGTTTACGTAATTGATTTTTATTATTATTATTATTTTTTACATGAAAGTTACTGATATGCAGAAACAGAGCGTGAAGCTCGCCATAAAAAAAGTTACATGGATGACGAATATTTGTTTTTCGGTCGTCGATTAGTGTAAATAATGGTCGACACGTGGGAACGAGTTATTTGCAATTCGGTGAGTATTTTGCTGGATTGTTAGGGTGCATGTATGTTAGGGTGGGTCAAATAAAATGACTATTTCTTTTCCTCGATATAATGAAAAATGTATTGTTTGGCATCTCAAAAAAACCCTCTGCAAGTATTAGCCCTTCATATTTAAATTAAGGGGTCCCTCATAGCAAATTTTTATTTCCCATTTAAATAACGTAGGAAATTTTTGTTAACCTTGGAATTTTATAAGGCTTCAACCGTTGAGGTTGGGAGAATTTTTTTAGCACATTTTTGTAGAACATTTTATACAAAAAAGCTCTCTTGTGTCTAATCGATAAAACTAACCGTTCCAGAAATATTCGGTGATGATTATCACTTATTATCACGGATTATTTCCTGAACGTTTCGATTTATCGATTAAACACAGGAGAGCTTTTTTGTAGAGCATCAAATGTTCTACAAAAATGTGCTAAAAAAACTCTCCTAACCTCAACGGTTCAAGTCTAATAAAGTTCCAAAGTAAAAAAAAAAATCCTACGTTATTTAAATGGGAAATAAAAATTTGCGATGAGGGACCTCTTAATTTAAATATGAAGGGTTAATACTTGCAAAGGGTTTTTTTGAGATGCCAAACAATACATTTTTCATTATATCGAGGGAAAAAAAATTAGTCATTTTACTTGACCCACCCTAATGTATGTGTATGCACGCTTGTTACAAGTGATGCAGATATTTGTACTGAACCATTCGATAATTGCGCTGGGATCTCGTGTCCGAGGGGATGGGGGATGAATTTCGCTCACCCTCTGAGCGCTTACATGAGTTATACACGTGCCTCGCTGTGCTTTCCATCGATTTCGCAAAGTTTCATAACCCGTGAGCTCGGTCAAAGCGAAGCTTCGTAAAAATGCAATATTTTCAAATTATAGGTCACTTGTCCGCGATAAAAAAATCTCGTAAACTCGTCGAAATACCTCGGAAAATCGTCATGGAAAAATTGTTGAAAATAACTCTTTTTGTTAAAAAAAAAAAACAGGTTTAGGTGAATTTTGAGTTTCCTCTTAACAATATAAAAATAATGAGCGGTTCAAAATCGTTTTACCGATGCGAGTGTATTTTTTTTTGTATGTTTTATGCTTTTTTCATTTTATTTTTTATCAGGAGAAGTTTTATTAACAACTAATTTTTTATAATAACAATCAGCATATTTATAATGATATCGGAGGAATGATAATAGAAAATATGTCTTGACGTTCATATAAAAATTTTTGATGAAAATGTTTTTAATGTCCTGAAAAGCCTTTCCGTTTGTTTACAGATGATATTGGCAAGTCAATAATTTTTCTAATCTCTTCCATAATTTGAAAAAAAATAAAAATTGATATGGAAATATTTGGAACTATTCAAAAAGTTGACTAACATTTTGGTATCTATGCTCAAACAAAAAAAAATATTTTGCTTATAAATGTCGTGATCAAAATAAAATTTGTCTAAATATAAACAACGGGGAAGATATTAGAAGATATTTAAAGTATCCATTGACTGATTCAGCCAACAATTCTTAGAATATATTTGTATAAACAAATCAACAGAAATGATTCATCGAATTTAAATCAATTTATTTGCAATAAATTAAAATTTATTTGAATCAAATAAATATTTTTTTTTGTTGTACATTTCTACGTACATAAACCCGTAGTAAGAAACTCCATTCGTCGCCATTGAAAAATCCCCATTCATTCCCCATTGCCAAAATAACCAATGGAGATGAATGCCGAATTGCCTAAGGGGATTTTCGCCATTGAATTCCCCATTTGAAACGGAATGGGGATTATCTAATGGGGATTCAATGGAGACAATCCCCTTAGGCAATTCGGCATTCATCCCCATTGGTTATTTTGGCAATGGGGAATGAATGGGGATTTTTCAATGGCGATGAATGGAGTTTTTACTATACGAAAGAATCTCCATTGCTGTTGGCCACTCATTCCCCATTGCCCACAAAACCAATGGATATGAATGCCGAATTTTCTAAGGACATTTTCGCCATTAAATTCCCCATTTGAAACGGAATGGGGATTATCCCATGGGGATTCAATGGAGACAATCTCCCTAGTGAATTCGCCATATTCACCTCTATTGGTTTTTGTGGGCAATGGGGAATAAATGGGATCATCAATGGAGATTCTTTCATATGATTGCTATATATACATGGAATTACGCATTAAATAATCAAGTAAGTTATCAGTAAGTAAGGTTAATCATAATGCTAATATTAGCATAACGACCAATAATTATATCATATATCATATATAGCTATCATATAGCAATCATATATATATATGTATATATATATATATATATATTACATTTAATAGAAATTATTGAAGCTCAGAATTGAGAAAATAGATTGTAAGTGTATTCAGATGACGATTGATAATGAAAGTATATACGTTTCTCCTCTCACAAATCGAGTTGAGAGGGAGGGATAAAATTATGTGTATATGTTAAAAATAAACGGTTTTAAAAATCATTTATCCCAAACGTACGCGCACTTGAGGAGCAGTATATAATATTTTTTTTTTAAATATATTATATTATATTTTATTTCAAACTATTATATTATATTTTAAACTGATTGACCATCGATATAATCATCAGCATTTATTACAATTGAAGAAAATATTTGGTTCATATATGAGAATCAGCGACATCTACTCTTACTTAATTTTATTAATTCACCGCCGTTTGAGAAATATCGCATTCGGAAAAATTCTCATCGATCGATGGGTTCAATTGTTCTGCATTGAACCTCGAATATGGATTGCAACATCGTTAACGAATGCTGCTCATTATTCGATCAGTCGTCAATGAAGTGACATTATTGATAAATGTTGATCATTGTTTAATTCGTAGTTACTTATTATTCAATGGGTATCCTTGGTAAATGCTGATCATTCCATCGTTAGCCGCATTTGGGTTCCAATGAACATCTGTGGGAAATGCTGATCTTTCAGTTCATCCGCATTGACTTTCCAATGGACATCATTGGGTAAAGCGGATCATTTCGTTCATCAGCATTTACTTTCCCATGGACACCATTGGGCAATGCTGATCGCTCGATACATCCGCATTGGTTTTCTAATGAGCATCATTGAGTAATGATGATCATTCGATTGATCCGCATTGGCTTTCCAAGGAGCATCATTGAGTAATGATGATCATTCGATTCATCCGCATTTGATGTTCAATGGATACCCATTCACTGATCAATGGTCAGCCCTGTACGCCATTGACAAATGCGGAAATCTCAATGGGTCCCCATTCATTGTCCAATGGAGTCGTATGAGGATCATTGGTTGCCATTGGCGATTCAATGGAGTTTTTTTACTACGGGAATATATATAAATATTGGCAGAGCGATGCAGCTGTTGCATATTCCCCTGTGCTCATCGAGTACCCTCTACATATATCAATCTATATGCAAGATATCATACATTCGTATATCGAGTGAATAAAATAGGAATGGCGTAGTTCTCGTGCGCATAAACGTGAAGTACGTTATTCTGGTATTAGATAGGCGATATATATACATTAGGGCGGGTCAAATAAAATGACTATTTTTTTTCCTCGATATAATGGAAAATGTATTGTTTGGCATCTCAAAAAAACCCTGTGCAAGTATTATCCCTTCATATTCAAATTAAGAGGTCCCTCATTGCAAATTTTTATTTTCCATTTAAATAACATAGCAATTTTTTTTTTTTTACTTCGGAATTTTATTAGACTTTAACCGTTGAGGTTAAAAGAGTTTTTTAAGCACTTTTTTGTAGAATATTTGATGTTCCATAAAAAAGCCCTCTTGTGTGTAATCGATAAAACTAACCGTTCAAAAAATAATCGGTGATGATAAGTGATAATTATCACCGATTATTTCTTGAACGGTTAGTTTTATCGATTAGATATAAGAGAGCTTTATTGTAGAGCGTCAAATGTTCTACAAGAATATGCTTAAAAAAGTCTCCTAACCTCAACGCCTAAAGTCTCATAAAATTGCAAATTGAAAAAAAAGTTTTCTATTTTATTTAAATGGGAAATAAAAATCTGCGATGAGGGACCTCTTAATTTAAATATGAAGGGCTAATACTTGCAGAGGGTTTTTTTGAGATGCCAAACCCTACATTTTTCATTATATCGAGGAAAAAAAAAATAGTCATTTTTTTTTTACCCACCCTAATATACATATATATATGTATAGAAAATGCATGGAGGAATCCACTCTCGCGGTAGCGGGACAACGAATTTCCAGTTATACGCACCAGTTATATTTCATGAGAGAAAATATGCATGTAACGCCGTATGTACAAGCACAGAAGCGTGAGATATAGCTTCTGGGGCCCACGAGAGCGAGTGTAATATCGCGATATTACTATACAGAATAATTACAGGAGAAATGAGAAATCCGTGTAAACGAGATAGTTCGATATCCATTCGACAAAACGATGAAACCCTTGCCCAAGTTTTTTGTTGTTGCTAATTTTAATATTAAGGAACAATTAAGCCTGATCATTTCGAAAAATCGATTTTTTAAAAACATTTTTCCAGAGGTATCCAAAAATATTTTGACAAAATTTCATAATGATCAGAGCATTTTAACTATATTTTGTTGTGCTCTTTTTGTCACTAATAAATACGTTTTATTATGAATATATAAATAAATGAAGAAATAAACGAATAAAAATAAATAAACACGTTTTTCACAAAACAAAGTTTCTTCGGAATATTGAATAAAAAAATTGAATTAAATAAAATAATTGATTAAAAATAAACTTTTTTTATTTATCGCTCAGCTGCTGGGATTAGAGTGGCATTCGATGGAAAATCGTTTGGGCGATTGCTAATACTAAATTAATGATTTGGTAGTCAATACTTTTTTTCAAAATATCAAAGAAAACCATTGAATCAGTAAAGCTTGATAAAAAATATTTGTATTTCCAATAATTCTTAAGATTCCTATAATTTCCACATTTAAACATTTTTATTCAATATATGGGTCATTCCATGTCAAATTGACCAAGAGTTGGAATCGACCCCTTTCAATTTCGATCAAATTTGGTCAGAAGTTTTCGTTTTTTACAAAACGAAGTTCTACCAAAAGAAAAAAATTTTAAATTTATTTTTCGAAAGTTAACTAAAATTCAACATTTGGTTTCAAAAATTTATATTTTTGAAATGAAACAACACCATCCTGAAAATTTCAGGATCTTATAAGATCAGTCCAAGGTATTATATAAAAAAAATGTAACCAAAAATTTTATGTTGATCGTGGATTTACACGATGTTTAAAAACTCAAAAATTCATATTTTTGAAAAAACAAAAAACACCTTTCTGAAAATTTCTGGATCATTTAAGGGCAATCCAAGATATTATATAAAAAAAAATTAAACCAAAAATTTCATATCCAACTTAGATTTTCACGGCTTTTGAAAATTCAAAAATCTCCAAATTTATCATTTTTCAAATTTTTTTTTCGGGATATTTTTTTTTAAATAGCCCCAAGTATACTCTTTCAGACGAATTCAGAACGATTTTTCGCAACTATAATAGTTTCCGAGATATATAAAAAATAAACTTTTGAAAGATTTGAAAAATTGTGAAATTTTGAATATTGGATAACTTTCGAAAAAAAAAAATTAAATTTTTTTTCGTCTGGTAGAACGTCGTTTTGATAAAACCGAAAACTTCTGACCAAATTTCATGGAAATTGAAAGGGGTCGATTCTAACTCTTGGTCGATTGGACGTGGAATTACCCATATGTATATTATTTTTTATTTATCGCTCAGCTGCTGAGATCAAACTGTCAATCGATGCAAAATCGTTTGGTGATTGCAAATACTAAATCAATCATCTGGTAGTCAATACTTTTTTTCAAAAAATCAAAGAAAAACAATGAATCAGTAAAACTTAATAAAAAACTTGAGAAGAAATTAATTGGGATAAATTTTCGCTTATTAAAAAATAAGAACGTTGATAAACAAGAATTGGTACTTCTAATAATTCTTGAATTTCCTATAATTTTAACATTTAAATATTTTTATTTTTTATCATTCTTTTCTATAATTTTGATGTTTTCCTAAAATAGCTACAATTTTTGGTCCTTAAATCAGTGAATTAGGAAACGAATGAACAGCGTTACTTAGTCGAATTCCCATGATATTGGAGATGTAGATTTTTTGAATAAGGATTTTAATAAAGATTTGAATAAGGATTTTTGAATGAGAACGCGCATTACTTTTTGCTCTTCCGATTTAACTAATTATCGAATTGGACCGGAACGCGCGAGGAAGAAACTTTCTTGGCCGGAGATCCGGAGCGAAGATTCGAAAAGGATCAGGTATTCATAATGCGCATGCGCAGCATGTGCAATGTGCATTATAAATGTAACACTGGATCTTCCGTCGCAGAAACAAGGTATGGGGTCCCTCCGTTGCAGCAGCGCGTTTCTACACGCGCATTTGCGTTTAATCGAGCGAGGAAACTCAACGTAATAAATATAATGTCGACGTTCGTAGATCTTGATAAAGAAATTCGAAGAATCCAGCAGATAAAGAGGCGGATTATCAAGAATGTGAGGAATACCGATAATAATTATGTATGGACTACGCAAAAAGGGAAACTTGGTGCTCATGATGATAAAAAACTGATAAGACTCCCGCAAACAACTTGTTTTCACTGTAAATTTAAATCAATAATATATAATTATAATTTTGAAGTTCAAATAATGGAAAGTTGGAGCACATCATCACGATCATCGCGCAATTTTAAGGGGTTGCATCTAATCAGGCCGCTAGTAAGAAACTTATTTTTGCGATTTTTTTTTCTGGACCAACTTAATGATATATTTCTGCAGAAGCTTATTATCTTTAAAAGCAATATTCTAAGAACACTTGGAATTTTTTTTTTATGAAAATATGTAATTTACACGGAGTTACAGCCAATATTCTGAAAGTACTTTCCAAAGTCATTTGTGGCGAGCGATAAGATCAAAAATTGGATTTTTCGGAATTCGCGAGTGAAACTAATTTCTCTGGCACGTTTTGTAGATTTTACACCTTACATCAAAATATTAAGGTACGCATTCAGGTTTAAAACAAAATCGATTTTTTTTTAAATTTCATTTTTGTAATTTGCATGTCATTCCCTATGAATTCGATTCTTTTATTTTTTAATATGTTATTATACATGCAAAAAGCAGTAACCATGTACATTTTTAGCTCTCTAAAATCATACTGAAGTTATTGATTTTTCAAAAAATATTCTTAACATAATCATATCTTCTACAATAAACAAGCTATTCTAATTTGTTAGGAAGTAATGTTTTTTGTTTTTCAATGAACGTTTTTGAACAAAATATCGAAAATTAAGAAATAATTTTGTTTCATGTTTTTAAAGCTGTTTTAAGCTAAAAAATTGGATTTTCTTTCAATGGGACCCCTTCGATTAAAAAAAAAAAGTTATGAAATTTCACGTAACAAAACAAAATTTTTGAGATTTTACCGAAGATGGGATTCAAATAATTCTTAGTAAAAAAAAATTCGATTTTTTTTCGTAATTTCGATCTTTTTTCCTTCTATGTCTACAATAGTTGATTTCAATTATCTTAAAGTAAATAATTTAACTTCTCTCACATATTTCCTTTGTAAATTATAATAATTAACATTAAGAATTACAATTCAAGTACCTTTTGGACTTTATTCAATTTTTACATAAAAATTGTAATTCTTAATGTTAATTATTATAATTTGCAGATGTGAGGGAAGTTAAATTATTTAGTTTAACATCATTGAAATCAACTATTGTAGTCATAGAAGGAAAAAATATCGAAAATTAGGAAAAAAAATCGAAAACCATTTTTTTAAGTAAGAATTTATTTAAATTCTATCTTCGGTAAAATCTCAGAAATTTTGTTTTCTTACGTAGAAATTTATAATTAAAAAAAAATCGAAGGATCCCATTGAAAGAAAATCAAATTTTCAGCTTATAACAGCTAAAAAGACATTAAATTTTTTTTCCTAATTTTCGATATTTTTTCAAAAATCAATAACTTCGGCACAAAGAGCTGAAATCTTACATGGATACATCTTTTTGCATGTATGACAACATATTAAAAAATATAAAAAATCAAAGGAGGTCACCGACAAAACGTCGTTGAATTGACTCATATATTTAAATATATATCCGAAAATTTGTATGTCAATCCAACAAATATTTTCAAAGTTGTAGGCATATTTCTAAGCCCGTTAAAAAAAATTTCGAAATAAAGTTCAAAGTTACAAAAATATGTATAAAAATGTTTATGTTTAGGATGTTGAATCCCTGTGAAATCTTTAAATGTTAATTGTTCAATGAATAGCTTCTTAATTGTCGTGAAATTTTTACACGACCTCCTGAATACTTCATGTAAAAACATATTAATTTTTCAGAATTCTATCAACATTACTTCAACCTCCTTAAGGGTTAAAATGAAAAATGATGAGAGAATTCTGGAAATTTTGTATGTTTTTGTACGAAGTATTTAAGAGGTCGTGTACAAATTTCACGACGATTCAGAAGCTCGTTATTAAAATATTAACATTTTGTTAAGAACAATTTTTTAAACAAATAAAAAAAATATTTATCAATAAACTTCGTATTGTTTCCGTTGCTTTCAATATATAGTGTAGATATTAAAAAATTGAGGTCAACAAAAAAACTTATCGCAAAGTTATATCCGTTTCCATAAGACTACATTTAATTTAATTTAATTTGTTAATGTTAATTGTTCGATAACAAACTTCCTAATCGTCGTGAAATTTTTACACGACCTCTTAAATAATTCATCCGAAAACATACCAAATTTTCAGCTTTTTCTCATCATTTGCGATTTAGGGGGCGGGGTCGAAGAGTCGACTAACCAATATTTCGAACGGCCGAAATCCCGAATTTCACGATTACGAGCGTTCGAATAACGAAGCGCCGAAGTCCCGAACGCTAGAAAAGCGACAGTGGAGAGAGCCGCCCCATGCGTAAGAGAGAGAGAGATGCGCCTCCTCTCTCTCTTACGCATGGGGCGGCTCTCTCGACTTTCTCTTTTCTGGCGATCGGGATTTCGGCGCTTCGTTATTCTAACGCTCGTAATCGTAAAATTCGGGACTTTGGCCATTCGAAATATTGGTTAGTCGACTCTTCGACCCCGCCCCAGCCTGAGTGAGATAGACCTGGGCCAGGTTTTATTGCACCGTTGAGAGCAACCTGGAACCAAGACTGGCTGCTCAGCCTAAACTCAGGGTTATTTCAGGCTTTATTCAGCCGGTGCATTTCAAGGTTAAACAATCGAGGCTGGATGCAGGCTTGTTTCAGGTTGTGATAAAATAAAATCATTAGCTTTAAAATTCACCGGCTGAATAAAGCTTGAAATAACCCTGAGTTTAGACTAAGCAGCCAGTCTTCGTTCCAGGCTGCTCTAAACAATGCAATGCCAGGTCTGTCTCACTCAGGTTCGGTGAAACAAGGCTCGCACAAGCTTGTTTCCATCGCCAGCCCTTTAGCTGAGTTTGAAATAATATTTTTTCTGTATTTTTATGAAAAAAAATTTTGCAATAAATGCGAGAATATTTTGAAATTGTGTATCTGAATAATATCTGAATAGTATCTTTCAAAGAATAAGATAATCAAAATAAAATTTAGTACATATATTCAATATGATATACATACACATGCATATACATAAATTTAAAATACGTTATAAATAATACAAAAACATAAATGGTAATAATAACAATATAAATGAAGTAATAACATTCATTATTATTTAATATTATTATTATTATTATTACAAATATATTAATAATATTTATTATTATTGTTATTATTATTCATCTGATTCAATATTTGATTTTTTTTAATTAAGTTAAAAGACAAGTTGAACCAAAAAATGGCCTTCGGGTAATGAAAATAAATTCTTAATACTATTTTGGTACGTATTTATTTCTCGGCCTGGGTTCTATAAATATGATATTTACATCAGTATATCAAAAGTAGTCGGTGGTGTAGTGAATAGCGTCCCAGTCTTAGGTCGTTAGTTAGGCTCGAGAGGTAGGTAGGTTTTAAATCCCAGTCTGGTCTCGTACGTATTCTAGGGTCCGCGAATATGCAAGAAAACTAAATCAGTCGGAAAAATCTATGAACTTTCAAATTATCAATTTTTTAATAAATTTAATTCATATTGAATTTGAGGATATGCGTAAAACGAGGGTCGCGGGTTCAAACCCCACTGGGGGCAAATTTTTTTTTTTCTTAAAAATTTTTTTTTCGTTACTTGACCCTTAGAAACTATTAATTATGAATATGGAACTGATTTTCATCGTAAAAACTGATAAATATATGGAAAAAATAAATAATTCTGCATGGGTCATAAATGCTCGTAAAGGCTTCATTAAGGCTCGTTTCAGGCTTAGCGCAGGCTTTTCTACCAGCCTTTGGTCAAGCCTGTGTGCAAGAGCCTGAAACCGCGTTACCATTCAGAGGTTTTCCTAGGCCTAAAATCTGGCTAATGCTCATTCTGAATTAAAAAATGTGAGCCTTGTTTCAGGGCTTGGAGAGCCCTTTTTTCATCGTCAATTCCTACCTGGGACATCCTCAATAGGTTAAAATGTCTTTGCAGAAAAAATTCTTGAAAAATCGCTTTTTTTCGGCCTCTTGACGTATAACCCGTCAAACCATCTCTGGGAGTTATCTGAAAAAATAATAATTTCGAAGGGGTGTTTTATTGAAGAATCGTGACGCAGATATGTTCCACCCCAACTCGAATGTTAAAACAATATCGCGACAATTTTTGGCAATCCTAAATGCCCGTCACGTACGGAGCAGCGAGTCGAAAATGTCCAAAAGCAGACGGCGAAGGAGAAGTTGAGCTTTTTCGTTCGCGATGTCGAATGAGGGAAAAAAAAATTGCGATAGGTCGGGAACGACGTACTCTCAGACGCGATAAGCTCTCTCGTCTAACATACGCCTCTCACCTCTACTCTCCAGCTCCAGACGTTACGCTAATCCGTGTAATGGATCGTTAAAGGTCGTCTTAAACGCCACCGCATTCTCATCGTCACAATTTGTCGGTTTAACTCGCTGAGCAACAACCTTGAAAAAGACGCCTTTTCGCGGGAAGCATTAAAAGCGTCACTAAATCAAAAATACGTCGGCTATTTCAAGTGACGTAAAGCGGGTCTTTATTTGTTGTAATATGAATTTATGGAAATTATGTAATTTGTAAACGATGGATATTGGAGCCACGAGACCGGAAAAGGTCGACCATATACTTTTTCCACTTTTTTTAAGCGTTTTTTCCACCCAGAAAGATTTTAATAATGTCACTAGTTTGAATGCATAAAAAAAATGCATTCAATAAAATAAATTTTAATAATTTAATAATTATATAATAATAATGATAATAGAATAAATTAAATAAATCATTTCTCTTTGTGAAGAAGCCTGCATTACAATCGTTGAGAATAGCAGGATTGAGGCTGGAAAAAAATGGATATATTAATTATGCATACTTGTAATAATTATACAATAATAGTAACAGATTGATAATATTTTTCAACTTTTCATTATGCTCTCAATTAACCTCCTCCTCATGATATCTTTGTCTTCTCGTGTACGTTTGCAGTTGGTTATAAATGAAGATCATGAGATATAGATCGCAAAACTAAACCGAGACAATCGTTTTTTTTTCCCGCATTCGCTCTCGTTTTTCTCTTCTTTTTCCTTTCACATAAATAATTCATTGGAATTAACGCGATGCTGCTCCTCTGAAAATTGCACGAGCCTTCCTTCCGTTACCGTAATTGTTATCTTTCTAATAAATTGCATTGTAATATTCCGACGTTGGCGAACGCGTGCAATATATATATATATATATTAGGGCGATTTTTTTTTCGACTTTTTTTAATTTTCATCCCTCCCCACCTAAAATGCTGTTGCATATGTCTAAAAGAAACTTAAAAGAAAGTTACAGCCCTTAATATTAATGTTAAGTACTCGCCCTTCGCGTGAAAAGATTTCCCATCTAAAATACACGTAAATAAAAAACTATTTTCTTCAAATTGCTATAACTCCTCGGCATTTCATGCTATTATATTGTCCTTGGTCGCAATTTACGCAGAATTGCACGGTCTTCGAAAGTGTCCTGAGCAGCATAAGTGTAATTTACACTGGTGAGATGGTACGAGTCACTAAAGTTGATTTTGACCCACACTTCTCGTTTTTTTGCTGTTATTTTTGAAATGATCAGCGTTATCGAAAAATTGCAAAGGAAAGTTTTGTTGGAAATTTAATTTCCTACAAAAAAGGTCCTTTAGACCTACTTGAGAAAATTGATATTTCTTGAGATATTGAACCTTAATTTATTTGCGGTATAAAATTTTTACGGTTTATCGAACCAAAAGTTCTTAATTGTTGATATTCCATATCATTTCGCCACTGGTGATATGATATGTGATATGGTGATATGATATAGAATATCAAAAAATTGAAACTTTTGGTTCAATAAACCATAAAAATTGTATACCAAAACCAAGTTAAGGTCCAATATCTCAAGAAATATCAATTTTCGCAAGTAGGTCTAAAGGACTTTTTCTGTAGGAAATTAAATTTCCAACAAAACTTTCCTTTGCAATTTTTCGATAACGTTGATAATTTCGAAAACAACAGCAAAAAAACGAGAAGTGCAGGTCAAAATCAACTTTAGTGACTCGTACCATCTCACCAGTGTAAATTACACTTACGCTGCTGAGGACACTTTTGAAGATCGTTCAATTGCGACCAAGGACAATATGATAGCATAAAATGCCGCGGAGTTATAGCAATTTGAAGAAAAAAGTTTTTTATTTACGTGTATTTTAGATGGGAAATCTTTTCGCGCGAAGGGCGAGTACTTAATATTAATATTAAGGGCTGTAACTTTCAGGGTAGTTTCTTTCAGACATATGCAATAATATTTTAGGTGGGGAGTGAAAAAAATAAAAAAAGTAAAAAAAAAATCGCCCTAATATATATATATATATATATATATATATATATATATATATATATATATATATATATATAATATATGAGGCATTCCAGCTATAACCGAGCGGCCATTGCATCGACATTTATTTTCGGGACGCCGATTTTTTTTCAGTTACTTTACAACAAAAAAAAAGTATACGTATGTCTCAAAAAAAATTATTTTTTTTGCTTCCGTTTTAACATCTTTCAAAGTACAATTTTAACTTTTTCGATAAGAGTGTATCCTTCGATTTTTTTCAAATAAATTGGCAAAAAAGTACATGTAAAACCGCATCTTTTGGGTTTTTCTATGTGTATGAAACTTTAAAAAATGTGTTCGTATTCCTTTGTTATTTATTAAAATGTGTTTTTATTCTTTTTTTACGAATCAAAACACATTTTTTAAAGTGCCTACACATAGAAAAAATCGAAAAATGATTTCTGATTCGTAAAAAAGGAGTTTCATTCACATAGAAAAAATCGAAAAACGATTTCTCCATGATGGGATAGCGATCAAAAGATATGGTTTTAAATGTACTTTTTTGTCAAATTATTTGAAAAAAATTGGAGGATACACTCTTGTAGAAAAAAAAATTGTACTTTGAAAGGTGCTAAAACGGAAGCAAACAAAAAATAATTTTTTTTGAGAAATACCTATGTTTTTTGGTTAAGAAGTAACTGAAAAAAATGTACGTATTTCTCAAAAAAAAATATTTTTCATCCTCTTCCGTTTTAACACCTTTCAAAGTAAAATTTTTATTTTTTCGACAAGAGTGTATCCTCCGATTTTTATCAAATAATTTGACAAAAAAAGTACATTTAAAATCGCATCTTTTGATCGCTATCCCATCATGGAGAAATCGTTTTTCGATTTTTTCTATGTGTAGACACTTTAAAAAATGTGTTTTGATTCGTAAAAAAAGAATAAAAACACATTTTAATAAATAACAAAGGAATACGAACACATTTTTTAAAGTTTCATATACATAGAGAAAATCGAAAAATGCATAGAAAAAATCAAAAAATGATTTCTCCATGATGGGATGAGGATCAAAAGATGCGGTTCTACATGAACTTTTTTGTCAATTTATTTGAAAAATATCGAAGGATACACTCTTATCGAAAAAGTTAAAATTGTACTTCGAAACGTGTTAAAACAGAAGCAAAAAAAAATAATTTTTTTTTGAAACATACGTGTACTTTTTTTTTGTCGAAAAGTAACTAAAAAAAAATCGGCGTCCCGAAAAAAAAAATGTCGATGCAATGGCCGCTCGGTTATAGCTGGAATGCCTCATATATATATATATATTTATTGCACGCATATATATATATTCACACCAGAGATGGGCGTAATCGTAATCCCGGATTACAAATTACAAATTACAAATGTAATCCGTAATCCAATTTTTCGGATTACAGATTACAAATGTAATCCGTAATCCAATTTTTCGGATTACAAATTACAAATGTAATCCGTAATCCAATTTTTCGGATTACAGATTACAAATGTAATCCGTAATCCAATTTTTCGGATTACAGATTACAAATGTAATCCGTAATCCAATTTTTCGGATTACAGATTACAAATGTAATCCGTAATCCAATTATTCGGATTACGGATTACAAAAGTAATCCGTAATCCAATTATTCGGATTACGGATTACAAAAGTAATCCGTAATCCAATTTTTCGGATTACGGATTACAAAAGTAATCCGTAATCCAATTTTTCGGATTACGGATTACAAAAGTAATCCGTAATCCAATTATTCGGATTACGGATTACAAAAGTAATCCGTAATCCAATTTTTCGGATTACGGATTACAAAAGTAATCCGTAATCCAATTATTCGGATTACGGATTACAAATGTAATCCGTAATCCAATTATTCGGATTACAGATTAAAAATGTAATCCGTAATCCAATTATTCGGATTACAGATTAAAAATGTAATCCGTAATCCAATTATTCGGATTACAGATTAAAAATGTAATCCGTAATCCAATTATTCGGATTACAGATTAAAAATGTAATCGGTAATCCAATTATTCGGATTACAGATTAAAAATGTAATCCGTAATCCAATTATTCGGATTACAGATTACAAATGTAATCCGTAATCCAATTGTCGGATTACAGATTACAAATGTAATCCGTAATCCAATTATTCGGATTACAGATTATAAAGGTAATCCGTAATCCAATCAGTCGGATTACAGATTATAAATGTAATCCGTAATCAAATCAGTCGGATTACAAATTGCAAATGTAGTCACATTTGAATATTATATATATACAGTTAAAAATTAAAGTAATTAATAAATTAAAAATTAAAAAAATGAACGATTTAATATGTTGACCAAAATTTCCAAAAAAATTTGGATGTGCGGGAAAGTCAATTAATAATTTTTTTGTACAGTTCCGCGAATTCGTATGTCTCGTATATCTCAAATTATGGAAAATAGTGCAACTTTTGTAAAAGTTTGTTTGCTCATATGAAACTGAAACATGAAATATAAAATAAAAATAAATTGAAATATAAACTGAAAAATCTGAAAAAAATTAATTAAAATAACAAAAGGCCTTAGGGGGGTATTAGGACGGTTAATCTGCCCCCGAAAGGTTTTCAAATACTACTTAGAGCATAAGTAGGTACTAATAAAATAATAAGATCCTGAAAGTTTCAGATCCCTAACTCAATTAGTTATTGAGAAAATGTGAAATATGTAAGGAACAGAAAAAAACTTTTCTCAGGATTGACTCAACCGATTGATCTAAATTTTTTACATGTTTTGGGGACTGATAATAGCTCCGAGAAAAAAAATTAAGAGCTATATAGCTCCATGAAATCTTTGAAAAAACAATTATTTTTCTTTCATTTTCAATTTTTAACCGTGATACAATTTTGGCAAATTATGAACCATTTTTTTTTCAACTTTCTATATTTCACTAAAACACTATGAATTTTAAAAAATTTCAAAAACGGTACGCCATAGTATAAAAAAATAAAAACCACTTTTTAGCTCAAATAATGAATTTATTTATGTTTCGAGGTTTAATTGTTGGTATTTTAACGCATATTCACATAATTTGTATTTATTAAAAATAATATTTCATATTCAAAACAACAACAAAAATTTTTTTGCCACAGTCAAAAGTTAAACCAGGTAAATATCATTAATTAATTTTATAGTCATTTTAAGAAACATTTTTAGAAACAACATTTTATTATAAAACTCGATTATTTATATATTTTTTATATACTTGAGACATAGAGATAACCGAAAATTATCGAATTGATGAAAGACAAGAACATTTTATTTCTGAACAAATGTGAACTTTCAAAAAAATGTAAGTTCAATTTCATTCATTTATTGTTTTTGCTTAAAAATTAATAAGCCCAACAGTTCACACGAATAAAAGAATTTGTTGAAGATTAATAGATATACTGTAAAATACAATTATAACATAAAAACAGTTTTTAATAAATAAATAATAAAAAGGCGAACAACTGTCTGAAAATCAAAAATATATTTTTTAAAAATATTCAAAAATTTTTCGGAAATTTCGACGCCTGCTGAAACACTGAGCAAATTATATGTTAGAGACAATGGTTCATCTGCGATTGAAGAAGACGGTGACCAAGACTGATGAAATGATATTCTGCAATATTTTTGAAAAATTTATGATTGAGGTATGTCTTCCTTTTTATTATTTTTTTTTATGTTGTAATTGTATTTTACAGTATATCTGCGCAGTCTTTAACAAATTATTTTATTAATGTGAACTGTTGGATTTATCAATTTTTAAGAAAAAACAATAAATGAATAAAATTAAGCTTAAATTTTTTTGAAAGTTTACATTTGTTCAGAAAAAAAAATGTTCTTGTCTTTCATCAATTCGATAATTTTCGGTTATCTCTATGTCTCAAGTCTTTAAAAAATATATAAATAATCGAGTTTTATAATAAAATGTTGTTCCTAAAAATATGTGTTGAAATTACTATAAACTTGATTATTCATATTTACCTGGGTTAATTTTTGACTGTAGCAAAACAAATTCTGTTGTTATTTTGAATATGAAATATTATTTTTAATAAATACAAATTATGTAAATATGCGTTAAAATACCAAAAATTAAACCTCAAAACATATAAATAAATTCATTATTTGCGCGAAAAAGTGGTTGTTATTTTTTTCTACTATGGCGTACCGTTTTTTAAATTTTTTAAAATTCCTAGTGTTATAGTGAAATATAGAAGGTTTGAAAAAAAAATTCTTTCATAATTGTGCCAAAATTATATCACCGTTAAAACATAAAAACGAAAGAATTTTTTTTTTCAAAGATTTTATATAGCTATATAGCTCTAAATTTTTTTTCTCGAAGCTATTATCAGCACCCGAAATATCTAAAAAATTTAGATCAATCGGTTTGGTTAATCCTAAGAAAACATTTTTTTCTGTTTTTTACATATTTCACTTTTTCTCAATAACCAATTGAGTTAGGGATCTAAAACTTTCAAGATCTTATTACTTTATTAGTACCTACTTATGCTCTAAGTATTATTTAAAAACCTTTTGGGGGCAGATTCACCATGCTTATGCTCCTAGGGCCTTTGTTTAAATGAAAATAAAATAATTAAAAAAAATTCAATATGGCGACTGTGATTTGCAAAAATTGTCAGATGTTTGTGAGTTTTTTTGATATGATAAACTCGAGAAAACGCTTTGAATACTATACGTTCGCTTTTACGCAGATCTTAAGTATGTATGTACAAAGAATGTATGGGTTATTTCATGTCAAATCGACCCTTTTCGATTTGACTGAAATTTCGTTTCCTTTTCTACCCTATTAAACATATTTTTCAGGAAGTTTTCAATTTTTTTTACCCAATCCAAAAAAATGCTTTTTTTTAAGTGGCGCTATTTAAACTTCTTCAAAAATTGAACTTCTTCTAAAAATTCTAACTTCTTCAAAAATTGACTAATTGAAACGTTTTTTTTCAAAATTGTTCTCTTTAATTGTACTTTCTGAAAAAAATACAAAAAAAATTCAAGGTATTAAAATCTATAAAATTTTGCACTTTTTCGAAAAAAATCATCATTTTCTCGAAGTTTGCCATTTTTAATTTCTTTTTTCATTAAAAAACAAATACGCTTCGCGTACTTGTTGGGGGGCTTCGCCCCCAAACCCCCCCGCGCTTCGCGGGCCGTTGTCGTCGCGCTTCGCGCTCCGTATTCTTGATCATTGCCTTGATTTATTCCGTTGTGATCGAATATATTTTGAATGTTGGTTAACAGGTCCCTTGGGGACGTTTTAATAGGCACTCACACCGTAATTCAAACTCTTCGATTCATTGTGAACATCGATTAATTATTCTGATAAATTATATTAGTCGTTATTAATGACAGATTTGAAAATATAATCAAAATATTATTCGATATAAAAGTACAGTGGATGCTTCCACAACTGAATCTCTCATGATTTAACCGCGCTCATAACTTAGCAACACGCTTCCATAACTTGACGACCCCGATCACGCTTTCTCCCCACTCCAAACTTACACAGGACAACATCACCTCAACTGTCAAATTTTGTTTGCCCATTACGTACGGCAATAAAGTGTTACTATTAGTCGTTTTCTTGAAGAAACGGGAATTTTTATTTTCCAGAAAGAACAAAATGTCTATTTTTAGTAGAATATTCGTATGTTACACTATACATGTATATGAGTCATTCCATGTCAATTCAACGACGTTTTGTCGGTGCCCCCCTTTGATTTTTTATTATTGTTCAACATGTTATTACACATGCAAAAAGAAGTATCCATGTACATTTTTAGCTCTTTCTATCTTAAACCATGCCGAAGTTATTGATTTTTGGAAAAATATTCTTAAAATAATTATAACTTCCCCAATAACCACGATATTCTAATTTGCTAGGAGGTCATTTTTGTTTGTTTTTCCCGAGAAATGTACAAATACTTCGTTTATAATATAATACAAGTGTAAAATATTATTATTATAATTATACGTAGAAGTATAATATATGCTGGTAAATAAATATAATATCAAAAAATATATACATGATGGTTATTTTGTGAATAATTACGATTACATATATGATTATATATGATCATTCATGATGTCATGTTAAGGCATATACAAAACATATATGATAATATATGTCCATTTTTCCCGGCATACATGATCATACATGGGCATATACAATCATTCATGATGTCATATTAAGGCATATATAATCATATATGATTTTTTTTTCCCGAGTCTTTGAAAAAAATATCAAAAATTAAGAAATTTTGTTGTTGTCTTTATGGCTGTTTTGAGCTAAATAAATTGGATTTTCTTTGAATGGGACACCTTCAAATTTTTTCAAAAAAAATTATAAAATTCTACGTAAAAAAAAGAAATTTTTGAGATTTTACCGAAGATGGGATTCAAATAACTTCTCATATTAAAAGAAATTTGGTTCGACTTTTTTTTCTCGTAATTTTGATCTTTTTTTCTTCCATGACTAAAATAGTTGAATTCAATAATGTTAAACTAAATAATTTTACTCCTCTTACATATTTCCTTTGTAAATTATAATCATTAACAATTGGAATTACAATTCAAGTACGTTTCAATTTCCTTATTCAATTTCTTTACATAAAAATTGTAATTCTTAATGTTAATATAATTTACAAAGGAAATATATGAGAGAAGCTAAATTATTTATCTTAACATCATTGAAATCATCAACTATTGTAGTCATAGAAAGAAAAAAGACCAACATTACGAAGAAAAAAAAATCGATTTTTTAAATAAGAAGTTATTTGAATCCCATCATCAGTTAAATCTTAAAAATTTTGTTTGTTTACGTAGTATTTCATATATATTTTTTTTAATCGAAGAGGTCTCATAGAAAGAAAATCCAACTTTTTAGCTTAAAACAGCCAAAAAGACATCAACATTTTTTTTCCACTCTGAACAGAGAGGCGATGGAACCTCAGACGAGCCGGGCGTATCTTTTATATTCTACCTTTGGCTGTCGCGGCGAGTGGCAGTGAGATGGCATAGGCTGCATTCGTCTTGAACGTTTTGAGCGCTGTGAGCGTCATATCCAGTAGCATTTTATATGCCGATGTAGTGAATTCTGACACGGGCGCACTGCACTTGAGCGCTGCATAATCTGGTGTACCCATTGGTCAAATTGAATTTCGCGCGCCACAATGCCACGCCCGAAATTGATTTTGACCAATAGGTACGCTAGATTATGCAGCGCTCAAGCGCAGCACGCCTGTGTCAGAATTCCTCCTACACGTGCTGAAAGCGTGTAAATAAAGCCGGAGACACAATGACAAAAATAAGAAATAAGGGAACAATGCGAAAAAGGATCTGATTACCTGAGGGAAATGACGCCTCGATTTCACTTGGAATGCCCCATATATAGATATCATGGATATATATTTAGTGAAAATATTTCTTTAGTCGCTAAAGAAATATTCTTACCAATGATGAATAAATATATATATTTATATTTATATACAATTGATTATTCATTCAGATTCCTGTAGAGTTGGTAAAAAAATATTTATTCTACTATTGAATCGAAATTTGAATATCGCGCGATTGCGACATTGAGCTTTGCAGCTAATAAGCGCGCTGTGCGCGCTAACAACAGTGTGAACCAATCAAAACGGTTGAAAGAAGTGACTACGGGCCAATCAAAAAAATTGTCGCAAAAGTGATCAGAAAGTGCCTCGTAAATTTACTAGTAAACAAACGTTCGCGCGTGGTTTATTATTTTTTTTTTGTGTTCGCTTATTTTTATCGAGTGTTTATTTATTTTTTCATAAGCAATATAAAATATTTAAACCGATCGAGAAATTACCTGAAAGTGCATCAATCTCGACAAACGACACGAGCAGTTTCACAGTGGTGAGTGATACGTCAGTTCATATGTTTATTATATTCAATTATTTATAAAGACAATGGTATTCGTCGTCTTTACTAAATAATCGAATTGGTTTTCATATTTATTTACACTTTTTCTAGTAAGTCAATTCAATTTTGTGCCTTATATGTACAATATAACCTCCAAACTGTCAAGGGATTGGAGGTTATATTGTAATAAATTTATAGCATTTTTGGTATAAAAATTTATGTGAATATTAAAAATAATTAAAATTATAAATATGAATAAACCGTCAAAAGCGTGTTCAAAAATTTTCTTTCCACATGCAATAACCATGGCAAATATTGTTTGTTATGCAGGTGCAGTAATCGGTGAAGCGAAGGACTGAGGAAACGTTTTTCCATACCTTCAACTTCGGAGGCTGTTTCCCGAAACCTGGATCTTCAAAAACTCTGCGCGCAATCCTGACCAATCCGCTTCATGGATCTTATTCTACGAGGTCTCATTTTCTTTGTAACACTTTTACGAACCGCTTGAGCGTGGCACATTTTTATTATAATGAATATTGTTTTGTGTGCAGTGCTCTGGAAACAAAAAATGAGTCAAAGATTCAAAAAGTGGCCTGTAACTCCAAAATAAGGATCTGAAAAAAAATGTGCCGTGCTCAAGCGGTCCGCAAAAGTTTTACAAAGAAAATGAGACGTCGCAGGATAAGATCCGTCAAGCGGTTTGATCAGAACTGCGTGCAGCGTGTGAAAATAAAAAATTAATTTATGAGAACCGCTGCATCTTAAGGGTTCTAACTAGCGTTAAAAGTTGCTACATTTGATACATCAAATGGTTTCATATAATTTTTTTCTTTGTATAAAAGTTATAATAATATTTGGAAAAAAAATTTCAATGCATAGAAGTGTACTAATTATCAATCATTATATTTTAAAGAAAAATAACATTTTATCAAATAGTAAGAAATGTCTACAATTTTTGTCCAATCAGTATTTTTTTGGCGAAAACGTTGAAAAGATATAAATGAATAAAACAAAAATATTAAAAATTCTATGTTAAAATTGTTTTAATCATCTTAAACTCTTGAAATAGTTAAAATGTATTAAAGTGAAAGTACATGATGAAAATTTAAAAAATTCGTTCACGTATCTTCGTGCAATGAGTGAAAAACTGAAAAAAAGTTATTTTCGTTCAAAGAAAATGGTTCAAAGAACTTTAAAGACTTCAAACTCTACAGGACACTTCTTTATGATCCTATAAAGAAAGTCTATAAGTTACAAAAACATTGGTTTACGGGTTGCGGAAATCTGACTCTGGACCGACACAAAAATGGTTGTTTTTTTGGGAAATTTCATATTCAACATTGTTTAAATGGATTAAGTCAAAAAAGGTTTTGAGATTATAGTAAAACAAAACTGTGCTAAGCATTTGAACCGGATCCGTTGATGGATTGCTGAGTTATGAGCACATACAGACGACTGAGGGGACGGAAAATCCAAAAACTTTTGTTTTTGTATAATATGCCAACATATGTTGGTATAAAGTTTGTATGATAGGTTTTAGGAAGGCAATACTAATAGGCACTTTTCATGTATGGTGAGTGCCTAAAAAATGATTAATTTCTGAAAAAATGCCGCACAACACGGAGTGGGCGAATTTTTTCTTGTATTTTTTTGCACTTTTTTAGAAAAATATAAAATTAGTTTCGACGACTACCACTTTCATTTTTGTTTTCTCAATTTTTCAAACGCCGAGGTCCTTTATAAATCCTCAAAAATTACCAGGCTGGTGTTTTGTAAAATAAGCCCAATTAAGAAAAAAACAATTTTTTTAATCGATAAAAAAAATAGAAGAAAATGTCGGCCCATTCCATGTTGGGCGGCATTTTTTCCGGAATTGATCAAAGTATTTTTGGAGTAAAAAGAAAACAAATGGTCAACTTCGATAAAAAGATGATTTTTCTCGAAAAAGTAAAAAATTTCATAGATTTTAAGGTTTTAACATTTTTTTGTATTTTTTTCGGAAAGTACAATTAAAAACTCAAATTTGAAAAGAAATCGTCCCAATTAGTCAATTTTTGAAGAAGTTATAGCTATTTAAAAAAAAGCCTTTTCTTTTGGGTTGGGTAAAAAAGTTTGAAAATTTCGTGAAAAATGTTTGAAATGGGGTCGAAAATGAAGAAAATCGGCTGCAATCAGTAATCACACACCCCGGAAGTGTGACGCGACAAATTATTTCTGCCGATGAATTAAGAGATAGACAGAGTGAGAAGCGGGGCGGGGGAGGGGAAGAGGTAGTGATAGAATAATGGAATTGGCAAAGAAGTCGAAGTAGTCCTCCACGTAGAGGCTGAAATTCAACAGAGAGGCTGTTCGAGGCCTTCAGAAACTCTACGGAGATGCTGTCCGAGACCTTCGAAAACTCTGCGAAGAGGCTGTTCGAGGCCTTCAGAAACTCTACGGAGAGGCTATCCAAGGCCTTCAGAAACTCTACGGAGAGGCTGTCCGAGGCCTTCAGAAACTCTGCAAAGAGGCTTTTCGAGGCTTTTAGAAACTCTACGCAGAGGCTGAAATTCAATAGAGAGGCTGTTCGAGGCCTTCAGAAACTCTTTGGAGATGCTGTCCGAGGCCTTCAAAAACTCTACGGAGAGACTGTCCGAGGCCTTCAGAAACTCTGCGAAAAGGCTTTTCGAGGCTTTTAGAAACTCTACGTAGAGGCTGAAATTCAACAGAGAGGCTCTTCAAGGCCTTCAGAAACTCTTTGGAGATGCTGTCCGAGGCCTTCGAAAACTCTGCGAAGAAGCTGTTCAAGTCCTTCAGAAACTCTACGGAGAGGCTATTCGAGGCCTTCAGAAATTCTACAGAGAGGCTGTCCAAGGCCTTCAGAAACTCTGCGAAGAGGCTTTTTGAGGCTTTTAGAAACTCTACGTAGAGGCTGAAACTGAACAAAAAGGCTGTCCAAAGCCTTCAGAAGCTCTACGGAGAGGCTGTCCGAGGCCTTCGAAAACTCTGCTAAGAGGCTGTCCGAGGCCCTCAGAAACTTTACGGAGAGGCCGTCCGAGGCCTTCAGAAACTCTATTAACAGGTTGTTTGAAGCCTTTAGAACCTCTACGTAGAGACTGAAACTGAAGAGAGAGGCTGTCCGGGCTTTCAGAAACTCTACAGAGAGGCTGTCCGAGGCCTTCAGAAACTCTACAAAGAGACTTTTCAAGACTTGGAGAAACTCTACGAAGAGGCTGTTCGAAGCCTTTAGAATTTCTACGTAGAGACTGAAACTGAACAGAGAGGCTGTCCGAGGCTTTCAGAAACTCTACAGAGAGGCTGTCCGAGGCCTTCAGAAACTCTACATAGAGGCTGTCCGAGGCCTTTAGAAACTATACGGAGAGGCTGAAACTCACCAAAGAGGCTGTCCGAGGCTTTCAGAAACTTTATGAAGAGGCTGTTTGAGGCCTTCAGAAACTCTATGTATAAGCTGAAACTCATATTTACGCATCATTCTCTTTCTCTCTCTTCTTCGATTCTTTCACTCTCTTGTCCAATGTTACAGCGCGGCTCTCCCGGAACGATCCGTTGTCGCACGGCATAAGAAGTATTCACTTCAAAAAATGTCAGCAAAATCAAAAAGGGTCGGGGTCAAAAGTGGTCGATTTGACATGGAATAACCTATATAAATTACATACGTCGCGATATAAGTCATATCAAGGCGAAGAAAAGATTGAATTTCACGCGGTTCTTATAATCGATGAGCGACAAACGATATCCAATGAGAGCTCTGCTTTTCCGAACGTCATATCCGTCGCGAGCTTCCTCGTTACGTCGCTAAGACGACCGCATGGCAGCGCGTCAGTCGAGGAAAACTATGAGTACCAACTCAATATCGAAAAAAGGATCTAAAATATATCTAGAATATATCTCGAAGTTGGCAGCTTCAGCTGTAGCACTTTCTGTTTGAATGGGCCCCTGAGTGATGGTACAGCCCTGGGCGCTGCCAGTACACCTTTGTAAATGCGGTATATTTGTAGGCATTGTGTGTATTCTACTGCCGATTCGTTTACTTAATAACAGATTTTTCTAATTGTTTTGAATACGTATTAATTGGATCTCCGCCACCAGCCAGTATACGGTAAGTATTCTTGCGTAGTTATTATAGGTACTGCTGTTTTACTTAGTTTGACCTCTGAACTCATCATAATTGAAAACTTTTGACCGCCAAAACGATTGCGTTTACGTACAAGGAAAATATTGTATGAGATACGAGAGTTCGGCAAAGAGATTTATTTCCAGAGTAATCTCAACACAGATAGATTTTTCGAATGTATACAAAATCAAAAGGTCGAACATCGAAAATCGATACAATCTTGGATTTTGAGATTCTTACAATCATGAGTTCAGACTTAGATTCAAAGGCCTCCTAAAAGCCTATGATAAATAAGTAATGAAGTTATTCCAATCGTTCACTATGATTCACAATAGAGGACGTTCATTTCTCGGTAAATATGTAGAATCACGGCTTTTCCGAAAATCATCGGGAAAATTTTTTCTTTGCTATAATCAGCTACATTATGTTACTATTAATGATATTCCGTCGAGGGAGGCTGACATCTTTAATAATTTGTTATTTTTATTATTGTTATTTGTTATCGAACCAAAATTGATGATTGATCTAGCTCAATATATATATATATGGGGCATTCCATCCCAAATCGGACAGTTTGAAAAACTTTTTTTTTTATTTCCTTAATTTTTTTATATATTTGAGTACCCATCAAAAAACCTTTTCTGTTAAATTTTGAGATTTTTTTGATTACCCGTTCAAAAGATATTAAATTAACAAACAAACCGCTCTTTTTTTGGTATTTTGGTCATAACTGCTTTAATAATGGTCCAAATTAAACGTTTTTTTTTTCAAAATTTTTTTTTTTTTCATGGCCGTTTCAGAAAAAAATACAACAAAAATATTCGACGTGTTCTTGAATGAGTTTTTTTAGTTTTAAACGTTAAATCGCGTTTTTAAAAGTGAACGTCATTTTTGATTATTTTTTAAATTTTTTGTTTCAAACATCTATCTATTCAACAATTTTTAAGACTAGTCCGATCGTGGGATCTCAATAACTACTTTTTTTTCGATTTTTAAATATAATTTTTTTTTTTTTTAATCAATTATTATGAATACCAATTTTTGTTACTGTATAGTATTTTTTTAAAATCATTTTGAATTAATTTGGACACTTCATCATTGTTAACAGATTTTTAAAATTAATAATTAATCGATGAACAAATAACAACAGTTCAAGAATTGTATGAGTGGGCATTGAACCTACATAGTCTACCGAATATTGCTGTCAAATTTTCACATGAGAAAAATTATTCAGATGCAAAAGAAAGATTTTATTTGTGATAAAATACTGCGAAAAATCAAGGGAGAGCAGTGGCCAAGTGGCTAGAGCGCGGGTCTCGTAATCCGCGGGACCCGGGTTCGAACCCCGGCGACACCGCTGAAAAATATTCCAATTTTTCAAGTGTTTATCAGCTGCAATCCCGGTGGGTTGGGACCTCACCTTAAAACAATGGTATCCCAAAGACCTCATTGCGATGAGTGGGCGGTTAATTGTACGGTTGCAGTGAGGCCTGCCGACGCGGTTCTTATCGCTCGGATGGTGGTTCACCTAACTGTGCAAGCGACTGGCTCACTGGATCGCAATGGAGGAGGTAACTACCTAACCGACCGACGATAGTCGTGCTAGAGCGTGCTCGCATTGCTACCGACGGGCGCTTAGGTAGAGTTTACCGTCTGTATTAGTGAAAGTTTTTCTGCAGTTTTCCCTTCACTCTTGGCAGAATTGCGATACAGAATGGAAAAGGTGTAGGGTGCGGGCTGCAGCCCCGGCCTTACTAGAAAAGGGGGGGGGGTAGTATAAAGCAATGCTGTACATTGGTAATAAACAAAATTTTTTACTGCGAAAAATCAATCACAGGGGGACACGAAAATTTCATTCAATTATTCCAATGAGCAACGGAAATGTATTGGCAAAAGAATATTCTAATTCAGGAAATAATCGTATATGTAAGGTTTTCAAAAAAATACGTGAATAAATAAAAAGTATTATTATTGTTCATAAACAGACTTAACGATTAATTATTAATTTTAAGAACCTGTTAACAATAAAAAAGTGTCAAAATAAATTCTAAATATTGAAAAAAATACTTTACAGTAATAAAAATTGCGTCAAAATAAATTTTAAATGTTGAAAAAAATAGTATACAGTCACAAAAATTGGTATTCATAATAATTTATTTAAAAAAAAAAAATTTAATTTTCAAAAATCGAATAAAAATAGTAGTCATTGAGATCCGACGATCGGACTAGTCTTAAAAATTGTTCGATAGATGGATGTTTGAAACAAAAAATAAAAAAAAAAAAATCAAAAATGACATTCACTTTTAAAAACGCGATTTTATGTTTAAAACTCACAAAACTCATTCAAAAACACGTCGAATATTCTTGTTGTATTCTTTTCTGAAAAGGCCATGAAAAAAAAAAATTTGAAAAAAAACTTTTAATTTGGACCATTATTAAAGAAGTTATGACCAAAATACCAAAAAAAGAGTGGTTTTTTTGTTAATTCAATATCTTTTGAATGGGTAATCAAAAAAATCTCAAAGTTCAACAGGAAGGGTCTTTTGATGGGTACTCGAAAATATAAAAAAATTGAGGAAATAAAAAAAAAAGTTTTTCAAACGGTCCGATTTGGGATGGAATGCCCCATATATATATTGCATATATAAATATTCATATGAATGGATAATAATTATAACAATAATTAATAATAATTATTATTGCAATTATCTAATTTCAAGAACATTTTATATCATATTTTTAAGGCGATAAAAATCACAAAAATTCAAGATTTTACTGTTTTCCGTATTTATTGGTATATAAAAAATTATACAATAACAAATTTCATCCTCCCTCAACGAAATATCATTTATAGTGACATAACAAAGCTGATCATAACGAAAAATAAATTCATATCATATCGTTAACCGTTAAGGGGAGGCTAAATACCGACATTTGCACCTCGAAAATGAATTCCAAACTTGCTCTGGCACGATTGGATGGAAATCAATAAAATTTTGACAGTATCATCAGAATTATGGCACAAATGGAGCCCCACTAAAAAATTTTCGAAATTCAAAAAAAAAATTACAGATTCGATTATCATCAGGAATCTGTAATTGAAAATATTAAATTATAATGTTTGTATTGCATTTCGGCTAAAACCAAGAGTGGGGCTCCATGACGAACACTAAAGTACAAATATCGATACGTCTTCGACATTATTTTATGAAAAAACCGCGACGTAAGTTTGGAATCAAAATCATGAGATAAATGTTGATAAATTTAGTGTATTATATCGAAAAACAAAATGGCGAAATCAAGTTCACGGAAATCCGAAAGAGGGCAGCCCCATGTGGAATTCTCATGAAATAAATATTATTCTCATCAGATTCTACCCAAACTGTCTGACAAGTCAGTTGCAATTAACGAAAACGTTGATTTATGTCTCGCGTTTGCATTTTGCAATTCATTCATCCTTCATTCATAAATTTAATTGATATTCATCCACCGGTATTGGAAAAAGTTTGGACAGCGATTTCGAGTCGATAATATAGGACTTCAGAAATAATGTCGGTATTTAGCCTCGCTTTGAGACGAGAAAAATGACGATAATTCTAGATTTTGCGGTTTTCGGCATTTATTGATGTACAAAAATTTGAATAATAAACAATTTCATCGTCCCCAGATAAAATATTGTTTGCAATGATGTAATAAAGCTGATCATTACGAAAAATAAATTTATATCATCGTATACACCGAAGAAAAATAAATAAACGAATTTTTTTTTTAAACAAGCTTTTATCAGTTGTTAATAAAGAATGACTAAAAGGTTAAAAATAATGTTATTCCGATTGGAAATAAGTTTTCAAATAAAAGCGTGTTACACCCTATTTTTTTCCTCTTCTATTAAATGGTAACACTCTTTTATTTGAAAACTTATTTCCAATAGGAATAAATTTTTTTTTTCGTTTATTAATTTTTCACTTCTTAGTATTTATGATGTTAATTAAATAACTAGTTTAGTCATTTATATCTCGTTTCGCATAATTTTTTTCACAAAAATTAATTTGTAACATTTTTCTGCAAAATTTATGCCAAAAAATTTGTTCACAAAATTTGTTGGAAAAGACTAGGCAATATAATAACTCTACTCTTTACGTCTCTAATCGTAAATATCTCTACTCTTAAATATCTCTATTCCTCTGTCTTACTCCTGTCACTCCTGAATATCCTATTATGAAATGTCACAAATTTGATTAGTAATTTTTTTTTCATAGTATTTACGAAGTTTCGTTCTTGTGCGTGCAGAAAATTGTCTCAAGAGCAAAAAAAAATTTTTTCAATTTAAAAGCCTCTCTTGAGCATAAAAAGTGATTAGTTCCAATAATAATTTTGGAGTCAAAGCTCCAAAATTAGTATTCTTAGGCTTTAACAAATTTTTGTTTGCTTTTGAGACTATTTTCTGCGCGCACAGGCATAAAAATTGGTAAATAGTATATGAAGAAAATTACTAATAAGGTTATTCAGGAGTGGGAGGAGTAGACAGAGGAATAGAGATATTTAATTGTAACAGTAGAGATATTTAAGGGTAGAGATATTTAAAAGATATTTAAGAGTAGAGATATTTAAAAGTAGAGATATTTAAAAGTAGAGATTTTTAAGAGTAGAGATATTTGAATGGAGATATGTTAGAGTAGAGATATTTACGAATAGACACATTTAAGAGTATAAATATATACGAATAGAGATATTTACAAATAGAGTTATTTAAGAATAGAGCTTTAAAGAGTAGCGTTATTTAGGAATAGGGATATTTACGAATAGATTTATTTAGAGTAGAGATATTTACAATTAGAGAAGTAAAGAGTAGAGTTATTGTATTGCCCAAGACAATTTCGCTAAATTTTCGTAGAGAAATGTTGCACATCAACTGCTTGAAACCATTTTGTAAATAAAATTTAGCAAAACAATTTTCAAGCAAATTTTTTATAAAAAATTCTGCGAAACAATATTTTTGCAAACAATTTGCAAATTTTTTGTGATAATATTTTTTCCCGTTGATTTTCGGAAAAGCCGTTATTCTTAATATTTACCCTTCGGTTGCATGAGTAGATAAATCTTGTATGAGTAGTTACATTTTTCGTTTCTATGTTGTTGATAGTTTAGTTAGAAATAATTATGTCAACACCTCACAGGTTCTACAAAAGCAATAAAATCGATTATCCATGTCATTAAGTTAGTTTAATAAATAAATAACCCTGCCAAAAAGTTAAGAAATAGTACGTCCTAATAGTGCTGCTTAGCTTTGATTAATAATGGAAACGTCAAATTTGAAATAAGGATCCAAACAGGCCGACCATGGCATCAAATACCGATCAGGATGGAAGTATTAGCCAATCTTGTTTGAACGAAACTCCGATGGATGGTGTGGAAGAAGCGGTTTCAAACGATGAGTTTCTTAAACAGTGCCAAAGAAAGCCAATTCTTGACGGCAAATATTTCGCAGTCGATATTGCCAATTCGAATTCTATCACCGGAACAGTTACTGCTAGTTGCAAACATTGTCATCCGGTGAACATGATAAAAGGGACGGTAAAACACGATTCCAATTTTGCAACACACCTAAAGGTATGTGACGTGATATTTTCATCAATCATTTATGAAAATAAACTATATGGGGCGTTCCATCCCAAATCGGACAGTTCAAATACTTTTTTTTATTTCCTCAAATTGTTCATATTGTCTAGTGCCCATCAAAAGACCATTCCTGTTCAATTTAGAGATTTTTTTGATTACCCGTTCACAAGATATTCAATTTTCAAAAAAGCCACTCTTTTGTTTGTTTTTTGGTCATAACTTCTTTAATAATGGGCCAAATTGAGTGTTTTTTTTCAAAATAAAATTTTTATCGCCTCTTCAGAAAAAAATACGAAAAAAAATATTTGATGTGTTTTGAAATAAGTTTTTGAAGTTTTAAGCTTTGAATCGTGTTTTCAAAAATGAGTGCATATTTGGATTTTTTTGAAATTTTTTTTATTTTAAACTTCTATCTATTCAACAAATTTTAAAACCAGTCCGGTCGTGGGTCCGCCATAATTACTTTCTTTTCCGATTTTTGAAAATTAAACCTTTATATTCGAATTTACCAAGAATACAAATTTTCAGCGAAAACACAGGGATGCATTTCACGAATATGAGGCGTACAGAGACAAAAAGTTGAAAGACATGGATAGAGAAAATCCGAGGAAAAATAAACGCCGACGCTTGACGTGTAATTATTCTCAGGAAAAATTCGAACAAAACTTGACTAATTATATTTTAGACAGCTTTGCACCCATAAACACTGTCGAGAATGCTGCATTCAGACGGATCTTTGATGGTACGTGGATATAATGTAATTCAGCATTTAGATACTGGCAGGTGTGAAACTTTGATAAATTCATCAAGTGTACGTGGGAAAAAAAAATCTTTTCGGAATCCATATACACTACTGGAAAAAATTGAGGGAACAAAAAAATTTCCTGAATGTTTAGTGGTTTTTAACAATGCTGTATCTGAGTAAAAAATGGTCGTATCGAGGTCTTAAAAAAAGAATTTTGGAGCTTAAAGTTTCTAGTTTTAATATCTTTCAGCAAAAAAAAATCGAAGCTACAGGTTTCACGCAATCCTAAAAAATAGTGAGAAAAAAAATTTGGCAAATTTTTTTTTTTTTTTGCTGCAGTTACTTGCAAAAATTTTTTCCAGCTAAACCATTGCATGGAACCGATAGTTTGTTTATTTAGCTTCAATATGCTTTTTTGAGACCTCGATGCGACCATTTTTTGCTGAGATATCGGACTTTTAATGATAAAGGATCCTTTTGTGTTAAACCATTAATATCTTAGCAACCAATGATAGCACAGAAAATAAAAGGGGGCTTTCAAAAACTTGAATTAATGCTCTGCAAGGATTGTCGATGATTCATTCAAAAACAAAAATTTCCATTCTTGCCATGAAATTGAAAAAACAGGAGAAAAAAGGATGTTTATGGGTTGTTAGAAAATCAACAGCTAAATTAAAAATATTGACAAAACGACTAATGTTGAGCGTGACTTTTACAGCTCGATATACCCACAAAAGCCCTGTAAAGTTTCAATTTTATCTATCGAACGTATTTTTCGTTATAAGCAATGAAATTTTTGAAAAAAATTAAAGGATCATGTTTATTGCCTCAAACATTTCATAATCATTATTAAAATGAAGAACATTTTTTTTACGTTTTTCCCACATTTTTATCACAAACAGTGTTTCAATTTATGGAATAAAAAAATAAATAAATAATTCAATTTTTTTTTCGAAAATTGTTCGAATTTTATTTCTTTCCATACATAACGCTGTTCGCGATAAAAATGTGGAAAGAGCTCAAAAAATAGTACATTACGATAGGAGTGCGATGAAACTTTTTCTGACGAGTGTGAGTTTGCAGCATGAGCCGAAGGTAAATGTTGCAATCACACCAGTTGACAAAAAGTTTCTCGCACGACTTTCGAATAAAATTTTATTTCACGAGTGCGTAAAGTGCCCACTTTACGTACGGAGTGAAATAATTTTTTGTTCACTTTTATAATGATTATGACGTTTAGAAGCATAAACATGATCCTTTAATTTTTTTCAAAAATTTGATTGCTTGACACAAAAAAATCGTTCGATAGATCAAAATGAAACTTTTCATGGTTTTTGTCGATATATTACGCTGTCAAAGTCGCGCTCAACATTAGTCGTTGTGTGAATATTTTTTGTTTAGCAGTTGATTTTCTAAAAAACTATAAAGAGCCCTTATTATTCTCGTGTTTTTTCAAATTCATGGCAAGGATGGGAAACAATTTTTTTTTCAAAAAACCATCATTAATTCTTGTAGAACATTACTTAAAGTTTTTAAAACCCCCCCTTTTATTTTCTGTGCGATCCACAAAACGTGCGAAACACAAAAGGATCTTTCTTCATAAAGGCGACCAAGTCAGCGTCAAAACGTCAATTTTTGAAGATAAATATAAATATCCGTTAAATACGTGTAAACCTGACTAATGGTAAATAATTTGTCGTATTAAGTGAAGAAATTATTGACGCTAGTTGGAACGGTTGCAGCGGTTCTTACATAAATCAATTTTTAAGTTTCCCTACGCTGTGCATAATCCTGACCAAACCGCTTGACGGATCTTATCCTACGACGTCTCGTTTTCTTTGTAACACTTTTCCGGACTGCTTAAGTGCGGCACATTTTTGTTGGGTCCTTATTATGGAGTTACAACCCAGTTTTTGAATTTTTGAAACGAAATATGGGTCAAAAATGCAAAAAGTGGCCTGTAACTCCATAATAAGGACTTGAACAAAAATGCGCCGCACTTGAGCACACCGGAAAAGTGTTCCGAAGAAGATGAGACGTCGTAGGATACGATCCGTCAAGCGATTTGGTCAGGATCGTACAGTACTGGCCATTAATGCCTGCAAATCTTTGAAAGAATCTTGGAAAGAATGTAATATTCTTTATTCTTAGAATTTTGGGAAGATTATTTTCGGGATTGTTTTAAAGATTTGCGGGCATTAATGGCCAGTACTGTACACAGCGCAGTGAAACTCAAAAATTGATATGAGAGAACCACTGCACCTTAAGGGTTCTAAGTAGCATCGAAAATTCCTTCATTTGATACATCGAATGATGAACCATTGGTCAGGTCTACAGGTATTTAATGAACATTTATATTTATGTACAAAAATCGGCTTGTTGCCGCTGACTCGGCCCCCTCAAAAGTCCGATATCTCAGCGAAAAATGATTGCATCGAGGTCTTAAAAACGTAAATTGAAGCTAAGTAAACAAGCTATCCGGTTCAGGCAATGGTTTAGCTAGACAAATTTTTTCCAAGTAAATGCAGAAAAAAAGTTATAAAAATTCGCCAAATTTTTTTTTCTCACTATTTCTTAGGATTACATGAAACCCATAGCTTCGAATATTTTTTTCTGACAGATCTTAAAACTAGAAACTTGAAGCTTTCAAATGCTTTTTTTAGACCTCGATACGACCATTTTTCACTGAGATGTATACTCTTCAAATATATGACTTCAACAGTAATTTTAAGCCTGCGAATATGAGATATCAATAGTAAAAAAATGTTGTATTATTATCTAGATTTTGAAATCGGCAACGATGAGGGCATACAATTGCACCACATTTCGAGACGCACTTTAGGAAGGCGGATTGACGATGCGTTCGAACAGCAGACAATTGATCTTCAAAAAGCAATTTCCGATAGCGGAAAATACTTTTGCACTACAGCCGATATTTGGACATCGCGGAACCGGAGATTCATGGGAGTCACAGTCCACTGGGTCAGTAGTACTGCATATTTTCCTTTTTAAGAAACTAGACGAAATAGCACCTATGCTGTCTATGGTCTTTGGTTGGAGCGACACTATTAGCTTCCATGCTATCATTTCACGTCGTATTCAAAATAAAAAGTATCTCTAATAGGTATTTAGTTGAACAACGTTCATCCAAATAGTTCATCGTACAACAATGCACTGTAATATTTTTTTTTCATTGTGAACTGTAATATAACAAAACGTTAAGTATTGCAAAATTATGATAGATAGCATTATGCTATTAAATGAACTATTAACCTTTTGTGCCATGGTGGCACTCTGAGAGTGCCACCTGTTTTATAATCATTTTCTGAGCAATTTCGACCAGATTTTCGAACTTTTTTTTAGTGTTTTAGCATCAGTCATATATTCGAGAATAAGAATTGATGTGCAATAATTTAAAATCATGGATGATTTTATTTATGCGCATAAACAACACTCAACCCTTTGTGTCACATATTTTTCCTTTAGTCCAATCGGCTTGAAATTCATTACTCGGGGGTTTTTGGGGTCGCTGATGACGAATCTGACATGAGCTCTGAATTTCAAAATTCATAATGGCGGATCCAATATGGCGGATGAAAATTCGCGAAACGGTGCAAATATGATGAAAATGTATATTCTTGGATTTTTGGGGTCGCTGATGACGAATCTGAGCTCCAAATTTCAAAATTCGAAATGACGGATCCAAAAATCCAAGAATATACATTTTCATCATATTTGCACCGTTTCGCGAATTTTTATCCGCCATATTGGATCCGCAATTTTTAATTTTGAAATTCGGAGCTCAGTTTCGTCATCAGCGACTTCAAATACTCCCGAGTGATGGATTTGAAGCCGATTGGACTAAAGGAAAAATGTGTGATACAAAGGGTTAAATACACAATAACATTTAAAATTGGGCTTGTCTGTTGAATAAATAGCTCATTTCTTTATCTTTGCAGATCGATGAGAATAATTTAACAAGAAAGTCAGCTTCGCTCGCTTGCAGGCGATTTCCTGGAGTTCATTCCTACGATAAAATTGCGAGATTACTTGTCGATATCCATGCATCATTTGGTTTGGATCCTGATAACATCGTGGCGACCATTACTGATAATGGGTCAAATTTTGTGAAATCATTTCAAGAATACGGGATCGATGGCTCCGAACATTTTTTTCGTGGTATCGTTTTTTAACTTAAGGCGGTATTCTGGTCTAGCATTTTGAAAAAATCAATATTGTTTTTTTTTTCATATTCTTGAAATTTGGACCTTTAAGAATATATTCTCAAAAGGCAATTTTTTAAATCCAATAATTTACGGAGTGATAGCTATTACAATGACGAAGCAACTATGCCCGTCACGTCAGAGCAAATAGGAAAATAGATGTTTTTCTCAAAACTACTTTTCTCAACACGACTGCAGACATGATGTCTCAAAGTTCCACTCAACCGATTTACTTTAAATTCTTGTACCAATTTTCAATGTATACTCCAGGCCATAAGTTTGGGTACATCCCACGAAATTCTGAGCCGCACTAAAAGTTCGATAACTTCGTCAATAAAAAAAAGATAATCGAATTTCCAAAGCGGCATTTTAAAAAGGACATATCAAGCTTCATTTTGCTTTTTTAGAAAAAATTTTGAGCCCGGTACACCGGTTTGAAAATGGCCGTTTTTTGACTTTTTTGGGGCTGTTTTTAATCGGTTACACAGCTTCTAACAATGTTTTTTTCTTTCTTACTATCAATAGAGAGACTCTAGAGCGAAAAAAACATTTTCGGAGTAAAATGTGCATACTGCGTATTTCGACGAGAAATTTGTTTAAATAAAGCAAGACAATGAATATAAATTTGTTTTCTGTTCTCGTTTTTGTTTTACAATTTCTTAAATTTTGACTAAAAAAAATGTAGCAACAAAATTTTGAAAACATTATAAATGGCTGAAAATGTTCAAATAAGAATATTTTCTCGCGTGATAATTGAGCCCAAACTCAATAATTGACGAGTTTGAGCCATTTGAATGATTAGACTCGATCCAAAATAGTGACAAAAAAATTTGGAAGGAAAATTTTGAAAAAATTCTAGTCGATTCATCATGATTGTATGCAACTTTTTTTCTTCCTGACAATTTTATTCAAGCCTCAAAGTTTTTTAGTTGCGCTGCTTTTTTTGAAAATGGTCGTTTTTAGGTCAAAACAATCATAATTCCCTCAAAAAAAATCGCACGAAATTTTTCTGAAGAATGAAATTGAAGCTATCGGTTACCGTTTCAAGGCTATACTGAAAAAAATGGACGAAAAAAATTGTTAGAAACTGTGCAACCGATTAAAAACAGGCCAAAGAGAGTAAAAAAAACGGCCATTTTCTTACCGGTGCACCGGGCTAAAAAAAAATCGCAAGCCTGATATGTCCTTTTTAAAATGCCGCTTTGGAAATTCGATTATCTTTTTTTTTCACTAAGTTATCGAACTTTTAGTGCGGCTCGAAATTTCGTGGGGTGTACCCAAACTTCTGGCCTGGAGTGTATAACCCTCTATCGCCCCGACTACTTTCGTGTCAAAATAATTTTTTTCTATTGTAATAAAAATGAATAACTATGAAAAGAGAGTCGAAATAGACTTCTTTTGTTCAGATAGCCGCCATTTTCCGATTTTTTCCCGGTTTTCTGGAATAGGGACTATAACGACATTCGTACTAATTAAGAATCTTTTTTTCAAATTTTGTATCGGATGACTGGGAAGGTTGCAATCGTATCAGCCAGCACGCCCTTCTTTTTTAGCCCCAACTTTACCAGTTTATAACATATTTCATTTTCATATTTTATCACAGAATTATAAATTATTATGAATTCTTCGTTAACAAACGTTTTTATACTTATATATATTTATAGATAGTCGATTCGAATCCGATGGCGAAGAGGAGAGCATCGAGACAGGAACATCGACAACTACGCGCTGCGCAGATCCAGTCACATACGAGCATTTGACTGAAATCGATGGATTTGGAGCGGTGTTACCACAACATTTCCGTTGTGCTAGTCACACGCTCAATCTGATTGCGACCACAGACACCGTTAAAATTATTGAGGCGTCCCAAGAGCTCTCAAACCAACATTTTGAGACTTTTAATCGATGCACAGTATTATGGAAAGCCTTGCGGTCTCCCAAAAATTCGGAAACATTCCGAGAGTTACTGGGCGAATCACTGCGTCGTCCGGTCGTCACACGCTGGAATTCGTTGTATGACTCATTACGCGACATATTATCCTCAAAAGCTCGTCTTCGTGAAGCGAGTGAGGCAGTTGGTTTAAAATTTGTGCTAAGAGATATTGATTTCGAATACATTCAGCAGTATCTGGCCTGCATGAAACCTGTAGCCGATGCGATTGATTTACTGCAAGGTGAATCAAATTGTACGTATGGTTATCTCTTGCCAACACTGGTCTCTGTAAGACGAAAACTGCAGATATTGTCGCAAAATACCGATCGCGAAGACATAAAAGATTTATTAAAAGGCCTGATAAACGCGTTGGAGCATCGATTCCACAAAATGTTCGATGTCGAAGCTGAAGGTCAAATTGCTGCAATTGCGGCAGTTGTGCATCCGAGGTTCAAAACCAGATGGATCGCGTGCTTGGCCCCTGCCACCCAAAAAAAAGTTCGTGATATCGTTATAACGGCCGCTTCCACCGCCAACGAAATAATATCACGACCATCTGAACCTGAGCCTGGCCCTAGCGAGCCTGACTTCTTTGATTTTGGCGAGCCAAGTGAGGTCTTTGGAAGTGTCCAAACTGCGTTCAGTCAAGGTAGTGTCGAGATAGAAGTGCTCGCATATACGAACAGAACTGAACTTGATTTGCGCTTGCTCGACGAGTATCCATTGATAAGGAAACTGTACGTCAAATTCAACACACCTCTTCCCTCATCAGCGCCAGTTGAACGACTTTTTAGCTACGCAACTATGTACAACCTTCCCAAATACAATCGATTAACAGATGTGCATTTTGAAAAAAGAGTTCTACTGAAAGCTAATTCCGGAAAGCCGTATTTGTAATACAATTCTTTTTTCCTTGATACTATTGTATTTCAATAAAATATACGTTATTATTGATGTTGTTATTGTTGCTGATCGCTTTCAACTCAACCTATCATCGCTTAACAGAATGAACTTTGTCCCGCCACACCCACCATTACATTTATAAATTGTATTTCGACTGATTGGATTACGAATTACATTTATAATTTATGATTCGACTGATTGGGTTACCGATTACCTTTATACTTTATGATTAGACTGATTGAATTTCTAATCTGACTGATTGGACTGATGGAAAATATATACACTACTGGAAAAAAATTAAGGAAACAAAAAAATTTCCAAAATTTTTAGTGGTTTTACCAATGTTGTATCTCAGTGAAAAATGGTCGTATCGAGATCTAAAAAAAAAGCATTTTGAAGTTTCTAGTTTTAAGATCTTTCAACGAAAAAAATTTCACAGCTACAGGTGCCACGCAATCCTAAGAAATAGTGTGAAAAAAAAAATTTGGCAAGATTTTAATACTTTTTTTTTGCTGCAGTCACTTGGACAATTTTTTTCCAGCTGAGCCATTGCATGGACCAGATAGCTTGTTTATTTAGCTTTAATTTGCTCTTTTAAGACCTCGATGCCATCATTATTCTCTAAGATATCGAACTTTTAATGAAAAGTATAGTTTTGTGTTTGATCATTGATATCCCAGCAACCAATGATCCGACAGAAAATAAAAGGGAGGTTCCAAAAACTTGAATTAATGTTCGACAAGGATTGCCGATGGTTTGAAAAAAAATTGTTTTCCATCCTTGCCATGAATTTAAAAAAACTGGAGAAAAAGGGCTATTTCTGGTTTTTTAGAAAATCAATGGTTAATTAAAAATATTGACAAAACGACTAATGTTTAGCGTGACTTTGACAGCTCAATATACCCACAAAAACCCTTTGAAGTTTTAATTTCATCTGTCGAACAGTTTTTTTTGTTTCAAGCAATCAAATTGTTGAAAAAAATTAAAGGATTATGTTTATGCCCCTAAATGTCATAATCATTATTAAATTGAGAATTTTTATTTTTGTTGAGCTGTTTCCACATTTTTATCGCAAACAGCGTTTAATATGGGAAACAAAATTTCGAAGAAATTTCGAAAAAATGTTTGAATTTTTTTTTTTTTTTTTTCCAATCAATTTAAACGCTGTTTGCAATAAAAGTGTGGAAAAAGTTCAAATTTTTTTTTTTAATTTCTATAATTGTTATAAAGTGTTTAGGGGCAATAATAAATATTTTAAAACAACAAATTTCAAAAAATCTTTAAAAGAAACGTTTTGATTTTTTTTCCATAAATTTAAACGCTGTTTGTAATAAAAATATGGAAAAAACTTATAAACAAATTTTCTTCTTTTCATTATAATTATGAAGTGTGTAGTGGCAATAAATATGGTCCTTTAATTTTTTTCAAAAATTTGATTGCTTCAAACAAAAAAACCGTTCAATAGATCAAATAAAAACTTTACAGTCTTTATAGTCCTTTTTCTCCAGTTTTTTCAGATTCATAGCAAGGATGAAAAACAATTTTTTTTTAAATCATCAACAATTCTTGTAGAGCATTACTCCAAGTTTTTGAAACCCCCCTTTTATTTTCTGTGCGATCATTGGTTGCTGAGATATCAGTGGACAAACACAAAAAAAATCCTTTTTCATTAAAAGTCCGATATCTCAGCGCAAAATGATCGCATCGAGGTCTAAAAAAAGCAAATTGATGCTGAATAAACAAGCCATCCGGTTTATGCAATGGTTTGGCTATACAAATTTTTTCCGAATAACTGCGGCGAACAAAACGTGATACAAATTGGGCAAATTTGTATCACGTTTTGGGCGACTAATGTCATTCGCCTAGGACTTGGATTTTGCATTGGAGCCGTATTGCATGTCAGCAAACGGAGGGCAAACTCGGATTTTGCATGCATTCGTAAAGAAAAATATTGTATCGAAATATACTATTTTTTAATGTTTCAGTTTTTATTTTTATTTATTCTTTGAATTTTTCAATTTTGATTTCAAATTAGTTTCATTTCGTGGTTCATATTTCAGTTTCATATAAGAAGCGATCCATCATCCATGTCGCTTCTGCCAGTAGGAAAAAAACATTCCACGAATAACTTTGAAAATTCGAGTTAGTTTATTGAAAAATATTCACCGAGTGTCGAAATTTTTTAAACAATTTCTGACGTTTTACTCGTTGATTACCATTTTTTAACATTTTTCCATTCAAATGGCTGTATCTTTGGCAGGACTTAACGTATTATATTTGTTGAAAACGGAAATCTGCGTCTTTTTATGGCCTTCCGGAAAAAATCAATTTAGATTTTATTGAGCAAGTCGAGCAAGTCGAACGCAAATCGTTTCAGGGCGAAATAAGCAAAAATATTTTTTTCTCAAGGAAGAACACGCGTTATTTTATTTTTATTAAGTTCCCCGAATTGTGAATACGAAAAACGAATTTTTGGCATTTTTCATATTATGGGATTCCTAAACGCCGTGAAGTAACAGCTATTTTTAATATTTTTTATTAATATATTAATATTAAATTCGTTTTTCGTATTTTACAAATCGGGGAAATTTAAAAAAATGAAATAACGAGTGTCATTCCTTGAGAAATTTTTTTTGGCATATTTTATAATCCGACTGATTGGATTACGGATTATATTTATAATCCGACTGATTGGATTACGGATTATATTTAAAATCCGACTGATTGGATTACGGATTACATTTGTAGTCTGTAATCCGACTAATTGGATTACGGATTATATTCGTAATCCGACTGATTAGATTACGGATTACATTTGCGATTTATAATCCGACTGATTGGATTACGGATTACATTTGTAGTCTGTAATCCGACTAATTGGATTACGGATTACAATCGTAATCCGACTGAAAGGATTACGGATTACATTTGCAATTTGTAATCCGAATAATTGGATTACGGATTACATTTTTAATCCGTAATCCGAATAATTGGATTACGGATTACATTTGTAATTCGTAATCCGAATAATTGGATTACGGATTACATTTTTAATCCGTAATCCGAATAATTGGATTACGGATTACATTTGTAATCCGTAATCCGAATAATTGGATTACGGATTACATTTGTAATTCGTAATCCGAATAATTGGATTACGGATTACTTTTGTAATCCGTAATCCGAATAATTGGATTACGGATTACATTTGTAATCCGTAATCCAAATAATTGGATTACGGATTACTTTTGTAATCCGTAATCCGAATAATTGGATTACGGATTACTTTTGTAATCCGTAATCCGAATAATTGGATTACGGATTACTTTTGTAATCCGTAATCCGAATAATTGGATTACGGATTACTTTTGTAATCCGTAATCCGAATAATTGGATTACGGATTACATTTGTAATCCGTAATCCGAATAATTGGATTACGGATTACTTTTGTAATCCGTAATCCGAATAATTGGATTACGGATTACATTTGTAATCCGTAATCCAAATAATTGGATTACGGATTACATTTGTAATCCGTAATCCGAATAATTGGATTACGGATTACTTTTGTAATCCGTAATCCGAATAATTGGATTACGGATTACATTTGTAATCCGTAGTCGGACGTAATCGATTACGAAAGTAATCGATTACTGCCCATCTCTGATTCACACTTATGTACAACATTCCTACTAACACATATACACTTCTATATAGATGTAATGTATCAGGCTTGAAATATGTTTCGCGTAACGAATCCCACGTTCGCCTAATTGCTGGGTAGTGTTCCAATCAGGGAAAATGCACCCAGCCCACTCTTTCATGGCTATATTAATTCTGCCAGATACTTTGCAGAACTGCTGCTGCATGTAATGTGCATATAATGCATCTCTGATGTTCAAATTTCCTTAAAATTTGTGCATCAGATTGCCGTAATCCGATCAATTTATGCAATTTACGCAGAATTGAACGATCTTTAAAAGTGTCCAGGACAACGTGAGTGTAACTTACATTCGTAAGACGGAACGAGGTCACCAAAGTTGATTTTTATCCAGAATTCTCTTTTTTCGCTATTATCTCCGAAATGATTAACTTTACCGAAAAGATGTAAGTGAAAAATTTTCTGGTAATTTAATTTCCTACAAAAAAGGTCCTTTAGACCTTATTGCTAAAATTAATACTTCTTGAGATATTGAACCTTAACTTATTTGTGATATGAAAATTTCTATGGATTATCGAACCAAAAGTTTTAAATTGTTGATATTCCATATCATATCACCACTCGTGATATGATATGTTATATGGTGATATGATAGGGAATATCAACAATTAAAAACTTTTGGTTCGATAAACTACACAAATTTTATACCATAAATAAGTTAAGGTTCAATATCTCAAGAAATATTAATTTTAGCAGTTAGGTCTAAAGGACGGTTTTTGTAGGAAATTGAATTTCCGGGAACATTTCCCTTTATGATTTTTCGGTAAAGTTAATCATTTCGGAGATAACAGCAAAAAGTCGAAAATTTTGGGTAAAAATCAACTTTAGGGACCCGTACCATCTCACCAGTGTAAGTTACACTTACGTTGTATCAGATACTTTTAAATATCGTTCAATTCTGCGTAAATTGCGATCAATATCAATGCGATAGCATAAAAAACCGCGGAGTGGTAAAATATTGACGAAAAAAGTTTTTCATTTACGTGTATTTCAGATGGAAAAACTTGTCACGTGAAGGGAAAGTACTTAATATTAATATCAAGGACTGTAACTTTTCGGGAATTTTCTTTCAGGCATATACAACAAAATTTCGGGTGGGGAGTGGAAGAAATAAAAAATCGTAAAAAAAATCGCCCTAATCCTGTATATGCATGAAAATTTTACATTTAAAAACTTCATAATTTTTTACAGTGATACTGCCATGATCTGTAAAACCGAAAAACATTGAACGCTTTTACGCCATGAAATTTTAGCATTGTAACGAAAATTGAATAAAATTCTTTAGTACTTAGAATTTTACAAATTCAAGTGGTCCTAAAAAATTCTAGATTAACTATCTCAACAGATCTGAAAATTAGATTATATTTCATTTTTCATATTTCAGTCGAGGTAAATTGGCCCAGTGTAGAATTTTTATAATAAAAATTATTTTTATTGAACCATCGAGGATCGTCATGCTTTTTATTTGTTTTTATCGATGCTCTTTCACTTTCATAACTCTGAAAAAATGACAGTCATTGAATGTTTTTAGAACATGAAAAAAATCTCTTTAGTACCCGAAATTCCAAAAATTTCAGGGATTCTGAAAATTTTTAAATAAACCGCCTTAACAGACCTGAGAAAATCAATTACATCAATTAAGATTATTCATATCGCGACACTTTATCCGATAATTTAAATAAACCTAACATGATCTTCAAGTTTTCAAGTTTCATAAAAATCTGAAAAGTTTCTAAAAAAGTTTCTGAAAAATTCTAACCTAACTTCCTTGATAGAACTGAAGAGATCTATTACATCAATTAAGGTGATCCATATTGCCCATACTTTATCCTACAATTCAGAATAAACACAATATGATCTTCAAGTTTTCAAGTTCCATAAAAATCTCAATAATAATAAACAAATATTTCTCGCTCGTTTTCTACTTCTCTCTCGCCTCTCATTAATACTCATTGATCGAACTTACAACAATCAATTTCAAAAAAACCTTTTTCTCGAAGGTAAAAAAATCAGCACGGATATCTATCCGGTCCTCAACAAAAATTAACAATTTTTTTTAGCGTCACCTGGACTTTAATTACCATTTTCCTTTCCAACCCTTTAAAATTTTCCCAACAAAGGGGGATGCATTTTCCTGATCATTCCTTGCTCTCAAATATCAAACTTGTTCGATAAATTGAAATCTACCCAAATTGGCCCACTATAATTCCTAGAAAAGTGATCTTATATCCCTCTTTTTCCAATATGAATCTTTTCGCTGTTCGAACAAGCGTCTTTTTCACTTCCGTGCGATCTGCGACGATTTCTCCGCAACTGGGATAATGTTACGAGAGATCAGGTGGTCGGTCCTCGTCGTCTGAGAGTTCTCTCCTTCGACTCCTTGACCAGAATTTACCGTTAGGAAGCTGTACCAGAAAATGCTTACGTGCATGATACGTACAATCGCGGAGCTCGCGATAGAATGAGATACAGCTGAAACGAGAGAAGCAGGAGAGAAGAGAGAAAGAGAGGATGGGATTGCTCTCAAGACGCTGTGGTTGCTCTTCTATTGCTATTTGCGCTGTTCACTCCGTTAGAGCGTAGCGGATCTAAGACAAGCGAACCGTTTCCGAATACTCTCTCTCTAAACACTTTTTTCCCTACTTTATCCCACTTCTATTAATTCGCTTGACAGATTCGTCGAGTGTATAGAGAAAAAGAAGCGAAAAAAAGTCGAATCCAACGGTCCAAAATCATTAGAAACTCGATGGACCCTTTTATGACGAATTGCGAGCCTCAAAAAAATACTACTTCCCAGCTGATGAATAGAGGAAAGTGAAATTGGAGATCGAGGAACCGTGAACATTGATTATTGGATTTTTAAAAAAATTGAAAAAATAGGAGGAAATAGGGAGATAAATCAGTTTTAGGTCATAATTTTTTTTCAGAAGTTTTGGGGTGGAGAAAATTTTGTCCACACCAAAAAAAAGGTTTAGTAATATCAACTACCTAGCTGCGATCACGGAAAATTCGTTTGAATCAATCGTCACATATTTGATTTGATTACTTCGTTGTTGAAATAATAAAACTGGTGTCGTTGTTTCGAATGTGCACTGCATTCACCGCAATTACAACATTGGATCAAAATCATTTCAAGCGAGATTGATTCAACAACTTGTTTTCTCATTCAATCGAATATCAAGTCATTTACTGGATGCAAATAAAATTGTTTTAATTGTATGTTTCGTCTCATCAACAAAATCTAGTTTTAATTTGAGCTATTCATCCAGTTAAAAAGAATAGTAAATGCTTTCAAGTCGATCAAATGGTTTGATAAATTTGACTAAATATTTCAATGCGGCCACAACACATTTAGTCGATAGTACGTATAGTAACTACCACGATCTCGGCACTTCGCGCGAGATCCGTAAGGTGGCGACGATCGGCGCGCGCTCTCCCGCTGGCGAGACAGCCACTGAGCATCGATAAGCACCAGTGTATCACTGAGAGAAAAAATTACTAGAACCAATGAAATAAAGTTTTGAAGGCAAAAAATCATTTCATTATTTGCCAAAACATATTAGATTGGTTCCCTTATATATTTACTTCCCGTGTAGAAATTTTGGTAGGGAAAAACTTCTGCCCCTGACTTGCCCTCCCCAACTAATGTAGGGAAATGATCCGCTCATCCTAACAGGCCCTGTTTAGCCATGTAACACCTGGCTGGCCATTTTCGGATCCGGCGGTCATGATCAGGCCCCTATGACGATATGATCCGGCCCTAGCAGATCCTGATCAGGCCCCTAAGATTTTTAGAATCATGCCCTTAAAGGCCCTGATCACGGTCACGATCATATACCGAAGCGCTTTTTAAACAATTCGTTTTTACGAGGTACTCCTTTTTCAATGTATGCATCTTATTATTTATTTCGAGGCAACCCTTTCTTAGGGTACACTTTTCTTTTGGCAATCCTCGAAGAGAATATTAGATTCCGAGTGAACGGAAATTCTCTACGAGAATTAAATAAATAAGTACAATTACAAAAGACGGCAGGAACTCCTTGTATGGATTCTTCCGACACCGACTTCTGCTAACATCCGTGCTCGCACCCGTCTATATAAGCATACTGAACACATTATCCGTATGCGAGTTCAACGGTTGCTGTCCTGCGCCATCTCGCGTCAAGTCTCGGAACTAACGCGATGCGGTTCGTCGTGATAATAATAATAATCCTCTGCCTACGTAACGAACTTGTGACAGGCGCACAATTGCTTGTTATTCTCGCGGGATAAAAGTAAATAATAATTAAATAATAATAATAATAATAATAATAATAATAATAAACGAGGCAATGATTGTTAATTTATTATTATTGTTATTACTATTATTGTTATTTATTATTATTATTATTATTATTATTATTATTATTATTATTATTATACTACTGAAAGCCGGTATACAAATAATTTTATTTTAATAAATACTCAGGGCAATCCAATTAGTTTTCACATCAGAGCCCTGCCAGGGTAATAAAATAAAAATATGTTTTGCTTAAAAGTGTAAAAATAACGTCGTCGGAAACTGTTCATATTCTGATCATGCAGGGCACTGGTAATAAGTGATTATTTCAATGTAATAACTAGGGACCAGGTCGTTAAGTTCCATGTCAGGGCCCTGCCAGGAAAATCGGATCAGGCAGGGCGGATCAGGGGCAAGAATCAACTAATGGTTGCCCTATCACATTTCTACACGGGTTGGTTCATTTTTTTCAGTCAATTCCATAAATTTCTGTTTCAATAAACGAAGTTACTTGAATCTAACAATATGTCATCAATTATATGTAATATGTTGTTTGAATCAAGAACACATTTTATCATTCAAAACACGCGTGTCTTTTAATGCAGGAAGCACTGAGAAAAAAAAATTGTTGAATCAACAAATTAATTAGTCCAATCAACAGGAAAAATGATTGATTCGATCAAATGCGTGTTTACTAATTGTTGCTAAACATTTTATAAGAAATATATAGCCCTTGCCTAATAATTTAATATGTATAGATTAGTGACCCCAAAAAAAGATAAATAGAAAAAAAGACAAATCTGCGCCAATTCTCCGATCTAATTTCTCTGTCCCACCGAGATTCGAACCCTTGACCCTACCTACCATCATACCTATCCTACCTAACTACCTAACACGCTACTTATTACGCTATCGACTACTACTATGCACTTGAAAAAAAGTTAGGAGTTATGAAGATTCGAATATAAGAAAACATTTAAGAAACCAGTCTTTTTATTTTTAACAACTTATTTCTGCTATTAAAGTATACTATAGAAATGATAGTTCTTTGTTTGAAGGAAATAAAAATTTCATCATTCCAAACATATATTCTATTGGAATAAAATAATGTGTTATTTATTTCACTACAGCTTCTTTTCGAATAATCACAATCAATTTTACATTTAATAAATATTGAAAATACTACAGAAATATTTTAAGAAGTAAAATAATGATGAATTTATTGCAAAGAAATAATTTCGTTCGAAAAAATAATTCTGTATTGAAGTCATTTTTTAGATCCAAATAATCTCATGTTTATGATGCCATAAATAATTTTCTTCAAAAAAAATAATTTCGTATTGAAGTCGTTTTTTAGATTCAAATAATCATCATTTTAGATTCAATTAATCTAATGTTTATGATGCGATAAATGTAATTAATCTAATGAATACAAATTCAATCAAATCTATTCGCATAAAAATGTTTTTTGAAGTAAAATAATAATAACTTTATTGCAAAAAAATAATTTTTTCGAAAAAAATAATTTTGTATTGAATTCGTTTTTTAGATTCAAATAATATCATGTTTATGATGCGATCAATGTAATTAATCCAATGAATACAAATTTTATAAAATCTATCATGCATTTAATTGTTACTATTAAATAAGAGTTTAATATAATGGAGTAATAGATTCGTGAAAATATTCTTTTAAATGAAGAGTGATTTTCTTGGTTCAACAAATAAATAATCGAATTAATACTTTCATTTAATAAATAAATTCCTCTTCTTAAATTCAGTAATTTTTTCTCTCAGTGTATCATCAAATGTTTTGTTAATTCAATTGAAATTTTCTAGCTTTATATTGAATGAATTTTTTTTCCGGTGAACAACATCTGAATTGCATAGAAAATATAAACTGTTCATTCAACTAAACCATTTGGTTATGCAATCGCGTATTGAGTGCATTTTACCAAATATAAAATCAAAACAATGTAATTTTCAATTGGACGGATTCTCTACTCTGTTGGGTTAAGGATTTATGTATTAATGGGAATGCAGCTTTTCTTTCAATTTTGATACACGTTTTGAGTTAACTGAATCACACATTTCGTTCGCCACCCGTAACCGCTGGGTTTAGTTAATTCAAGCCAAATTTTTTCCACTTTACCGAACCTTTTTCTCGGTGTAGGTTTTGAGAATCGACTTTAAAATATTTGCTGGGCGAGGCGTCGTTTGCAAATGCCATAAATAATGACTCACTCTGTGGTATTTGAGCTTTTTGTGCTTTTGTATGTGTTCAACACATTCGGTTTCAAAAGATTAAAGTTCGTCTCGCAATGGAAACCTCCACATTGTGGATTGTCGGGCGCAAAGGGGGGAGGGGATGGTTGCGTCGGTGGGGAAGACACTCTTTCTCTGTCATTTGGTTAATAGCATAGTCCACGGGGCGCGTTATACAAAGGAAAATGAGGACTTTCACGTGAAACTGTTTCCATAGCAGTCGGGCTAACGATGCAGAGAGCGAGCGAGAGAGAGAGAGAGAGAGAGAGAGAGAGAGAGAGAGAGAGAGAGAGAGAGAGAGAGAGAGAGACTTGCGACTGTTTCAGTGAAAAAAACCCGAGAGTGAAATTTTCATTTGCGGAATGGAGATATTTTTCACTGTTACACGCTGTGAAATGAGAAAGGACGTGAGACTAACGTCTGTTCGACGGGGAAGTGTAAAAAAAGAACGAACATGAACTCTAATTACATCTTTGCCCGTGTATTTAAAAAATTCGTGCGCGTGTCTTTTGTATTTTTTTTGTTATGGATTTGAAAAAATAAATATGATTGATGGATAAATATTTTGAGACGGATTGGGTTACTTAAGGTTCCAAACATGTAAAATCAGTTAATTAAATATCTAATTTTACATATTATGTAATTAAATATCAAATTGTAAGAATAAATAGGCGTCATTCCATGTCAAATCGAACAATAGTTGGAATCAACTCCTTTCAATTTCGATGATATTTTGTCAGAAGTTTTCTTTTATCATACAACGAAGTTCTACCAAAGGAAAAGAATTTTAAAAATTTTGTTCGAAAGTTATGCAAAATTCAAAATTTGATAATTTTTTCAAGTTTATTTTTTCAATATCTCGAAAACTATTACGAAAATATTGTTCTGGATTCGTCTTAAAGAAGGGCTACGAAAAAAAAAATGTTCCGAAAGAAAGTAACTATAATCGTTTTTGCGATATTTAAAAAATAAACTTGAAAAGTTAGGGAAATTTAGAATTTTGCATAACGTTCGAAATTTTTTTTTCATTTGGTAGAACTTCGTTTTATGATTAAAAAAAAACTTTTGACCCAATTTCGTCGAAATTGAAAAGGGTCGATTCCAACTATTGGTCTATATGACATGGAATGACCCATAGACCATTGAAAGACTAAAAAGAATGTTTTCACGTATTTTCGTGGAAATTTAATTTTTCTGATTGCATATTTGTGATTATAGTGTTCAATATTTCCCACAAGATTGAGAGTTGAAATTCTAAAAAAGTCGAGAGAAAAAAACAAATTTGCTAAAATCGAACTTTGTATATTTTCTAATTGATTTTGTGCTGATCTGTGCTTCAGAGGCCAAGAAAATAATTTTTTTCTTCGCGCTTCCCTCCCGAAAATAATCTGGACAGTATCTTGACACAATTCTGAAAACGCCATAAAATTCGAAGTTTTCCGACCTGGCACCAATTTCTTCAGATCATTCTGCTGATCTGTCAATATTTGAATAAATGACGATAATATATTATCGAATTTACAAGAAATTTGAGGCATGGATTTTTTGTACCGATTTTCCTCATTTGCGCGATACCTTTCTTTTAAATATCTTCTTCAACCGTTGTAAAATTCATTAAAATTTAACGTAAATTAATGGATCTAGATTTAGGAGAATTCATATAAAATTTAGAAAAACCGAATTTTGAAAAAAATATTTAAATATGCCGATGCAATCGAGCAATAGGGGAGAAAAAAATTTTTTAAGGGTTGCATGGATTGGAAAAAATTTAAAAAAATCAATTTTTGATTTTTTTTTACCAAATAGTTCAATATGTCTAAAAAAAATCTCCCGAAGTCAATCAAAGTAAAAGTCTAGGAGAGAGGAAGAGCTTTTGGCACTGTAAGCGCAATTGTAATCGCTTTTTTCTAAAAACACTATTTTTTAAGACGGTGGACACGATTTTTCAGGAAATACTGTGTTAATTTTAGTAAAATTTTACACAATTCTTTAAAATAGGACTGACTACTGATTGAACGAAAATTTTTTTTCGATAACTAATAATTTCACAAGGCTTTGTAATGTGAATTGTACCAAAAACTGTACTATTTTGCATTCAACTCTGCCAAAAATTCAAATTTCAATTTTTTTCAAAATCCTTCGTTCAATCACGAGCTAGACTTATCTTAGACGAGTCGACTGATTGAATTTTAGATAAAGCTATCAAACATAATTCTGACCACGACGAGGAACCTTTTTTAAGGGGTCTTCGGAAAGGTGCGATCGACTGAATTTTCCAAATTTTTCTATGAAATTTTTATAAAATATTTTTTAAATATTACTCTTTTAATTTCTCAAAATTTTGAATAAACTAATTTTTTTATTACATTAAAAAAATAGAGAAAATAGAAAAATAAAAAATTTAAAAAAAAAATGAAATAATTATATAAAAAATACGCTCTTTTTTAACCTCTGAAACCCATGTAACGCCTCAACGCAGAGGTTCGATCATTGGAGGATCTCACATTGCTAATGACAAATCTCTGTTGGCGTTGTGAATTTGCGCGTGAATAATGGAAAGTAATCGAAACTTGTTTCACGATCATGACGGTGAAAACAGGAAAATTATAATCTCTAAGGTGCGTTTAATAAGGTGGGAATATATATGGGGCATTCCATACCAAGTCGACCTGAGTGTGACCCTCGACCTCGCTGATTTCGTTTACGATTTTTTATATGATTTTTCCAACTCAAAAGAGCATTCCGATTTTTTTTCAGATTTTTAAAACCAAATTTGAGTAGGTTATGATTTTTTGAACATTTTTTTCGAAAACCGTAATTTAAAAATCTGAAAAAAATCTCAAAAATCCGGTGTCAAAAATGAAAATTTTTGACCCAAAATTCATGATGTCCAGGATTTCTCTTCCACCTCGATTTTAGGTTTTTATGAAGAACACGTAAAAAAAAAAGTAGATGCAGAAATTGATCTACCGTGAAAAGTGGCTTGAATATTTTTATCGTTAATCAACTATTTTTGGAAATTTGTTCACTTTTTTAAAAAAATAGTTGGTTAATTTCTGCATCTATTTTTTTTTACGTTTTCTTCGAAAAACGAGGTGAAAGCGAAAGCCTGGACATCATGAATTCTGAGTCAAAAATTTTCATTTTTGACACCGGATTTTTGAGAATTTTTTTAGATTTTTAAATTACGACTCTCGAGGTTTTCGAAAAAAATGTTCAAAAAATCATAACGTACTCAAATTTGGTTTTAAAAATCTGATAAAAATTCTGAACGCTATCTTAAGTTGGAAGAATCATATTAAAAATCGTAAACCAAATCAGCGAGGTCGACGGTCACACTCAGGTCGACTTGGTATGGAATGCCCCATATATACATACATGCGTGATCGATTGAATAAACGATCGAGAAATGGTGTGTGAGAGATCGGTCATCGAGAGACGACGGGAGATTTAATGAGCGGTGATTTTCCAAGCACGCTCTTGAGTGTCTAATCTCTCTCTCGGCTGCTAATAATAAACAAGCGTCGATATTCCTCACGTGGATTAACGTCACTGTGTGTTCCAAGAGTAATTGCGTCGTGATAACATCTCTCATTGCATCCTCCTTTTGTACAAAACGTGCTTCTACATATGCGCAATATGTTATTAAACCACAAACGTTGTCATCGATGATCTAACGCGTGAAAGAGATTGCGCAACGCAATTATAAACATTATAAACACCGTCGGATCAACACTTTCATGCCGAGACATTCTTTTAATCCAGCTTATTTTTCACTCGGAAAGGTCTGAATCGATATATAGAGATTGAATCCTCATTTTTAAAAAAATTTCTTAAAAATATATAGATAATTTTTTATGGGAAAAATCCTGGAGAAAAATGGTTAAGAATATCAGGAAGTATTTCCCTGTAAATCAAGAGAGAATCTTTGGAATATTAAAAAAAAAGTACCTTTTTTAAGGTCAATTTTTTTGAAGAGTCTTCAAAACTATCTATGAGATAGTGGACTACAGAATGGCTGAGGGATAATGGGAGTTTGATCAATTCAAAAAATCGATTTTTCTTTCATTTTTTGGAAGTATATGGGGCATTCCACGTCAAATCACGCGGTCAACGGCCTGACCCCTTCGGATTTTGATGTCCAATGAATTGTGGGTTTCGTTTGGCCCAAAATATAACCTCAAATTTTTAGACATTTTTATTTAATATTTTAGGGGTCGCCCGAGCTAAAAAAATCATTAAATTGTGGGAAAACGAAAAGTGGGGCCTTTCTTAAATTGATGAAACTTTTTCACAGAAACTAGGGCCCAAAACAGATATTGTCGTAATAGTTCGATAATGGGCCAAAAATAATGACTATTTCTTTGTATTTTAATTTTTTTTAATAATTTCTTATTTTGATTGTTTCTTGTAGTGAAAATAACAACTACAAAAAATTTTTCTGGTAAAACTTGATTTTTTTTCTTGGTTTAAGAGTGAAATGACAATATTTTACGAAAATTTATTAGTTATAGTTAGTTAATTTATTTAATTAGCGACCTAAAATAGAACGGATAATTTAAAAAAAAAATTGAAAATAGTAATTATAATTTAAAAAAAAAGTAATTATTCTTGGACCATCATCGAACGATGACGAAAATATCTATTTTGAGCCCTAGTTTCTGTGAAAAAAATTTCATTAATTTGAAAAAGGCCTCTCTTTATGTTTTCCCTCAATTTAATGATTTTTTAGCTCGGGCAACCTCTAAAAAATGAAATAAAAATTTCTAAAAATTTGAGGTCATATTTTGGACCAAACGAAACCCACAATTCATTGGACATCAAAATCCGAGGGGATCAGGCCGATGACCGCGAGATTTGACGTGAAATACCCCATATGTATACAAAAATGTTTTACACAAATTTTATAAAGATCCGAGCAGACTTTCTATGTTTTTCTGTGACTTTTATGTGACTTTTAGAGGCGTTTTTTTTTCAAAACAATATTTTTGGATGTGATTTTTTTATCTTGATCAATATTTTTTTTTATCCTGATCGAAGTTAAACCACACATATTTATCTATAATTGACATTGGAACTGGAACTTCGTAAAAACTCTCATTTTTGTTATTTTTGCTGCAAAAACAGAGAAAAACACACTCTTTTCGAAAAATCCGCCATTTTTGTGGATATATAAAAAGTGTATAAAATAATTTAAATAAAATTTTAGTATCTATTTTAATATCAATATTCATATTAGCAACCTCCAAAAAAATGCTCAAAAATAGCTTTTTTGGAATGTCCATCTTATAATTTTTACGCATGCCTCATTAAAATATAAATATTAAATAATTAATATAATATTACAATTATAAATAAAATAAATTTGAATATACTTATTTTATTTGTCAATATTATGCTTATTACAAATTAATTTTTACAAATATATTAATAAATGAATTATACTCAAATGTATGTAAATATTGAATGTTTTTACCGATCTTGAACGATGAAAAACTCCGAGAAAAACATAGCAGCACAGGATAATTAATGATCCATAGATCAGAGTGTCGATCCCTGGCATATTTTTCGTCCGAAAGGCGCGGAATCAAAATAACCCCAAAAGTTGCTCTGTCTAAAAAATCAAATCCTGTCGACACGAGATAATGTCAACTTTGTCAAACTTTTCATTTTACCGTCTCAATTTTGGCACCATTATGTCACTCTCTCGTGGATATTATACAGAATAAACGCCATAGATGAAGAATAAAAGTATCGACGAAAGAAAAGGAAAAAAAGGAACGGCAAAGAAGAAAATTTGGACCTCATGAACTCGCGTGAAAAATTTCGTCTGTCATAAACCCCGATTGTGATGGAAAATCAATCGTTCTCGCTCGGATCTTTCCTCTTCGATTCGTCGAGGGGCATCGAGTGACCAGAGTGGCAACGAAAACATTTTCCATTAGTCAGTGAAAAAAAAATCCTACTCACACGAGCGCTTTCAGTGTTTAGAAAATCGTTGGGGGGAATATGGACCGCTATAAATTCGATTTTTTTCTCAAAATCTATCGAGAATCTTTAATTTGAATCTATGTCGGAATTTATGTGAACCCAAATTCATGTGGGAAGTTTTTTTTTGCATTTTTTACTGAACGAAATTTCGAAACCTAAAGATTCTTCGATGTCTATTTTCAATAGTTTTTTTTTTAATTTTTTGGCATTTTTTTCAACCCGTCGATAATAGTGACCTTCAAAATAATTAAATAATTATAATCAAAGTATAAATTGAATTGAATGGTCTTTTAATGCCACGAGCATTCATCGAATTTCGATGGAATGCGGTATTTTTATTACACGTACGCATCTCATTAATTGTCCGTGAGAGTGATTTCATTTTAATTAATCAGCCAAACGCCTCGGCAGCTTTTACACTCGCTTTCCCTTGCTCATTATTCTTGGCGTAGGTGTGCATATATAGTGGCAATCTCCGTGCCGATTTCCGCAAATCCCAAGAACGTCGATTTCCTTGATGCGAGTCTCGCCAAGGCGCCATCAACATCATGTCTGTGTATATAAAAGGGAAAGGTGGGGTAAAATGGACTCCATAAGAACTAGGATGCTTCGTAAAGAATAAGCTCGTTGCATTTTTTTTTAATCTAAAAATACCGTTTTTATCGATTATATTGCGTGTCGAAAAAAAACTGTCGAGAGCAAAATGGAACCACCCTGATAAATCGTTTTTTTTCGAAAATTCAAGTAAACCAGAAAAAACGTTAAAAAAAACGATTTCCTTCACTTCTTATATCGCCGTAATATCTACGATACTTTGATCAAGCTGCCTGGCATTTTTTTGCAATTAGATTTTTGAAAAAATTCAATTTTAATCGTAGTGGAATTATCAAATTTTATTTTTACAATTATGCAGGTGGGCCGTTTTACCCCCGGTACCTCATTTCGCTCAGGCCTTCAGATTATTCAAGTATTTTAGTAAAAGTGGGTTATCAGAATACTATTGGAGTATATTGGGGTATTTTTTTTTTTCAATGCGATAACAATGACAATTTTTTTTCAATTTTTTAACTTTTGCGACTCAAGTGTAATAGAAACGTTGAAATCTAAATCTGATTTTGCAATTATAATGATAACTCCCTCATTTTCTAATTTGAAATTTAATTTCTAATTAATTTCTAATTTAAATTTTTTTAATTTTGTATTTCTTTCGATAATTTATAATGGTGTCCATTTTGCCCCACTTTTTCCTATATATCTACATATATTAGGTGTTAAGCTTTCTCGATTGAACGATTGCGATATACCGCATTTGAATGTCCTCACATTGCTTTCGATCCTCTTATATTACGTCTTCGTCGTATTTCCCGATAATCGATTCTGATTATCCTCTCCCGAAATTCCATAATATCAATGTAATTAATTCCTCGATTAAATAATCGAAAATTCATAATCAACTCTCCGGCAAAGAGAAAGCTCTCTCTTCCTTTCTCTCTCTCTCTCTCTCTCTCTCTCTCTCTCTTTCTCTCTCTCTCTCTCTCTCTCTCTCTCTCTCTCTCTCTCTCTCTCTTTTAAGGGGTTATACGCAGTCAGAAGTCCGAAAAAAGTGATTCGTCAAGAATTTTTTCTGGAAAGACATTTTAATTTCTTAACGTAAAAATTGACATACATATATTTATAACCTTCAATTTTATTTTGATTTTTTTTTTTAATAATGATTCTTGAAACCGCTTTAGCCGATCTGCACGATGGTCCTCTAAAAGAGTCTTGCGATGAGGTCCAAAATAATAAAATAAAATAAAAAATCGTTAATATAAGGTATAGTCTAGTATTTAATCTATGCGGAAGAATTAAAATATTTATTTTTAACGAATCAGCGGCTTCTCAAAAAAAATTTCATGTTTAATGCAAATTTTTGCCTCAAATTGTTTATAAAATGGAAAATATTTTTCGGTAAAAAAAACCTTCGATTAATTAATAAAAAATATATTTATGTATTTAATTGATGTATAGATTTTTAAATTAAATTAAATAAATTTTAAATATATAAATTAAATAAATTGAAAATATTTTGAATATATAAATTAAATAAATTAAAAATATTTTAAATATACAAATTAAATAAATTAAATATATTTTTTAATTAAATTGAAAAAATCGAATTTTCAAAAATCCTGACTGCGTATAACGCCTTAATTCTTGTCTATGGAGACTCTATTATAGACTTTACAAATTCTTTCCTAATAGACCTTAGCGATGACCAACCGCGCTGTATTGGAGAGTCTCAGGAATTTCGAAAGTTCAGACAGGTTTCGTGCATACATAACAATACACGGTATATTGTACATTTTATTCTTCCATCGTCGACGTAAACTGCAGTGACACTCGTAGAAAGCATTAATGCGCACGGAAATTCTGTACAAACTTCGTGGATTACATCGCTCTCTGAATCTCTCTCTCTCTCTCTCTCTCTCTCTCTCCCTCTCTCTCTCTCTCTTTCTCTCTCTCTCTCTCTCTCTCTCTCTCTCTCTCTCTCTCTCTCTCTCTCTCGCTTTCTCACTCTCCAAAGAAACGTGTCATGAATTCCTGTGGCGAATAAAATATACGCACTTTCTTGCACTTGGCGAATAAATGTTTGATTATTCATGCCCGGGAAAACGATTGTGCATAGATATTTAATATAATTCGCGCGTAAAACGTTCCCCCGAGATATAACTTGTGCAAATACTTTTAGACGAGCGGTGCAAATGTCATTGCCCCGGGGAATGGTAATACTCAATACTTATTGAATATATATGGTAATTCTCTTGATTTTTCTGAAGGTAAATCAGAATCGATATCTGGATTTAACGCAGACTATGTCAAAAGTGGTTATAATTTAATTTTTTTCACTGAATATTCTTGAACTTATAAGAGTATTTATTTAATTTATTTTTAGGTGGTTGTTTTTTTTAAATTGTATTTTATATGGCGTTATATTTATGCTGACTAATCATTTTACCATTTGTTTTAAATTGCATTGTATTTTATTTTTTTAGATTTTGGCTTCTAAGACAATAGAATTTATTATTGCTCCAAATAATGTTTTCAAAACATCTGTCTTTTCAAGTTTATCGTCTATTAAATAAATACATAAATTTATCTCGAAAATTGATAAAATAGAATAAAAAATAATTTGCATAATTATTTTTTAAGGTGAATTAGAATTTTGTGGATTTAATGTAGACTATATGAGGAGTGGTTTTATTTTCATTTTTTTAATACGTTAAGTAATAATTCATATATTTTTTTATGTATTAATATCAAAGAATTCATACAATTTTTATTTAATTTATTTTTTACGAGGTAATTTTTTTAGAATTTCATTTTATTTCAACGTTATATTTATGCTGATTAACTATTTTAATTTTTTTTATTTGAATATACGAAAATTTTATTTATAACATTTTTATTTGATTCATTTTAAGAGGCAATTTTTTTGGAATTACATTTTAGGTCAAAGAATGACATTACAGGTATATTAACTTCAATTATTGATTATTTATTAACTTCAATTATTTATTATTTTCAAAGATCTCGATCGATACTATTCAAGAAATTATAAGATATTTATTTTATTTATTTTTAGGTGGTTATGTTTTGCAATTGTATTTTATTTGGCATTATATTTACGTTGATTAATCATTTTACGATTTTTTAAAAATTATATATTGAATTTTATTTTTTAAGATTTCAATTTTTAAGACAATAGAATTTATATTATTGCTGCAAATTATGTGTTCAAAACATCTGCTTATTCAAGTTTATTGTCTATTAAATCAATACATAAATTTATCTCGAAAATTGATGAAATAGAATAAAAAATAATTTTCGTAATTATTTTTTAAGGTGAATCATAATTATTATTTATGGATTCAATGCGGGCTATATCAGAAGTGGTTTCATTTTCATTTTTGTAATATGATAAATAATAATTCATATATTTTTTTATGTATGAATATCAAAAAACTCATACAATTTTTATTTAATTTATGTTTTACGAGGTAATTTTTTTAGAACTTTATTTTATTCCAAGGTTTTATTTATGATGATTAACTATTTTTTATTTAAATCTGAATATACAAACATTTTATTTACAACATTTTCATTTGCTTCATTGTAAGAGGCAATTTTTTTAGAATGACATTTTAGGTAAAAGAATTACATTTTGGGTATATTATCTTTAATCATTTGAATTTGCAGAAATATATTTTGATTATTTTTGCATTATTAATTTATTACATTATTAAAATTTGTTGTTAACTTCTCCACGATAAAGCGGAAGTGATTTTGATACCAAGACAAAGATCTCAATCGATACTGTTCAAGAACTTACAATAGATTTATTTTATTTATTTTTAGGTGGTTCTGTTTTGCAATTGTATTTTATTTGGTATTATATTTACGTCGATTAATCATTTTACCATTTGTTTTAAATTATATATTGAATTTTATTTTTTAAGATTTTAATTCTTAAGACAATAGAATTTATATTATTGCTGCAAATTATGTGTTCAAAACATCTGCTCATTCAAGTTTATTGTCTATTAAATTAATACATAAATTTATCTCGAAAATTGAGGAAATAGAATAAAAAATAATTTTCGTAATTATTTTTAAAGGTGAATCATAATTATTATTTATGGATTCAATGTATAAGAAGTGGTTTTATTTTCATTTTTGTAATATGATAAATAATAATTAATATATTTTTTTATGTATGAGTATCAAAAAACTCATACAATTTTTATTTAATTTATGTTTTACGAGGGAATTTTTGTAGAACTTTATTTTATTCCAAGGTTATATTTATGTTGATTAACTATTTTTTTTTTAAATCTGAATATACACAAATTTCATTTATAACATTTTTATTTTCTTCATTGTAAGAGACAATTTTTTTAGAATGACATTTTAGGTAAAAGAATTACATTTCAGGTATCTTTAATCATTGAAATTTTCGGAAATATACTTTGATTATTCTTGCATTATTAATTTATTACATTATTAAAATTTGTTGTTAACTTCTTCACGACAATGCGGAAGTGATTTTGATACCAAGACGAAGATCGATACGAGTCGTTTCCTCCGATTCAGCGATTATAAACGATCTCTCTGAAAACAATCCTGCGATATTTGCAATTACAATGCTAATCAGGATACTTGTCTACACGTTTTTTGCATTTGTTCTTTCAACATTCCGTTGTCAGGAGAAAAAACTTATTATCGGACTCGCTGTTATCGGCCACGCTTCGGTGATTATTGTCAGACTCCATTGAATTACCACTCAGATTGGAATGAAAGCCGAGTCTTTCAATAACAGTCTTCACGGTTTTTCAAAGTTGCCAATCACCGAGCAACATTATCGAGCCGCTATATCTTTTAGCGAGCCAAAGACTACGAAACGGCTCTTTTCTCGGCTGTCGCAATAACTCCAGGATTGGGTAACGTTTCTTTTTTTTTCTCATTCACCATTATTGTTATTATTATTATTAACAACCGGTATGTGCAACGCACTTGTTGCTCCGCGCTGGTATTATGCGACTGAATCCGCGATGCTGTTTCCGCGAAATTTGCAGAGTCTCTTTTCCCTGTGCGCGACTATATGACGAGAAAATTACTCGCGCCAACCGCAAGTTATTTATTTATATATGAGGTATTCCAGCTCAACTCAACCACTTTTACATGTTGTATTTTTTTATTTGGCTGAAACTTTTTTCTATTATTGTACGTATTTATGGGAATTCACATGATTTTTTTCAAATTTTTTTACCCATGCATTTAGAAGATATGATTTTTTGTTGAAATTCGATGATTTTTTATTCAAATGCTTGTAACTTTGCGAAAAATGGACCAAATCGAGTTTTTTTTTTTAAATGTTCGTTTTTGAGTGCACTTTTTGATAAAAAATATTAAAAATTTAACGATATTCATCCTTTAAATCATTTTACCGCTTAAAGCAAAAAATTGTTAATTTCAAAAGGTCGGACACTTTTAATTTTTTTCAAAAAATTCGCTAAGAAACTTTGACTTTTTTAACTATTTTTAACGCTAGGCTGATGGTGAGCAGATTTTTCCTTATATTTCTTTCATAATTTGAAAGAATTTTTTTTTTTCATTACTAGCAAAAAAACGTCTTTTCCAAAACGTTTTTTTACTGATACTGAAAAAAAGACTATTTTTAATTATGAATAAAATAGAAGAGAAAATATCCCCACGATGAAACTAGTCTTAAAAATAGTCAATATAGTCAAAGTTTCCTAGGAAATTTTTTGAAAAAAATTAAACATGTCCCACCTTTTGAAAAAAACGTTTTTTTGCTTGTAATGAAAAAAAAAAATTGTTTTAAATTATGAAAAAAATATGAGGAAAAATCTGCTCACCATCAGCCTAGCGTTAAAAATAGTTTAAAAAGTCAAAGTTTCTTAGCGAATTTTTTGAAAAAAATTAAAAGTGTCCGACCTTTTGAAATTAACAATTTTTTGCTTTAAGCGGTAAAATGATATAAAAGATGAATATCGTTAAATTTTTAATATTTTTTATCTAAAAGTGCACTCAAAAACGAACATTTTCAAAAAAAAAGCTTGTTTCGGTCCATTTTTCGCAAAGTTACAAGCATTTGAATAAAAAATTATCGAATTTCAACAAAAAATCATATCTTCTAGATGCATGGGTAAAAAAATTTGAAAAAAATCATGTGAAGTCCCATAAATACGTACAATAATAGAAAAAAGTTTGAGCCAAATAAAAAAATACAACATGTGAAAGTGGTTGAGTTGAGCTGGAATACCTCATATATATATGTATATTGGCTACCTGCTGCACAACTGTCGGAGAAATTCAGTCACTCATCGTTTACCGGTTACAGTTATTGGCCCTCGTAACGAAAGTTGCGAATTTCGGAGAGTAATTCTGAAGAAATGTGCACGTTGCGCCGGGAAAATGATTTATTTAGTTGATAGATTTATTCAATTAATTCATTAATTAATTTTTTAATTTATTATATTATTTGTTTATTTATTTATGAATTTGTATATTTGAAAAGTTTTATTTAACAGCCCATGTTGAAATGAATAGGAAAATTTATTTAAGGATGTTGGGTCCCAAATCGCAAATGATGAGAAAATTCTGAAAATTTGATATGTTTTTGAATGAATTATTTAAGAGGTCATGTAAAAATTTTACGACGATTAGGAAGCTCGTTATCGAACAATCAACATTAACAAATTTAATTAAATTAAATGTAGTCTTAAGGAAACTATGTTATAACTTTGCGATGAGTTTTTTTTTAGACCTCTCAATTCTTTAATATCTACACTATATTGAAAGCGACGGAAAAAAAACGAAGTTTATTGATAAATTTTTTTTATTTGTTTAAAAAATTGTTCTTAATAAAGTGTTAATATTTTAATAACGAGCTTCCTAATCGTCGTGAAATTTTTACACGACCTCTTTAATACTTCATACAAAACATACAAAATTTTCAGAATTTTTTCATCATTTTTTATTTTAACCCTTAAGGAGGTTGAAGTAATGATGATAGAATTCTGAAAATTTAATATGTTTTTACATGAAGTATTCAGGAGGTCGTGTAAAAATTTCATAACGGTTAAGAAGCTATTTATTGAATAATTAACATTCAAAGATTTCATAGGGACTCAACATCCTTAAAATTGCACCCAATTCACAGCTATTGGCCCTTGTAGCGAAATTTGGAACTTCAGAACGTAATTCCAAAACCAAGAGTTGGAAACACGGTTCTACCAGAGGAAAAAAAATTTTTTTTTTTCAAAAGTTATGCAAAATTCAAAATTTCACCATTTTTCAAATCTTTCAAAGTTTATTTTTTACATTTTTTTTCTATAATACCATGTACTGATCTTAAAAGATCCTGAAATTTTCGGAAAGGTGTTTTTTTGTTTTTTTTTTAAGTATGAATTTTTGAATTTTTAAAAATTGTGTAAATCTGAGATCAACATTAAATTTTTGATTATTTTTTTTAAATATAATACCTTGTACTGATCTTAAAAGATCGTGTAATTTTCAGAAAGGTGTTGTTTTTTTAAATCTGAATTTTTGAATTTTGGTAAAAAATAGTATTTTATTGCCCTCCGGACGTAAAAGTGCCTTTTTACGCCCACTTCGTGGGCTTAAAAGGCACTTTACGCCGTCGGGCAATAAAATGTTGTATGACACTCGTACAAAAAACCTTTTTCTGACTCGTGTGATTGCAGAATGAACTTTCGGCTCATGCTGCAAACTCACACTCATCAGAAAAAGTTTTTTTGTCCTCGTGTCATAATGTACTATTGTGCATCTAGGGCCAGAGATAAGTCTTTTTGTCGAGCGTGAAGTTTGCCGCAACGAGCGAAGCGAGGGCCGCAACCACGCGAGACAAAAGACGAATCTCTGGCCCGCGTTGCACACGATCTTTTTTTCCCCATGGGAGATTTTCGTGCTTTTCAGTATATGCGTGGATAGCCAAAAAGAGTCACTTTTCGGCTGTCTACGCATATGGTGAAAAGCACGAAAATCTTGCATGGGTGAAAAAAAAAATCTTTTTTTTCCCCTCGGTTAAAGTAAAGTTGAGCAATTACATAGTTTTTTAATTTTGAGCAGTAAAAAAAAGTAAAAGTAACAGTATTTTGGTTAAAAAAAATTTCTTTTACCAAAATTCAAAAATTTATATTTTTGAAACAAAAAAACACCATCCTGAAAATTTCAGGATCTTTTAATATCAGTACAAGGAACTTGGATTTTTCACGATTTTTTTTAAATTTAAAATGCTTCAAATTCGTCATTTTTTGAAATTTTAAAAAATTTTGTTTTTAATGTCCGTTTAGTTCTATCGTAATTGGATGAAGAGAAATTTCCTTGCTTTATCGAAAATTCAATAAACTTGTATGAACTCCTCAACCTCGATGGAAATAATTATGATTTAGCTCGACCAATTTTCTGGCAGATGTAATTTCACTGTTGGTAACTTGACATTTTACGATGCTAATATACAACTTTTCATTCGCACAAATCGAGTCGTGAAATATCTACGAACGGATCTATCGGATGGCGAAAATTCAGATTATTAATATCGCAAGGATCTCTTGAGGTACTTCTGGCGATAGAAAGTCAATGGAGGACACGACACGCAGTTCTCGTGAAATCAGGTTCTATCAAGGTTCTATCAAAAGAAATTTTTTTTTTTTTTTAAATTAAATATCTTATTTTTTAAATATCTTTTTATTTTTATTTTTTAAATATCTCAAAAACTATTATAGTTACGATAAATCGTTCTGAATTCGTCTGTCGAAAATTCAGATTACCCTGCGATGGAAACTTTGAGAGTCTAACTGGCCAATAACTGTGTCGAGCTCATCAATGTTTCGTATTTTATGGAGCAATAATGTTACTTTGAATAATGTTCTCGGACACTGACGTCTGTCCGTCTGTCATCGTAAGAAGGTACACACTGTCTGAGCTCGGTGCATTTCTCTTTGGCAGCATTTAATCTCCGGCGCCTCTCTCGTTGCGAGATATCTCTTTCGTTTTTTTTGGAAAGCGACAATTCGACGGATGACGAAAGAAAATATCGGGAAATGTGAATTATTGTTATTTTGGGGTATTTACTTTAATTAATTTTGGAGTATTTAATTTTTCCTTCAGGGAGATTTTGGAAATCTTTCTCCTAAATAACATTTATAAATTTCATCAGTAGAAAAAAATTATTAACATTTATACAATTTTTTATAACAGATAACAATGATAATCGTTAAATGAAAAATCAAATGCCAAAAAAAAATTTATAGAGATAAAAAGATACTTTATTGCACTCCGTGCGTAAAATGGCACTCTCCGCACTCGTCCAATAAAATTTTGTACGAAACTCGTGCGAGAAACATTTTTCTGAAAAAGTTTCAACGCACTCGTATCGTAATGTACTATTATATCACTCAGTACTATAATGGACGCTTTTACGTCCGCAAGCGGACGTGAAAACGTCCATATTGCACCTCGTAATATAAAATATCGTACAACATTTTACTCGACTATGGCATGAATTCAATTCGAGAAACAATTTTTAACTTCTTCTGAAAAATCTGATAAATTATCAAAATAAAAATAGGTCCAGTTTTTCCGATCACAAAGTCTCAATTATTGATCTAAATGTTATAATCACTTTTCAATATACAATTATAAAAATAATGGAAGGAGAATTTCGCTGTTATTGGTAATTCGTTTCTATTATCGAAGCTTTTTGCCGATAATTTTCAATCAGATCTCATATTACAGCGATTCAACAACTCTGTGTGGTCATGTTCGAGAGGTTAATTGAGTTCCGCAATTAGCCCCGAGAAATGCAATTTTCGTCTTCACATATTTCTCTCTCGTTGAATTACGTCGTCGCTGTGTTACACGCGGTAAAACGTGTGTTACAGCGAGAGACAATGCTTCGTTGTAAACTCGACGCTTTCATTTGTAACGAGAGCTCTGCGTAGCTCACGTCGTCTTTTGTACAATTCGCGACATGGAATTTGTAACTCCTGCCAATGAGTTTATAATAGACACGTGTCTGTCGAACAGCCCGAACGTGCGAATCCATCTCTAAGTTAATCGTCGCTAAATGAACTGTTTTCGTTTCGTCGTATCTCGATACGTGCCAATGTTCCAAATTAGCGAGTTCAGCAAAAAAAAAATACAATCTCAATTTAGTTTAAATAATTTTATTCAAGGAACGAAATTTCTTGGAAACTTGTTTCAATAGAATTATTAATTTAAGCTGCACAGAAAAAAAATCTTCACTAATTTAATTTCTTAATTTAAATTCTTCCCCAAATTTATTCTTAGTTATAAAAAATTTATTTCTTAAGAATAATTTATTCAAGGAAAACATAATTTGTTGACAACTTATTTCAATCGGATAATTAATAGAAAAATAAAAAATCAAATCACCAACTTATTTTAATAAAATAAATATTTTTTCTGGGTGTGTTCTATTGATATACACCCCCGCTCAAAAGTTTGGATACACCTGTCGATATTTTTTGCCGCACTAAAAGTTGCATAACTCCGCCAAAAAAAAAGATCATCAAATTTTTAAAAAAGTGTTTTGAAGGGAAGGAAATCAGCTTCATTTCCCTTTTTTAAAAGATTTTTTACGATTTTTTTTCGACCCAGTATGAATTTTTGAACGTGACCGTTTTTTGGCTTTTTTTCGACCATCGCGAAATGGGCGCACAGCTTAAGGGCATTTTTTTCGGCTTTTTCATCTGCGGGACATTTAAAAGGGTACGCAAACACTTCAGTTTTGTCCGTAAAATATTTTCGTACGATTTTTTCTTTCAAAGTTATTTCACTTTTGGCTAAAAAAGACAAATTTTGAAAGATGCAACGTAACTCGAAAACTATAGAGTTGGAAAGAAAATGTCAAGTACAAAAAAAGTAGCGTAGATATACGCGGAAACGTCTGGGATTATTTCAGAATTCTCCTATAAAATTTTTTTTTTCTACTATTTTTGCTCGAAACTCGAAATCGTGTCTGATTGAAATTTCCGTACTTGGTGATACAATATAAACCTGAAAAAATTCAGCAATATTTGGTATGCTATGGACAACAATTATTAATAATAATACTGCCCAAAAGTTATTGATAAATTGTTTAAACAATTTCTTAATGACTTTTGGCCAATATTATTATATTGATGAACAATAATCAATAATTAATATTGATCATTATCGTTCATAGCATGCCAAATGTTGCTGAATTTTTTCAGATTGTTTTCAACATGTTATTATAGGTCTTCGAGCTTTTTCTAAAAAACATGTTGAAAAAATGTTGAAAAAAATCTGAAAAAATTCAGCAACTTTTGACATGCTATGAACGATAATGATCAATATTAATTATTGATTATTGTTGATCAATATAATAATATTGGCCAAAAGTCATTAAGAAATTGTTTAAACAATTTATCAATAACTTTCGGGCAGTATTATTATTAATAATTGTTGTCTATAGCATACCAAATATTGCTGAATTTTTTCAGATTTTTATTGTATCACCAAGTACGGAAATTTCAATCAGACACGATTTCGAGTTTCGAGCAAAAATAGTAGAAAAAAAATTTTTATAGGAGAATTCTGAAATAAACCCAGACGTTTCCGCGTATATCTACGCTACTTTTTTTGTACTTGACATTTTCTTTCAAACTCTATAGTTTTCGAGTTACGTTGCATCTTTCAAAATTTGTCTTTTTTAGCCAAAAGTGAAATAACTTTGCAAGAAAAAATCGTGCGAAAATATTTTAAGGACAAAAATGAAGTGTTTGCATATCCTTTTAAATGTCCCGCAGATGAAAAAGCCGAAAAAAAATGCCCTTAATCTGTGCGCCCATTTCCCGATGGTCGAAAAAAAGCCAAAAAACGGTCACGTTCAAAAATTCATAGCGGGTCGAAAAAAAATCGTAAAATATCTTTTAAAAAAGGGAAATGAAGCTGATTTCCTCCCCTTCAAAACACTTTCTTAAAAATTTGATGATCTTTTTTTTTGGCGGAGTTATGCAACTTTTAGTGCGGCAAAAAATATCGACAGGTGTATCCAAACTTTTGAGCGGGGGTGTATAATGCGCTAATTGAAACTCTTTATCATTCATGATTTATTATTATGAATTTTTTAATAATTTGGTATAAGATATAAATTAATCACGTCCTTGAAAAAATTTAAATTTCCTTAAATCTGAATTCATTGCGATAGTCCTTGCATTGTATCTAATTAAATAGAGTACCAAAAAAATATGAATATAGCAATTAATTACAGAAAAATAACTGACGGTCTCTCATTCATGAAGACTGAACTGAAATTAAAAACTTGATTCCACAAAAACTACGTATCGTGTCCACCATTGACTTTCTATCGCAAGAACTACCTCAAGAGATCCTTGCGATATTAATAGGGAATGTTAATTTCTCCTTTCAACTTTGCACAATTTTTTCACTCCAGTATCGTTCTTTTACCTCCAAAAGTCATTAATTAAGGCGTCATTTTGGTCTAGAGACATAAATTTTGAGCATGTTGTCGAGCTCGAGAAAAAAAACAAAATATATTTTTACCATTCTTGATTGACAACATATTTGTTAATATTTTGACAATATACAAAAAAAGACCGATTTGTCTCGATGTAACGGGCAGGGTTGCAAATAATGCATTAAGAAAAGTAATGCATTATTAGCAACCCTGCCCATTACAATGCAGTGTGTAATAGAAAAATTTTCCATTGCCCATTGCAATGTAATGTGTAATGGACAAAAATTTGATTGCAATTTTGGGAATGGAAAAATATAGATGAATAAATTATTGCAGTTTTGCATTACATTTTATTGACTTAGGACTTAGATTTTCAGGTACCTTAAATTCTAAAAAGCATCTATATTATAATTCTAAGTCCTAAGTCAATAAAATGTAATGCGAAATTGCAATAATTTATTCATCTAGATTTTTCCGTTCTCAAAATTGCAATCAAAATTTTGTCCGTTACATATTACATTGCAATATGTAAATAATATAAATGCTTTTTAGAATTATAATATAGATGCTTTTTAGAACTTAAGGTACCTGAAAATCTAAGTCTTGAATCAATAAAATGTAATGCAAAATTGCAATAATTTATTCATGTATATTATTCCATTCCCAAAATTACAATCAATGTTTTGTCCATTACACATTACATTGCAATGGGTAATGAAAATTTTGTCTACTACACACTACATTGTAATGGGCAGCTTTAACTTGTAATTTTAAGAATATGCAAAAAGAAATTGATTTTTTAAAAAATTCTAGACCAGAATACCGCCTTAAGAAAATTAGTGGGAAACCTCGAGGTATAGAAAATGGATTACACGACGATTGTTCTTCCTCGCTCGAGGATTACTTACATTTTTTGTAATGGTTTTTACGCGGTCATGCACGTGGTCACAAGCTTGAGCTTGCGACTCATCTAACCGGAAAATTTCGTCGAACGTAGATATGAAAGGGACGAGAAAAGGGAGGCGAAATGAGGAACGAAGAGAGGTATCATGAACCAGTAGCACGAAAAGCTTTCCAGGGGCTATCCGATAATTGGAAAAGTAAGTAGGGGAGAGAAGACCGTGTGCGTGTGTTTTTGACAGAGTGTGTGTTAGTGCAATGTTGGCTATGATAGCAATGGTGCATGCCGACGTGACTCCGAGAAGTTCCCTTTCATCCGCAGAGGCGTGAGATATCATGCGGCGCTGATTAAGTCGTTACGTGATTCGATTTAGGGGTCACAAACTACACAGGTAGCGAGAAAAAGCTCGATGCAAGCTCAAACTCTGGCAACCTCGTGTCGTAAAAAAAAAACGAAAAATAATAATAATTTGCCCTGGAGTTACGAAATTCACGAATATTTGTTGCTAATACATTCAGAGTTCCGAAATTTTTAATGAAAAAGTAATGCATTAACCATTATTTTTTTAATTGCTAATGGAAATAATTTCCATTAACCATTAAAATTTAATAGTTAATGAAAATGATTTCTATTAACCATTAAATTTTAATGGTTAATAAAAATGCAAATGCATTAAAAAAAGTAATGCATTATTTGCAACCCTGCCCATGCCCACACTACATTACAATGTACAGTGTAATAGAAAAAATTTCCATTACCCATTGCAATGTAATGTGTAATGGATAAAACTTTGATTGCAATTTTGAGAATGGAAAAGTATAGATGAATAAATTATTGTAATTTTGCATTCCATTTTATTGATTTAGGATTTAGATTTTCAGGTACCTTAAATTCTAAAAAGCATCTATAATATATATGCTTTTTAGAATTATAATATAGATGCTTTTTAGAATTATAATATAGATGCTTTTTAGAATTATAAAATAGAGGCTTTTTTAGAATTTAAGGTACCTAAAAATCTAAGTACTAAGTCAATAAAATGTAATGCAAAATTGCAATAATTTATTCATCTACATTTTTCCATTCTCAAAATTGCAATCAAAGTTTTGTCCATTACACATTACATTGCAATGGGTAATGGAATTTTTTTCTATTATACACTACATTGTAATGGACAGGGCTGCAAATAATGCATTATTTTTTTTAATGCATTTGCATGTTCATTGAACATTAACATTTAATGGTTATTGGAAATAATTTCCATTAACCATTAAAATTTAATGGTTAATGGTTAATGGTTAATGAAAATGCAAATGCATTAAAAAAAGTAATGCATTATTTGCAACCCTGCTTACATTTTATCCTGATGTATGTTACATCGGATTGTTATTTATATTTTATTAAGTGAAGATTGGATGTTTGAATTTTTTCAGGAAGATTTGATATTAATTATCTTAGGTTAGTTTAATGTGACTTTGTGCGAGGAAATTTGGAAAAAAGTTAATATTTTGTTATTTACATTTTTTCCAAATTTGATTTTCATCGTTGACTGTTTTTTTAAATTCATTTGAGATTGGATCTTTCAGTTTTTTTAAGGAAAAATTTAAGATAATGATTTTAGTGCAGTTTTGGTATGACTTTATCTGAGGAAATTTGAAAGCACGTTAATATTTTGTTATTTGCATTTTTTCCTAATGTGTTTTTCATCGATGACTGTTTATTTTAATTTTTTTTACTTATTCCAGATTCGATGTTTGAATTTTTCAACAAAAATCGAACATTTATGATTTTATTGCACTTTCAGTATTACTTTATGTAACAAATTTTGGAAACAGATGTTTTTTTTTTATCGATGACTGTTTTTTTTTAAATTTATTCTAGATCGGAAGTTCGATTTTTTAACGAAAATTTGACATTCACGATTATAGTGTACATTCAGCGATTTTATATGAAAAATCTCAGAAGCAAATAAAATATTATAAAGAAATTCTTGCATCCTCGACATTCCTCATTTTATTCCGAATTTCTTTTATCCTCGCCAAAACTATAATTAAGTCAACAAATTGTTCCGCCCTACGTGAAACGACCATAATTTACATTTTCACTTTTTCTCTCAATTATTACGACATTCTAATTGTCAAACGACGCTTATTTTTGTGCGCATTCTCTTTATTACCATCGTGAAGGATTTATTGACTCGTTAATTGATGTTTAGGCCCAGCAGATTTATCTTCGAAAAACAAGATTTCTTCCAGTATATGAATCGAGGATAATTTTTGTGAATTATTTCCAGTGGAAGAGAGACACGGAACTGTGAACTTACAGAGACGTGATAAAATATGTATGAAATAGAATATTAAAAAAAAAAAAAATCGCGACATTTACGAAGTTGAGCAGCGGATTTGAAATAACCGTAAAGCAATAAAACTTTCTTTCAAAAATGTGCAGAGCAGTTTCGTTTTTTTTATTCGTCTCGCGCTCGCTCCTCTTTTCTTGAAAAATCACAATTAAATACCGTTTTTTTCTTTTTTTTCTTATTGAAAGATAAACCTCACTTCCGCAAGACTCTCGAGGCCGCACACGCGCTTTCAACAATGAAACATCTTTTTTCTCGTTAGGTCGAAGAGGAACGAAAGTGCAGATCTCGTAAAAGTTCCTCGACGTTTTTCGTCGTAAAATCGTAACGAAGATCTCCATTTTTCTCTTCCTTATCTGCTCTCCGAGCTCGTGGATGTAAGAATTTGTATGTTTTACAGCGATGCACACTTGTTTATCGTGTAAACGATAATTGCAAGTTGTACACGTGATAAAGATTGTGAGTACTCGCTGAAATAATTAATTGTGTGCCAAAAAGTGATTTCTAACTCTAATTATCCAATAATATAATATTATATTATTATAACATATTCCTTTATTTTTTATTCGGGTGAGAAATGATTTCGTTAGTTTTGGTAAATTTAGATAAAATAAATATAATCAGGGTTGCGAGTAATGCATTACTTTTTGTAATGCATTTGCATTTTCATTAACCATTAACCATTAAATTTTAATGTTTAATGGAAAATATTTCCATTAACCATTAAATTTTTATTCATTTATTTATTTATTTTCTTTTATTCTTCAAAGTGTTAAATAAATAAATAAATAAATAAATAAATAAGCAAAGAAATAAAGAAGTAATTTTTGATTTATTTCTTTATTTCTTTGCTCATTTATTTATTTATTTATTTATTTATTTATGTATTTTTTTGGCACTTTGAAGAATAAAAGAAAATGAATAAAAATTTAATGGTTAATGGAAATTATTTTCATTAGCCATTAAAAAAGTAATGGTTAATGCATTACTTTTTCTTTAAAAATTTTGCAACCCTGAATATAATTGAAATCAATATACTTGAAAATAATCAAAGTGATTTTTTTTTTACTATTTTGGAGGATAAATAGAGATGGAAGACTAAAAATATTCACATTTGCACAGAGAGGAATTATTTATTCAGTTTAAATTAATTTCTTTGAAATTAATGTAATTTTAGTAAATGGGAAAAATTTATTTCAATCTTTTTTCCCGATCGAGTCGAGAAGAAATTAGACGATGTAATCAGTGACGACGAGCCCGTCGTAAGTTACATTAGACATTATCTTCACGTACGAAATATGTAAAAAGTAGAAAGTAGTTTTTTTTCAAATAAGAATACTCGTTTAACATATGTCATGCTTTTTAGGAAAAGAAAAAAGAGTCAAAGACCGAGCTATTCAAGACCCATAACGTAAAATGTATGACCAGAAAAAAAGATTTCTGTGGTCCAAATAAAATTTTTCCATTTATTTGAATATGGGCCTGATTATTGGGCCAGTATTTGAACAAAGTTTAATTTGTAGACTTATTTTATCTAAACCAATCGTTTCACAATTCTTGAATCAGGAGTCAAAATAAAATGTAGAAAATCAAAGTCAGGATTAAAATTTGAAAACAGTCAATTACGGGGTGCTGATGCAGAATTGTTGGGAAATTTGGAAAACTTTATTCATTTAAAATAAATTTATTTCAAATAAACAAATCGTTTCAGGATTCCTGAATCGAGATTCAGAATAAAATTGAAAAAAGAACAAATAAAATTACAAAACACTCAATGAAGGGATGCTGATGCACCCTTAAAAATTGTGGGAAAATTTCGAAAAGGAAAGCTCCATTCATTTGAAATAAGTATATTACAACTAAACCAACCGTTTCAGGATTCTCGTATCAAGAATCAGAATGAAATTGAAAAAATCAAAATCAGAAATAAAATGACAAAACACTCAATCAAGGGATGCTGATGCACCCTCGAGAATTGTTGGAAAATTTGGAAAAGGGAAACTTTATTTATTTAAAATAAATTTATTTCAACTAAATAAATCGTTTCAGGATTCCTGAATCGAGATTCAGAATAAAATTGAAAAAATCAGAAATAAAATTACAAAACATTCAATTAAGGGATGCTGATGCACCCTTCAAAATTGTGGAAAAATTTCGAAGAGGAAAGCTTAATTTATTTAAAATAAGTTTATTCCAACTAAACCAACAGTTTCAGGATTCCCGAATCAAGAATCAGAATAAAATTGGAAGAATCAAAATCAGAAACAAAATTACAAAACTCTCAATCAAGGGATGCTGATGCACCCTTAACGATTGTTGGAAAACTTCATCTATTAAGAATAAATTTATTTCAACTAAACCAATCGTTTCAGGATTCCTGAATCAAAATTTAAAATAAAATTGAAAGAATCAGGAATAAAATCACAAAACACTCAATCAAAGGATGCTGCTGCACCCTCAAGAATTGTTGGGAAATTTGGAAAAGTGAAACTTTACTTATTTGAAATAAATTTATTTCAACTAAACGAATCGTTTCAGGATTTCTGAATCTAGAATCAGAATAAAATTGAAAAAATTAAAATCAGAAATAAAATGACAAAACTCTCAATTAAGAATGTTCATGCACCCTTAAAAATTATGGGAAAATTTCGAATAGGAAAGCTTAATTTATTTTAAATAAATTCATTTCAACTCAACCAACAGTTTCAGGATTCCTGAATCAAGAATCAGAATAAAATTGAAAAAATCAAAATCAGAAATAAAATTACAAAACGCTCAATCAAGGGATACTGATGCACCCTTAACGATTGTTGGAAAACTTTATTAAGAATAAATTTATTTCAACTAAAAAAATCGTTTCAGGATTCCTGAATCCAGATTCAAAATAAAATTGAAAAAATCAAGAATCAAATTACAAAACACTCAATTAAGGGATGCTGATGGACCTTTAAGCATTCCAAATCCAAGCGGTGGGGTTAAAAATGGAAGAAGAAAAATCCTCCATCGTTTAGTTCTCGACGCGTGTCTCTGCACTCTTGAATAAGGTCCTTCCGCCTCTCTATCTGTGGCAGTTTTATTCCGCTGTTTCTCTGACGAGTATTTCTTTTTCCTTCTCTCTCTCTCTTTCTCTGTGTGTCGCCGTGTCGGCCTCTTTGACCCGCTTTCTCTTTTCCCACCCGATTTGTCCCGTGCGGACACATGCCTTACGGGCTGTAAACCATAAACACGCACAGACATCATCGAGCTCGAAACTGACGGAGCGATAGTGCGCGAGGCTTTTCTTCAACTGGAAAATTCACGAGTCCCGCGCGCGCCCGCGTTTAAGAGGAGGCTAAAGGCGACATTCGGACCTCTCTCTCGCTCTCACACGACCCCTATCATCCTTTCTCTCTCGCACTCGCACGAAAAATGTCGGTATTTTGCCTCGTCTTAAGAGGAGGCTAAATACCATTTTCGTTCAATCCCTACATTATCGACTTATCACCGTCGTCCAGTCTTTCTCCCAAAACCGTAAATGAAAATTTATTAAATTTTGAAAATTCAGCGGAGGATAAGTTAATTAACAATTAATTGATAATTAAGGGGCTAAAACGCGTCACAACTAACTCCAACGAATTCATTGGAGCCCCAAAAATATTAGGTTACTCGTCAGAATCCATGGTGCTGCCCTCCCTCGCACGTTTGTAAACTAGATTTTGCCATTTCGTGTTTCGATAAAACTACAATTTATCGATATTTATCTCCTTATGCGCCATCCAAACTTACGATGTGTCTTTTCCATAAAATAATGTCGACAACGTCTTGATATTTGTGTCTTGGCGTTCTTCATGGAGCCTCACTCTTAGTTTAGACGAAATACAGTAAAAAGTCTCATAATTCAAGATTTTCAATTACACATTCCTGATGGTAATCGGATCTATAATTTTTTTTTTTATTTTTCAAACAAATTTTAGTGAGGCTCCATTTGTGCCATAATTCCGATTATGCTGTTAAAATTTTATTGAATTCCATTCATTCGTATGAGAGCAAGTTTGGATGGCGATTTCGAAGCGTAGTGTCGGTATTCAGCCTCCTCTTAAGCCGAGGAATTGTGTGTTTAAGACTCCGCGAGGGGTTTCGATACACTCTTTCCGTGTCCACACGCCCATTTTCACTATTTTGCCGGTCGGAGTATTCTGGGATAGCGCAAATTGCCAACAAATCCGAGTTACATGTGTGAATCGTACGTGAAGCAATAAAGATCAGGTGGTTATAATATAATGCCTTTATATATATGAGGCATTCCATGCGGATTCGAACGGTCAAGAAGTTGTCCACTCTGAAAAAAATTGAAATTGTGTCAAATTATTGAATAATATGCAAAAGAGTAGTGTACATTTTTTCAAAATTTTTGGTTCACATTTTTTTGAGTTTTTCAAAATTTCAAAATTTTCTAAGTACCGTTGTATCTTAAAAGCGTACGAGTGAACAGAAAAATGTTTCAGACAAAAAAGTTGCAGTTATTTTACATAAATTTTAAGAACTTTTTTTTTTAATTTGTCGAGTTTAAAAAATGGCCATTTTCATCAAAAATGTAGGAAAATAATTTTTTTCGGTCGGTATGCTACTTTCGATTTATCTCAAAAAATTCCAGAAAGTACTCTGAAGTCTGTACAATAGACACGTTTTTTTTTTTTAGATGGCTCGAATCGTTGTTCCAAAGCTATGCTTTGTTTTATTAATAATACTTTTTTGTTTTTTTAGAAAAATCGATTATTATGGAAAATCATACTCTCCCGAATTGTTTCTCTCAAATTTATAGACAAAAGAACATCTACAATAATAATATACATGTTTTGGAGCTTATTGGAGCAAAAACAAAAAAAAATATTATTAATAAAACAAAGCATAGCTTTGGAACAATTAATCGAGCCATCTAAAAAAAAAAATACGTGTCTATTGTACACACTTCAGAGTATTTTCCGGAATTTTTTGAGATAAATCGAAAATGGCATACCGACCGAAAAAAATTATTTTCGTATATTTTTTATGAAAGTGGTCATTTTCGTAAACTCGAAAAATTAAAAAAAAAAAAATTTCACAAAGTTTATGTAAAATTGCAACTTTTTGTCCGAGACATTTTTCTGTTGAATTCTTTGCTTGCAAGATATAACGATACTTAGAAAATTTTGAAAAACAAAAAAATGCGATCCAAAAGTGTTGAAAAAATTTACACTATTTTTCATATAATTAAATACTAATTTGACAAAATTTCAATTTTTTTGAGAGTGGACAACTTTTTGACCGTTCCAAACCGCGTGGAATGCCTCATATAATGCTTTTACGACGATGCCAACGATATTATACTCGAGAGAAAAATCAAGGGATTCAGGTATTGAGGATTGAAATACTCCCACAATCTCTAATAACATTTTTCAATAATTGTTACAAAAGAAGAATGAAAATTGAAAAAGAAATCGGTCAAATACGAGAAAAACTCGCGCGCCGAAGGTTTCACAGATCATTGACAATAAAACCAAAAACCAAAAATGTCTGAGAACTCCTTTTATTTTTTCTGCAATGTATAAACAATTTTTTGGGAGCCCGAATTATTTTAGATTTTTCGGCTCGCAAAATTTGGAGATAAGGGAGGAAATGGTGCTTTTGGTACAATTTGAGACAGAATTAAAAAACGATGGGATTTAATATTAAAAAAAAAATAGTTTTGGAATGTGGGAACAAAGCCCTATCATATGACACCCCACTTGAACTACTTACGTTACATTTAAATTTCGACTCCCTATTTTGGGCCCTATTTTGTGTTAAAAGAAAAATATTTCTGTTATTAGTTTAATTGGATTAGATGAGGGCAAATAAATGTAACAAGTGGGACAAATTTTAGGAGGTAGCATTTTTAAATACTAAGATAAAACTCTTGTGGTGAGAATTCTGACCATAAGGGTTGATTTCTTACCTTTTGGGTACGAGACCCCAAAAACATAACCAATAAATGACTCCATTGAAATCCCTCCCGAAAAAAATTTGATAAATTTCAAGAACTAACGATTTTTATCCAGACACTTTAACGATTCATTTGATTGACTCATCTTCATTTTACATTGTCAAATTTTGTAAAAATTTAACCAAAAGATTTAACAAAGAAATTGCAAGAAAAAATCTGACAAGATTTTAAAATGTTAAGTGATGACAAGTTGTTTATTCATGTAATAAAATGCTTTTACGGTTACATCGGCGATAAAATGATTGAATTAGGTACGAAATAATTAAATTAGCTATAAAGCTGCAATATCGTCGAAAAAATCAGCCGAGAAAGCACAATTTTTATAGCTTTTAATGGAATATAAGAACGCCATTAGGAAAGGAAATTTCAACAACGCGAATCCATTACCATAAGCTGTAAAGTTTTCATTCAATATGGCTACTTTTTCCAAGCGGTAAAAAATACTCCATCGGATTAGTTTATTCCTTCATGACCTTACGCAGGCCTCAAATCCTACGAGAATAATCATCGACTGACAGAAGGATCCTTCTCGAGCGAAATCACGCTCAAAGCTGCGTCCTTTTGCCAGGCAAGAAAGTTTACACAACGCTTTAGTACCGCACGTGTCCGCAGTGAAGCTTTTACTACTTATTGCTCCTTCGTCCTGCTGCCTCGTGCGTTTTTGCACACCAAAGGCCTTTGTGGTTTTCCGAAATCCTCAGGGTTTTCCCTGACGATGTTTCGGGATTCCGTTTCTCAGACGTACTTTCTACACGCGTGTATTATATACGCATTCAGCACAGGATCTCGTTTGGACGCATTTAAGGGGTTGTGGGAGCTCGGACGCTCAGAGTCTATTTTTCGGGATTTTTTTCTGAGCTTGTTAGTAAAAATCTTAATGTTATTCTTTCAAGGCTCGATAAATATACTCTTGAAATGAATAAAATAATTTTTTAAATTTATTTTATACACTTTTTATAGACAAAAATGGCGGACAAACGCAACTCCTCGAAAAGAAGGCAGACTTCCTTTATCGATTTTTTTAATGAAGGATCATCGGAAACCTAAAAGTCGAAGAGCGATTTGTAACAGTCATTTCTCTTGGAACCAGAATTCTTGATATTTACGCAAGAATAACAAAATGGGGGACTGTTTTCGAAAAAATTAATATTTTTTCACTGTTTTTTGTCACAAAAAATAGTAAAAGTGGGAATTTTGAATCAGTTCTGGATTTCGAGGTTGTTTTTTCGAGGTTGATTCTATAAATCTCATGATATTATTCTTGCGGGGCTCGATAAATGTACTCTTAAAAAACATTTAAAAAATTGTTACAATCTACTTCATATACTTTTAATGCACAAAAATAGGGAGCTAACTTAACACTTTACAAAGTAGGCAGGACGTTCTCTATCGAATTTTTTATGAAGGATCATCGCTAACCAAATAATCGAAAAGCTTTCGATTCATCACAATCATTCCTTGGAATTCGTATTCTTTTAAATTCACGTATCAATAACAAAATGGCGGACTTTTTCGAAAAACTGGAATTTTTCACTATTTTTTGTCACAAAAAATAGTAAAAATGGGAATTTTGACTTAGTTCCGGTTTCAACGCGAATTGTAGATGTGGGAAATGTGGTTTAAGTTCTATCAAGATCAGTTTCAAGGATTCGTATGACGAACGGAGTTGCCGAAATTATAATGTAAAAATAATGCATTATTTAATTTTAGAAATAATGAAAATTCTATGATAGAAACATTAAGCATTATTTTTGTAATGAAAAATGTGGAACCGAACGATTATGCATTAAATTAATAATGAATAATGTAAAAAACGTAACATTATTCATTACGACAGTAATGGATAATGCTAAACGCTGCCATTGCCCATTATTACAGTAATGGGTAATTCAAAGTAGAAACAAATTTTCATTACTATAGTAATGAATGGTACAAAACCAAAGAATAATGCATTACATTGAGCAATGCATTACTTTGAGTATGGATTACATTGAGCGATGCATTACTTTTAGTAATGCATTGCTCAAAGTAATGAATTGCTCAATTACATTGAGCAATGCATTACTTTGAGCTATTCATTACTTTACTTGGATTACTTGGAGTAACACATTACATCGAGCAGTGCATTACTTCAAATAACGCATTACATTTATAAATAATGTATTACTTTGAGTAATGGTTTAAAGGAATAAAAATAATTTCTGTCTGTAGAGAGCAATGTCAATGAAATCTTCCTTTTCGTATGATTTTTTATAATCATAATGCGTAAGAATGATACATCTCAGACTGTACGTATTATTCCCTCAAATTTTTCACAGGGTAATTCGTTTGTTTAGATTTCCCTTTATGGAAATTCGTTTGTTTAGATTCCTAATTTTTGACTTCGAAAATATAATTCGGTACTTTGTTTTGTTATTTTTTATTTGTTAGATCAGATTTGAATCTACAGCATCTTTTTCTTTTTTATCCTTCACCGGAAATTCTCAACAGAATAATAATTCCTGTTCATACACGATTGCTTACTTTTTTTTACTTTCGAATAATTTCATCTATTTTTTTTTTATTTGTGAATCAACCAAAAGAAAAAATCATCTTCCACTTGTGCATTTTTTAATTTGTCAGATAAAAGGAAAATGTGCAACATACATGTATTTTATTCTCTTTCGAGTCAAATTTTCAATTCTAATTTCAAATTTCAAAACGGGGATTATTAGTTCCGTTGACATTCCGATGTTTACATTTTTGGGTTTTTTTACTTAAAAAAATTTCATAAGCCCACCCGTAGTAAAAAACTCCATTCGTCGCCATTGAAAAATCCCCATTCATTCCCCATTGCCAAAATAACCAACGGAGATGAATGCCGAATTGCCTAAGGGGATTTTCACCATTGAATTCCCCATTTGAAATCGAATGAGGATTTTCCAATGAGGATTGACTTCCCCATTTGAAACGGAATAGGGATTATCCTATGGGAATTCAATGAACAAAATCGCCATAGGCAATTCGGCATTCATCTCCATTGGTTTTTGTAGGCAATGGGGAATGAATGGCGATAATCAATGGAGATTCTTTCATATAGTAAAAAACTCCATTCGTCACCATTGAAAAATCGCCATTCATTCCCCATTGCCAAAATAAGCAATGGGGATGAATGCCCAATTGCCCAAGGACATTTTCGCCATTGAATTCCCCATTTGAAATCGAATAGGGATTTTCCAATGAGGATTGACTTCCCCATTTCAAACGGAATAGGAATTATCCCATGGGCATCAGTCGGCAAGAACTCCTTGCATGGATTTTCTGGACACCAACTTCCGCTAATATTCCGTGCTCACACTCGTCTAGATAAGCATACTCTTCGGATAATCCGTATGGGAGTTCAGCGGGTCGCCGTCCTGCGACATCTCGCGCCAAGTCTCGGAACCAACGCGACGCGGTTTCCAATGGACACCTTTGGGTAATGCTGATCATTCAGTGCATCCGCATTTACTTCCCAATGGACATCATTGGGTAAAGCTGATCATTTCGTTCATCATTTCTAATGTAATGCTCAATGGGCATCATTGAGTAATGGTGATCATTCGGTTCATCCGCATTTGCTGTCCAATGGACATCATTGGGCAACGGTGACTTTTCAATGGATATCCATTCACTGATCAATGATCGTTCCTATACGCCATTGAAAAATTGGGAAATCTCAATGGGTCCCCATTCATTGTCCAATGGAGTCGTATGAGGACCATTGGTTGCCATTGGCGATTCAATGGAGTTTTTTACTACGGGCATACCATCGAGTCCCTGAACCGGTTTCATCAATCCATATTGTCCACTTTCATAAATAAAAGGAAGATTTTATCGCATTGTCCTATTGGATTACGAATGCATAAAATATTTTTATTCCGAATAATGCATTATTCAAAATATTCAGTATTATAGTAATGAAAAATTAATGATACCTTGCAATATCTATTACTTTAATAATGGATAATGGAACATTTTTGCATTACTCGATATTTCAGTAATGAGTAATGTAACTCTTTCCACATTATCCATTACTTCAGCAATGGATAATGTAATGCTTTTCCAAGTACTCATTAATAACGTAATGCATATTTCATTTTTTTCATTTTCCATTGCTAATGTAATGCTCAATGGTCTGACATTTGCATTATTAACTAAAAATATAATGAAATATTTTTTGTATCACATCATTCATTGAATGAATAATATATAATGGAAGTTAAGTCCCATTATTAAGTGAAAAAATAATCATTTATGAAATCGATAATGCATTATTAAAATAATGCATTTTTTGCAACTCTGATGGAGAATGACTGGAAAACGTTCACAAAATATAGTTAAATTGCTTGGATCATTATAAAATATCCACAATAGTATATTACGATACTAGTGCGATGAAACTTTATTGTACGAGTGCGCAAAGTGGCACTTTGCGCACGGAGTGCAATAAAATATTTTTGGATATCTAAACTTTCGAAAAACGTCGAAAAAATGGATTTTCCAAAAATGATCCAATTTCCATTATCCCTCAAGGTAGAAGTGCTGGATATACCGTCCAATCGTCGTATCTAAGCGGATGGATGGAACCAAATCGATGTTTCCACTCGATGGAAAATGCGAAATAAACATAATATTCACGAACCACATGACTTGGTATCCGTGAATACCTGCCCGACTATATGGGACGGCGATGTCGCATACGCAGCTTCCTGTATCGTGTGTGGTAACGTTTTGTGCCCAACGCTGCGAGAGATGGAAGAGCCCTGGGCGTCTTTGAGGGAAGTAGGTCGTCACTGATGAGAGTAGCACGCGCGCAAGTTTCCTCGCAACGTCTCTCTCTCTCTTTCTCAATCTCTCTTCCCTCACAGGTACACACTCTTCCTTCTTATGTATTCCATCAACATATACCGACATAGATATGTATATCGCGCATATGTATCTCAGCTACGACGGCAATTGCAAATCGACGCAACATCAAAACAAATTATATCGACGATTATCATCGTCGGTGTCGTTTCGTTGCGACTCTCTCATTACGTATTCTATCAGTACTTAAGGGGTTATACGCAGTCAGGATTTAAACAAAATCGATTTTTTTTAAGTAATAATTTCAAAATAAAGTTAAAAATTACAAAAATATTTATATAAATTTTTACGTTAATAAATCAAAATGGCTTTCCAGAATTTTTTTTTGAAAATAGTACATTATATCACGAGGACGTAAAAACATTTTCTGACGAGTGATGTACGATATTTTATATCACGAGGTGCAATATGGACGTTTTCATGTCCGCTTGCGGACGTAAAAGCGTCCATTATTGTACTGAGTGATATAAATCTCTTTTTGCGACCTCCTGACTGCGTATCAACCCTTAAAAGCTCAAACTACTTTAAGGTTCGGAAAGATAGGTACAAAAATATTTTTTTTTAAATAGAACTATCATATTAGAAATACTTTTTACTTTATCACAAAAATAATGTAATTAAATGGATAAAATAAGAAAAAAATATATTAAGAAATTTAAAAAAGAGCGGAAATATGAGCTGTCAATTAGGACCATTTTTCGAATTTCTGGAATTCTGATGGTGGATTTTTTTTGCAGGTATTATTACGAAAAAATGTCGTTATTGTTCATAAAGACCATAGCTGAAATGTGGCAAAGAATGAATTTTTTGAAATTTGATGAAATGACAGCTGTCACAAAAAACTGTGATTTTGAGTCAAATGAGATATCTGAAAAATTGATAAAAGATAAACGCGGTTCAATCAAAAATATTCTATAATAAACCGAAGATAGTATTGTGAAGAATCTACAGCATGAATTTTGTGGAAATCGATAGATCTCGAGATAGCTTTTCCACAAATTTGAAAAAAGTAGTAATTTTGGGAATGATAGGAATTCTTACATGGGCAAATGCTTGAATAATTCTTCAAAATATAAATAAAAGAATAAATGAAAATTCAAAGGTTGTAAATTTAAAAAAAAAAAAAAAAACTCCATCGAAAAGGAAAATTCAAAAAGTTTAAATTTCCAAGTCTAAAAGAATCTAGTTAAAATTCAAAGTTATTATTAAATTATAAATGGAAAAGATTCCGAGGGACGATCGAATTGTCAATAAATGTGTGGTAAGAATTTAAAGATAGTTCAATAGTTCATAAAAAAAAATTCCAAAAAAAAGCGAAACCAAATAGCTTTCACGTGGGATCATCGCCTTAATTTATAATTAATGTAAGACATGATTTTTTTGTGCAAAAATCGATTAGTGGGATTGTCCAGCGCATTTAGATTGAGTGACGATCCGTGTAATCGTTTTTTTCTTATTACAGAATCTTTGTAGAATCGATACCGAATCGAGGAAACCTCTCGTTTCAATTTTTGAGCGTGAAATTTCTCATTCAACTCGTTGATTCGCATAACATTATTTCGCAATAAACAGTTCATCGAGAGTTATCCAGAAGTCCAGATTAAGATTCTCGAAAGCGGATATTTCATTGCAAATTAGATATTGAAGATAAAAAATTGAATCAGCAAATCTGATGGTTTGAAAAACGATGGAAAGTCTCAATCGCTCTCTTCCCAGAAATAGCAAAACGAATTCCAGCAAAGATATCAAAGATATCGTTCGAAGCATTCAAAACTAGATTGACGTTCATCGATTTGATCGAATCAATGATTAAATTGATAAATGGACGGAATCGAGAAAATGGGAAATTCGATTTGGTCTAATTTGTGATGGAAGAAAAATCGTAGCTTCACTCTGGCGAAATGAGAATAGAAAAAAGGCAAACAGAGCATCTCCGGGGTAATTTCGATCCTAGAACATTCTACTCTGGAGATTTGAGAGTGAGACATTGCGAATCGTTGAAGAGAAGAGAAAACACATTCTGTGAAACGCGCGGCGAAGCTCGTGGAAGCTCCTTCCTTAAATCCCAAAACAATTTCTCGTTTCTTTTTGCCGCATGACAAGCGCACGTACGAGACGTTTTTTGGCTCCGATGCTTTTTGGCGCCACCGTCTCGCCGGTTAATTCCCAAAGGACCGTCCCTCTCGGCCATTACACGTCGAGACGCCGAGTTTTTGAATTATTCGTAACGGGGAGGGCGGATTCAAGGGTTTCGCCGTTCCATCGCGGTGAGTTAGTCGACTGAAATATTTATCTTTTGCTCGCATATATTGCGGGAGATATTTATGAGTAGATATACTCAAGCGGGATTATAAATATGTCAAAAAGTTTCGCAATGTCTTTGGGTGGATGTAAAGAAGTTTATACGCGCGTACAGAGCAATTTACGAGCAATTATGGGCTTGAAAAGAAAGGGGTGGATTGTAGGGGTAGTTTTTTCCAAGCAGAAGTACTTTGGCTCGGGGGTGATATTTTCTTCCCTGAGTTTTTTTCTTCGTCAAAGTTGAGTCTTCTCCTAACTCATTTTGGACCGTTTTTTGAGAAGTTTGAAATAATTTCATGAAGGAAAGAGAACTTGAGAATATGTGCACTGAGAAAAAAACGTACCAGGATTTGTGGACTGTTAACAGATGTAAAGTTGAATATGGCGAAATCAATTATTTTTGAACAGTTAATGAATTGAATACATTTTTTGAACAGTTAATAAATTATTTTGACACAAATCAAATATTCCTTAATGACTAACAAATTTTGTAACGGTTATGGAATATTTAAGTTCAAGTGCCAACTAAATATATTTCTTTAGTACAAATAAACTGTTTTCTCAGTATGAGACGACGTGATGGTTTCTGATAAAATCGATTGATCCTGACGCCATTTTCAAGCAGAGTTGTAAATATTGCATTACTTTAATAATGCATTACTGTATTTTTACCCATTACACTGCATAATGTGAATTGGATAAGTGTACCATTACAAAATACAAAAGTAATGGGTATGGGATGCATGTTCCATTACAAATATAAAAAATTATGTGTAATGGATGCGTGTTCCATTACAAATACAAAAAGTAATCTGTAATGTATGCATGTTCCATTACAAATAAAAAAGTAATGGATAATGGATGCATGTCCCATTATAAATAAAAAAAGTAATGTGTAATGGATGCATGTCGCATTACAAATAGAAAAATTGCCGTGCTCGTATTAGAAACTTCCACATTTCTGTCTCATTATTTTATTTCGCTCACTAAAAGTTTATACGAATTATCACAAATGATCCATAAAGTTAAAAAATGGAAACAAAAAACAGACAGTTCATCGTTAAATATGAGGTACGAAAATGTACTCAACCCCAAAAATTATCCAACTTTATATTGAACTGGCTTTTACAGCAAGCAATTATAAGCAATCTCATAAAAATTACAAGTAACTGATACAAAATTTGTTGCTTCATTGAATCCCTAAATAATATGCATGTTCTTTTTTTTAACTTTATAGATCATTTGTGATAATTGTGGATGAACTTTTAGTGAGCGAAATAAAATAATGAGACAGCAATGTGCAAGTTTCTAATTCGAGCACGGCAATTTTTCCATTTGTAATGGAATTTTTCTCCACTGCAAATTACTTTTTTTTTAAATTGTAATTTGTAATGAAACGTGCATCCATTACACATTACTTGTTTTAATTGTAATAGAACACGCATCCATTACACATTACTTTTTTTAATTGTAATGGAATACTCCGATACACATTGTTTAAAGTAATGGGTAAGATATTACTTTTACATTACTATTTTCACAACTTTGTTTTCAGGGTACATTATGAACTTCTTAAAAATGGAGATAAAATAATACCGTATAATAACATTAATTTTTTACGACTAAATTATGTTGTAATTATAAATTAAATTATAAAGTAACACTTCGTCAGTAAACGAAGGTTAGCTGGTTTATCACCCTCTTAATGCACTCAAAAAAATTTGAAAAAATTCATGCTACTGTCCGAAACATTCATTTCAAAGTATCAATCATAAAATTTCCGAAGATTAAGATTTCCATATTTGTTTGGTTAAATAAATGAAGAAATAGAAAATGTGCATTTTTGGAAGTAAACATATTTCATTTCTTGTAATGTCATTCTTGTAATTTTCGCTTACATCAAGTATAAGATTTACACCAACTTTTCCTTAGTTTTCTAAAATTACCCTGTCTAAAGGTGTACAAATGATTTCTGAAATTTAAGCATTACTTTTTGAATTAATTTCGTCGCTCTACCTTCACTTTCGATTTCTCGGAAACAAACTTTTTTTCGATAGTTGAAGTTACATAGTTGGTGAATATCGATGATAATTATCAGGGATACTCAGGGCGGCGTTGCGAAACGATTTCAGAAAACGAAATGATCGCTTTCATAGCGAGAGAGAGAGAGAGAGAGAGAGAGAGAGAGAGAGAGAGAGAGAGAGAGAGAGAGAGAGAGAGAGAGAGA